>OZ005661.1:120688360-121288360 GCA_963930645.1 Salticus scenicus
TAGTTTTTATTTATTTATTATTATTATTATTATTATTTTCATAATATTTTCTATGCACTTTTGACTCCCCCTCCCCCTTTTTTTTCACGATAAAGTGCAATGACGGATTATATTTACATACAATTTATACTTTGTATAGTTCTAACAATAAATAAATAGATAAATAAATAAATGTTTGGTAAATTAAATCTGTGTGTTTTTTAAAATATTTTATTCCATTTCGTTGTTCGAAATTAACTGTGATTTTAATTAATGACAGCTGACACTTATCCTGTTGCAAATATTTTATAAAATGAAACAGTGTGTTATCAAACATATTGTCATATGATATAAACTATTATGATGTAGAATATATTTAAAATCACGGAATTTGGCAAATATGTTTATTTAACACATATCCACTTATTCAAATGTTATTCTTAGTAGTTCTGTTCCACTTTCATAGACTAAATGCTACACAATATTAAAAGAAGACTTGAATCCTGATAAATAATCCACTAGCATTAATACAAAAAAGAAAACAAGTGTCATGTTGATTTAACACAGTATCTTGGTGAAGTTTATTATCTGTAGAACAAAAAATATTATTGCGTTGGCCGCATCGGATAAGCTGTGAGAAAACAAATTAAAAATTATAGATGAAAACTGATTACCCAAGAACGCATCCAAGAGGCAGTATATTGGTTAAGGTAAATTTAATAAATATTCCAAAGCATCTAATCTGACGCGTGACCATAGATGGGATAACAGTACGAAGCTTACAGCATGGAGTGGGGAAACAGTCGCGAGAATCAGGACGGGCCCCAGGCCCGAATCGCTCTTCAGATTTCACATGGTCGATGATCAGTAAGAAAGTGCACTCCAAAACTGGACCAAAAAAAAAAAAAAAAAGGCAATGCTTTTGGCGTTACAATGTAGATGCCATGTTCAAAGTTTAAGATAGAGGATGGTTGCGGTTACGTAAACTCATATTACACGGGGAGTTTTCAAGCGACAAAAATTGCCGCAATAAAGACACTCCCTACACGAAGGGTTGCTAGGAAAGCATTACTGACTTGTCACTTTCTCAAACACATTTATATGACCGCATTTATCGCTGTGTCTGCGTGATTTACACTTTTGCAACGTTCAGAATTTCTTCTTTTGTGTACATTTTTTGACTAGACCTAATTACGATTTCCATGAAACCTATCAACTCTAATTTAAAGATCCGATGAAAAATATATGCTATCACTGTATTATTATTTTTGTTGGTTGCTAAACTGAAATAAAAATAATTTTTTAACATAGTAAAATATTTCAGTATATCCAAATAACAATATTTTATTGAATTTACGCCAACTGCCTTAAAATAATAATAATAAATTATTTTTTTAAAAATGTGACCAAATCCTTCTGAATAAATTATCAGTATCAATTTTAATATATTAAAATTTTTAAATAATAATATGAAATTTTTATTAGTTAAAGAATTTAAAAAATAAAAATACTGAAAACATCCTCCTCTTTTTTTTTTTTTTATCTTTTCAAATATTGTAAAAATGCATATTAAATGACAGGGCAAAATCACCCTTGAATGTATTAATAATATCAATGTCTGATTTCCAAAACTAAAATTATTAAGTATATTACCCTTTAAAGAACTTTAATAAAAATATTGTACTTTCTTAATTACTTTTATTTTTATTTTTTTCACCATTTTATTCAAACATTATAAAAAATGTATAAATTATATACAGTTAGTGTCATATTTTTTTACTATCCGAACATATATTAAGTTTAAAATTTTTACTATTTAAAGAACTTTAAATAAAGGTATTGCATGCCCTTAACATATTATTCTCTTTTTTATTTAAATAGTATAAAATATGTATTAAATTATGTTTAGTCCGATCATATTTATTATTTTCTGAAGATATACAGGTAAGAAAAGTATTGCAATCATGAAAAATATCCGACTGTGAGATTTTCGGATATCTATACTTTTTAAGAATTTTTTATTTAATTTAATATTATATTTTTTATTACTTCTATATTCAATAGAAGAAGGTATTGGATTCATAAAAATTTTCGGCTACCGAGTTTCGACGGATTTTCACTTTTTGAGAGCTGTAGAACACGATTTGACAATTTTTAGAAAATGTCTGTTTATCCGTCTGTCTGTGTATGTGTGAGAGAGAGAGACAAAAATTTTGTGACAACTGTATCTCCGGAATTGCATATAAATTTACATGTAGATGCACCTTTTAGTGCTTATTAACTTTTGGTGCCAACTGCTAAACAGCGATTTTCACAATTTAAAGGGAGGCTATATCTCAGGTGCTATTGCATTTAACCAATCAAAACTTGATATAAGAGAAGGCCATTATGAGACATTATGCTGATTCAATTTGAATGCTTATGGACCGACAGGTGGCTCTGCTATACTACGATTTCTGCAATTTAAGGGAAAGCTATTTCTTAGGAACTACTGCACAAAATTGCATTTAAATGTATATGTTGATGCATCTGAACCTAAATGCGTGTATTTAAACTTTTCGCGACAATCTCTCCACAGGTGGCGCTGCAATACTGCGAGTTCCACAGTTTAAGGGGAGGCTATATCTCAAATTCTATTGCCATAATCAAACGAAACGTGATATATGTGAAGGCCATTATGAGACATTATGCTGATTCAATTTGGATGCTTATCGGCTAACAGATGATGATACAATACAGCAAATTTCCTCGATAACGGAAATGCTATATCTCAACTTCTATTGCATATAACTGTACGAAACTTTATACGTGAGATAACTATCATATTATAAAAATGCATTTTTTAAATGTCATTTATAGACAATAAAACTGTCTTTCTTTGGATATTTAGTGTTAGTTTTCTCTAAGATGGAAATTAATTATTTGTACTTTATGAATTTGTATAGGAAAATATAGAGGAAAGTCTTGTGGCGGCCAGAACATACTTGTTTATTTATTGTTATCTGAGTTATGATGGCAGCTTTAAACAAACAACGGCAGTTTTTTATAGACATTAAACAAACATTTAAAATATAACAAATAGTTCATTCAAATGTAATTAATATTTAAAAAAAAATACAAAATAAATAAATAAATAAAATGAAATAAAATAAAGTATTTATAATAATAATAATAATAATAATAATAATAATAATTACAGCATTTTATTTAAGTACCTCACTTGAAAGTACGAATATAATTTTTCTAAAATGTCAATCATTGTTCTTTTTTTTTTTTTTTAACCAAAACTTTTTGTTACTTACAAACTTTGAATAAACACCATAAAATACAATAAACTCGCAACAATTGTTTCGGGTCGAAAGAGCACACGACCCTTTATCAGACGTACAAAGTAAGCACGAGTGCTGCAATCAAAGCGGCAGCACTCGTGCTTACTTTGTTCACCTGATGAAAGGTCGTGTGTACTTTCCACCCGAAACAATTGTGCTATAAAAATCTGCTTTTAAGTAAACATTTTGAGAAGAAAACTTACAATTACTAAAATGCGAAGGTAAAAGAAAGCGAGAAAGAAAAAAATAAAAATAATAGCTTTTTATAAATTGCTATATCTCAAAGCCCTAAAACGAAGCAAGTAATTCATAAAGTATTTTTATTCTAACTATTACAAAAGAAAAATTACAACGTAGATAAAATAAAATATGAACGAATAATCCTATGATCGTTTTTTGTAAAATTCGTCTAGATAAAATTGCATTTATTTTAAAATATAAAATAATAATAATAATGATAACAATAGGAAAAATATCTATATCGAACAAATATGTAAGTGAACTAAAACCACATTTTATTATAGATTTTGAATTAAACACAAAGTATTTAAGTATGATGAGATAAATTAAAAATATCACATTTATTTGAAACTCCCGCCATGGCCCTGCTAGATTGCTACTTGTGCGCCAAGCATGCTCTCTTCCTTAAGGGAAGAGGGTATAGGGTAGAGCTCCTATATTACTATATAGGAGTCTTAGTATAGGGTAAGACTCCTATATAGGGAGCTGACGCATCCGCCATTCTTACGCTCAAAGGTTAACATAAGTACATTCTTCTGTTCAGTGTGGATTGCGCGTAATTGTTTTTAAACGTATTTTCAGATAATTGTTTATGTGAAATATGGGTGATTGTGTTGCCGTGAATTGTACAAATTACTCACGTGACAATTTCGATTGTATAAGTTTTCAGTTGATAGAGCAGAATGGAGGAAATGGATTAAAAAGTTGTAGAAGTGGTTCAAAATTCAACAGCTGAAGTTTGCGAAATATTGTTACCTGTTTGATATTAAGGAGCTTTATTTTTAAGATTTAAGTTCTACATTAACATTCTGAAAGGCATTTAAATGACTCATTTACAGATTTAATTTTAAAAAATTGTATCTTTGTAACGATGAAAATAATTATTTGGTTATGAAATTTACTAGGGTTGTTGGCGAATTTTTTGACAGTGTTCGCCAATGTTTACTAATCTTTAAACAATGTCAGACGCGAACTGATTTTTTTTCTCCATTTAAATTCTAACAGAATTTTGAATAAAAAAAAAATACAAGTATAAAATTATGTATTTAAAATCTTAATACTTAATTTACTTAATTGCGATTTTCATTAACAATGATTTGAAAAAAAAAAAAAAAAAAAGAGAGAGAGAGAGAGAGAGAGAGAGAGAGAGAGAATATTGTTTGTTACTATTCTTTCCATCAATGATAGCTGAATTTTGCGATTATTTTATGATTTCAGTTATCTATATTTTTAGAAAATGAAAATAAATGAATTAATAAAGTTTTTGACTCTTTAAATAGTAGGCTGTTTGCAATCTAATTTATATACAGATATGTATCGATATATATCTGGATTCAACATTTTGAAAATTGCTAGGTAGCCAGTAAAAATTTTTACCAGCGGCATAGATATAATCTCTTAACCATATGACTTAAACAACTTAACCATATGACTTAATCCCTTAACCATATGACTTAAAAAATTTGTTTTTAAAATACTTAAAATGTTCAATGCCCAAACTAAAAGAATAATGCATAATATAGTAATAATAAACAGCATAACGTTAAATATTTTAAGTTATCGACCTACCAGCTGCGGACAGGTTCTATCCTCTAAACTGGTAGATGTGAGGTGCCGGGTTCAATTCCAGGCCGCGCTCGCCGGCCTAGCCATTCGGAGTTTTCCGGGGTTTTCTCCGAAACTTGCGTAAATACGGGCATCAAATTCCAAAATATTTATTTCAAGAAGCTATGATTGACTTTTGTGTGTGGTGCTATTATATGGAATGATATAGACGAAAGTTTTATGATGGCCACAATATGCTAGCTTTTAATTAAGGACGTTTTTTTTAAGTTGTATAATGTGAGGGTAAAATATGTGATACTATAAGTGATTAAAAGAAAATAATGACATTTTAAATACCAGCCAATGACAGAAGTGTTAAATATTTCAAAAAGTGTAATTTCTTACTATAATAATTTAAGTATTATTTATTTATAATGATCACATGTAATAAGAATAAATGACAGAAATTTGTTTTATTAATCGAAAATGAGATTAATTATGTAAATTAATTGTTATTTCAAAGACACTGAGATATATTAAAATTTTGACATATTTTCTCTGATAACATAAAAAAAAAAAAAAAAAATAAAGGTGATATGAATATGTAATATTTTAATGGGCCTGCTTATTCTTCATAAATTACTTTTAAACTGTTTAAATTATATCAATGGGGGATGTCTTCATCCCTTCTTTAGTTGTATTATGATTTTTTTTTTTTTTTTTTTTTTTTTTTTTTTCATTACTTCTTTTACAAACATTTCAAATTTTGTTGAATAAAAGAATAAATAATGTAATTTTCCATTAATCACCGATTAGCATTCTTGTGATTCTTGAACTCTGTTAGAAAAGTTGCTCTAAATACAGGAATGTTACATTTCACTTTCTTAAAGTAATCTCGAAAATTGACCGACATTATTTAAACCAGTCAAATATTTGCTCCGTAAAAGCAATAATGACGCCAAGCGAGTAACACGTTTTAGTTCTGGTTTCGCTGAAGCGTAAAAATGGCCGCCGATGCGTCAGCCTGTATTATAGGAGCTCTAGTATAGGGTGTGGGAAAAGGGACTGACGTCAGAAGACGCCAATACTCGTAGTATTTCATTGGTTGACAGAGGCAACTATTGCCGACAATGTCGCTTGAACAGAGAAAAATTGCTTGGTTCAGGCAACTGTTTTCTCCCCATACATTTACATTGTGTCGGTCCTAATCGCCTGAAAAAAATTTCCCCGTGTAATAAGAGTTTTAGGAATATTCACATGTATATATTTAAAAGGCGACCAGTACTTCAATGACCGTTATTATAGAATGTTGCCATGATTTCGCCAAGATTTAGATCCTGGGAAAATAACTAGCTAAGCAAATATTTTATCTAACCGTTGATGTAAATTAGGCGACAAGAGGATGGATGAGTTACATTTCGATGTAAGATTAAAAGAAACCGAATTAATTATTTTCTGGTTTCACAAAACAGAAGGATAGAAATAAGTCAAAACATTATCATTAACAGAGCGAAAAGAATTTCCATTACGTTAAGCTTGCTAATAGAATACGGGGAATTGACCAAAAAAATGTTTCAGTTACATTGAAAAAAATATGAAAGGGAAGATAAAAAAAAATTAGAAAACGTACATTGTAAAATTTGTTATTTATAAGATAAAAATCGTTATATCGTTATATTTTAAGTAGTTGTTTAAAACTAAAGAATTTTTTTTACAATTTTATTTATTTAGAGAATTTATCTATCCTTTAAAAAGAAAAATATAAATTTTCTAATATGTGATAATCTATATCACAACAAGAACGACGAAAAATCATGTAATTAGCATTGATTATTAGCATTTTCGAACTGTAAGTACTCGTGCCTACGTTGTCACACAACGGGAAGTCAGAAGGGCAAAAATGCAGACAGATACTCTAATCGAATTCATACTCACTCTTAAACATCGTTGGAAAGTGTTAAAAATGCTTAACACAAACGGAAACTTAATTCTAGAAATTTCGAATTGTAGCCCTTAATTTATCTGAATATTTTTGTGTGACTCTGTAAATCAGAACGCTAAGCCTATCATTTTCTGTCTATGGTAAAATGATGTTACATATGGTAATATAATGATTTCTATAGAACATTAATTTAGCATATTAACAATAAATGTCAATTTCATTATGATTTTTACAGTAGAAAATTATTTAAATGTGATTTATAAAAATATCTCTCCTAAAACTCAATGCATTATCATTTTGTAGGGGTACACAAACAAGTTGTAGAGGGCCTATTAATGCCATTTTAAATAGGGAACATTCAATATTGAACATGAACAACCTATTTCATTTTTAAAATATTCTAAAAATATTTATGGACGCTGGAGACGATCAGGCGGGCTCATAGACAGTCGGACAGTCAAACAGATAGGTAAACTAATTCAAATCATATTCACTCTAAAACATTGTTAGAAAGTATAATGCTTAATAAAAGAGAAAATGCAATTCCAGCTATTTTCTTTTACAGCTCTTAATGCATCTGAATATTTTTATGTTGCCCTTCAAATTTTAATGCTAATTGTACTATATATTATGGAAAACATTCTTTTGTGCATATGAGTAATATATTTCAATTTCATTAAGATCTGTGCAAAATAAAGTTATTATAATATGGTTTATAGAAATATCTCTCTTAGAATGCAGTGCTTTGGAATATTTTTGGGTGTCCCTGTACACAAACCAGAGGTGGTATTTACTGCATTTTGATTAGTAAACATTTGATAGTGAACTTGGAATAACATATTTCTATTTCATTAAAATCTGTGCAAAATAAAAGGGTTAAAATGTAGTTTCTAGTTTATAAAAATACCTCTCATAGAACGCAATGCTTTGGAATACATTCGGGTGTTACAGTACACAAACCAGTAGAGTTATTTATTCCATTTTAAATAGGGAACATTTGATAATGAACTTGAATAACATATATCACTTTCAAGAAATGTCATTGTATTTACGTGAGTTAGAGCGCGGTGAGTCACACAGATAGACGGACAGACAGAAGTTATGGAGTGAAGGTAACCGGATTCAACAGACTGTTTATTGATCAACAATTTCCTATTGGCTATTCCTCATAATCCCTCGAATTCTGTTAGCTATTAAACAGTCCGTAGAATACGGTGACTTTCACGTATATAGGAGCACATATCATTATATATATATATATATATATATAAATATATGTATTATCTATACATTGATGACGGTACATTCCATGCTACCGAAACAGCTGTCTCAAATTTCAGTTTATTTTTTTTCTTTTTTTCTTTTTTCTTTTTTTTTCGATTTTTATATTGTATGCACCAATATTAACTTATTTTTGAAAAAGAAAAAGAAAAAAAATATTACAAGAATGTTTGTTTATTTAATTTATGACCATTCGATTCACAACAAATTTATAAAAATAACTTTTTAACATATGCCTACAAAACATAAACATAAATAAATAAACAACTGTTATATATACACATATGGCATAAAAATAAATTCAATGATGCCATAAAAAATGATTTGAATACTTTATTATTTCTCTCTATTAGGTTTTGTACTTCGCCTTTTTACTGCTTGGTGTCACTTTTGTTGAAGGATTCGGAGTTGGAGGATATGGGGGCGGTTACGGTGGACCAGATTCCTTTGGATACGGTGAAGAACAAGAAAAAGTAATTAAATAATATTTTGTACTTTAAAAAAAGCAATTTTTCTAATTTTAAATTTGCATTCAAACTATAATTTTACTTAGGAATTAAGAATATAACATATATATAATTATGAATCACATTCGAATAGACATTTATTAGTTTCTTATATTAAAAGGTTATTTAATGTCTTACCTATCAATAAAATATGATTTTATGAGACAGAAATATAAGGCAGAGCTGTGTAAAAACTTGGTAGTTTTCTTAGATTACTGTATTTGTTTATTAGATTACTGTATCTTTTACCACGTAAAGGATATTGTAAACAAAATGTTGTATTCATTTTATACAAAAACAAAGTTATACTTTAAACACATAAGTTATAAATAAATACTGAAGTTAAGTTTAAAAGAAATAAAAAATTGGTGTTAAATGTAATAAATGATAAATTTTATAAACTAAATTATAGCATAAACTCTTCATCACACGAAAAAACTTGGGTCGACAACATTTAAATTATACTTTATAGTATATTCAAGTATGTAACAATTTAATTTTCAGTGAAATATTTTACAGTTCGATATTACTGTAACGTTTCTTTAAACATGTGTAAAGCTAGTTACGTATATATATATATATATATATATTAATAATCAGTCAGTCAAATTTAAGGATTATTAAATATTATCAGTATTCAAACAATTGAATTGATCGAAAACAAAGACCACCAAATCAAACAAAAATTGAATAAATTGGAAATAGACAAATACATATTTGCATTTTAACGTTATCGATATATATATATATACATAACTACTAGAATTTAATTAAATATTATTATTAAAACAATAATAATGTTACAGAAATGTAAATAATTGTATTTATTTTTGTATAAATTCTTTCAAAGAGGCTTAATAAGTTGATAAAAGGGCTAATTTTGTGCATTTCTAGTCGTTTTAGCGTTAGAATAGTCTAATTTTCTCTTAACAACGCATTAAAAAACTCCAATAAGGCAGGTAATGGATTTGGCACAAAATTTGGCGATTTTTTCCCTCCTTGGCGATTTTTTGGCGACATTGGCGAGAAAATCCTTATTAGGGATATACCAAATATGGAAGCTGAAATCTTATTGGTTGACGACTTTCTAGATTTTTCTCGAAAGGTCCGGTTCCGATTAAACAGTATAAAAGGAAGTTAAACGCGCCAAATCGAGTCAGTCTGAGATCTGCTTCGGCCAACTTTGAATGAGACTTGCTTTATGTGTTATTGCTATACAGTTTGTACTGTGGTTCTGCTGTTAACGGCTGTTGTTTAAGCTGCGTTTACTGGATGAATTGAAACTGATACTTGGTTTATAGACCTCTATTTTTCTGGAACTCTCTGTGATTGAATTACTGAATTTTTGCAAGTTTCGCCTTTCATTCTCGGACAACTCACGAATCCCCAAGTACACAACAATAATAATAAATAAATGAGAAACTGTAATTTTCAGTTGGAAGGATATATTAGTGTACAAGCTATAAAATGTCAACGCAGAGTTGGTCTTCAATTTAATTAAATATTGTTTTTCTTTAAAATATCTAATTTTCAACTCATGTTTGGACTGTACACTCTTAATTACTATTTTTAGCCAATTTTTCATTTTTGTTAAAATCGTTTTAATATTGGCAATTTTTTTTTTTTAAATAATAATAATAATAATAATAATAACACCATTGGAAATTGGAAGACTGATAGCTCGAAAATTTTAAAATATCAACTTTTAGAGTTGAAAGAAAAAATGATATTTCAATAAATTAAAAGAAATTTCTATAGAATCTGTCCTGCATTTTATTTTATAATTTATTTATTTATTTGTTTGTTTTTTATTAGTGTTAAAAAAAAAAGTTTTTTTTTTTTTTTTTTTTTTTTTTTTAAATAGAAAATTTTTAACCGATTTCGATAAAAATTAAAAATTAGGTAAAAATAGTGATTAAGATTTCATTGTCAAAAGGTTACTAAATTTGGTTAAAAATTAGAGATTTTAAAGAAAAATAATATTTAATTAAATTCAAGGCCAGCCTTGTATAGCCGCTTTATAATTTATGAGTCAGCGTTCTCTCAACTGCAAGTTACAGATTTTAGAGAAAAATTATATTGAATTAAATTCATATTCGGACTTTTTTAAAACTTTTATTATACTTGTACTCAAATTTCTTTACAATTCAACAGTTAATTTTTAAAGTTATGTCTCCAACTTTAATATAATTTATAATCTGTATAAGTTACAATGATGATTAATATATATATATATATATATATATGTATAATGATTCATTAACCATAGAAAAGCCAAGCAATAGATACAAGATCACTGAAACCACAAAGATCAATAAGATTGAAAAAAAAAGTAGGAGAAGCTCAGAAAGGTGAAAAAAATTCATCAGAGCACGAAACACACATATTTAAAGAAACCAAATTTATTAATTAACAGCCTGCAAAACAAACGAAACAATAAATTAACTCAACAAAATCTTATCAGAAAAACTTAAATTGAAATAAAATTTATGAAAAAATAATTTTAAAAACTTAAGAAAGGAAGGAATAAGGCAGGGGCAAGACTTGTGACTTGCCTGTGGAGTTAAACTAGTTTCATGCCGGCAACACTCCCCCAGCCTGCAAAGTACAGAATTGGAGTCATATGGATTAAAAAAAGCAAAATTTCATAGCAGATAAAGAATAATGAAACTATGAAGCAACAATGAAAGTTATTGATTACTTTGTTTAATAGTTTGATTAGAATTTTAATAATAGTTGTCAACTCAACAATGAAGAAACTGAAAATTTAATGGAAAAAGAAAGATTGCATATTAATACAAAGTAAATGCAACAAGAGTTCTGCTTTTTTTTTTTTTTTTTTAATTTCACAATCCCACCCAATCATCCAGCCAAGCACCACAACCCATCCTCCGTAATCAAACATCTTCCCACCCAACCGCCACAATTTTTAATGTTTTTTATAATTTTATAATTTTTTTTGTTAAGATATACTAAAGTGCACACATTTTTTTTTTCTATGTACTGACAGAGACAAGGTTATGGATATAAAATTGAAAATACAAAGATTTTAGGAAAACCCATTTCAGCAGTGGCTGTGATCAGTTTATAAATATTCTTGTTTTTATGCTTCGGAGAGCATAAATTATTAATTCGAAATAAATGGTTAATGATGATGTTTCTAAATACCGAAAGATGCAAACAGGAATTAAAATGTATTAAAATGTTTACTTTAAAACCAAATCTAGCCGTTTGTCATAGATATGTTACTACCATCAAAATGTTATTACCATCAAATATTATTTTTAGATCCAAAAAGTTAATTGATTGATCAGTTAGAGTATTTTGAGTTAGCTTTAAGTTATATATTATGTTATTTTTCACTCAAACTTGTCTAAATAAACTTTACAGTTTCCTCCAAAACCATACGATTTTGGTTACGTAGCCAATGATTACGGAGGCGAACACTATCGAAATGAAAAAGGAGATTCAAGTGGCAATGTTCTAGGATCTTATGGTTACAGAGATAACAAGGGACTTTACCGAAAAGTGGAGTATAGTGCTGGGCCTGATGGATTCCATGCTAGTGTAAAAACAAACGAACCCGGAACTGATGGCAAAGAAGACCCTGCTGATGTTCAGTTGCATTCCGAAATATCCCCAGGTGGAATTCAGGAGAAACATACGATTGGTAAGATATTTTATTAAGTAATTTTAAATAGAGTACAATTCGCGTTGCTATTGGCATAACTTAGTTCAGACAATTAAGGTGCAGGTGGAGGAATTATATAAGGCAATTATATGCGCTAGACGCCTGGGGCTGGGTGGAGTGCCTTCCGTGGGGGTTATTTCTAAAGGGTGCCTTGTTCCATGCATGTTTTGGAGAAAACCATGGAAACTTCGAACGGCGGCTGGACCGATGACTACTACAGGAGACGAAACCCAGCACCTCTCGTTTACCATCTTAAAGGACAGAATCTCTCTGCCACCGGTGGGGCTCAGAGATTTAGGATTTAATAATTTCGACCAAATATAACAGACTTTTCCATCTAAAGACATTTGCTCCATTCAAAAAATACTTTTTTTTTTTTTCGCTAAAGTTATTTAAGGAAGTATTGCATTTGTAAAACTTTTTGATTTCCGGTTTTCGATAGACTTACATGTTCTGAGATGTTCAGAACACGATTTGATTATTTTCAGAAATTGTCTGTCTGTGCGAGAGTGACAAAAATATTCTGTCATTTCTATCTCGAGAACTAATAGTCAAAATGTCATACAAATTTATATGTAGTTTCACCTTGATATAAATTAGTGTTTATCAACTTTTGGTGCAACCCACCTCACCAGTGGTGCTGCCAGACTGTGTTTTTATAACTTTTAATATGTTTGTATTGAATAAAATTCCGTATAAATGTACGTAATGATAATTATTTTTAAACAGTCATTGTGAAATTAATATGTATAATAGTAATAGTTAACCAGAAATTTTTTTTTTGTACCTGTAGTCTTATGTATGACATCGTTCCGGTCAATTCTTCCTTGGAGGGAATAAATTTTCAATATGAAAATTTTTCTATCTTTAAAATCATATCTTTATTAACCATAGATATTTGATAATTTAAAACACCGTTATCACGCAATCGACTTTCTATAGATATTTGTGTTCTATATCTCAAAGATAAAAATCGTCTCTATTCTTCATGGAAAATGACTTTAATAAATAAGAAATTTAATTACTGATTTATTCTACAGGAATTTGCATAGGAACATACAGCAGAAAATATTTTATGATGGCTACAACATACTAGTTATTCATTGCCATCCAATGATATCGCAGGTAGAAGAATAAATTTAATCAAATATTTACATAATCTTCACATTTTTTTTCCCTTATAGTTTCTTTTTGCAAACATATGTATCATAATAACCATATCGTGAATTTCTGTAGCAGAAATTTCTGTTTATATTGATATTTGAGGTTTTTATATAATTTAAAAATAAAAGTAAACAAATGCATTATTTTTGCTTTCCCTTTTTTCCCTCAAATATACCGCTAAATTCAGAAAATGTCTTTTACGTTTACTTTTCATATGGAAATACTTAATACCATATAACCATGATATTATTTTCGCCAGATATGATTAGGAGCCTCTTAAATAAATAATATATACATATATATGTAGAGGATAGTATAAATTACACACACACACACATATACAGTGAAACTTGTCAAGTTGGACACCTGTATATGTTGGGCACCTCTCTAAGTTGGACACTTTTTCTCGGAACGGAATGTATCCAATAGAATTAACACATTATGTCCAACCCCTCTAACTTGGAAGTTGGACATTCAAATACTGTCCTAAGTTGGATTTTTTTTACCCAATGAGACAGGGAAAAAAATACATAAAACTTCCATCTTCTCACTTTTTTTTAGAAATTTTACTTTTCCTTTGCAGAAACAGCTGTAAATATCTTAAAAAACAATGTTTCTTGTAACAATATATTCACCTCTGTCTCATCTCGTAAAAAAATATTTTATTTTCTTCAATTGAAAAGTTCACAAATTACTGAATTTTGGCGCATAATGAAAGAGTCTTTCTTTTTATTGATTTGCGTGAATTGTTTTTGTCTTTTTCTCCAGGAAATATCCAGTAGAGAGAGCCTACAGGCATGTTTTGACTTAGACTGTTTTAAAATGAACATTAGACAATACATTTCAGTTGTTAGGGTTCCTCTTCATTTGTCCCTTTTTTTTTTTTTCTACCAGGTTTTACTTGAGTGTATAATTAATTACACTAAACTTAATATGTGAGAGATCTATCTACAGTGAAAAAAGATGCTGATTCAATTTGAGTGCATATCAATCGACAGGTGTCGCTGCTATGCTGCAGTTTTCCCCGTCCACGGGAAAACTATACCTCAGTTTCTAGAGCAAATAAATTCACCAAACTTCATAAGTGTGATGGCTATTATGGAAATGAATGTTATCTTTGTTTGGGTGTATATCAGTAGACAAAGGGTGCTATTCTTAATCACATTCTCCAATTTTCCATATGACTATCACAGCGTCTAACGAATAAAATTGCACCAAAATGCATATGCAAAATCTTTATTGTGAGAAGTTATAGTGATTAAATTTTCGTGCATATTAACTGGTGGATGGCGTTGTTATAAATATATATATATATATATATATATAGAAGAAAGTGTTACTATGACCACAATATATCAGTTTAAATTTAGATTTTAAATTGGCAAATTAATCATTTTTTGCATATAAGGTATGAATACTTATGTTATATTTAGATATGATTAAAAGTTAAAAAGCATGCATAGATACAGTTTAATTAAATCGAAAAATATAAGAACCCCTATAAGTTGGACACGTCTCTAAGTTGGACACTTTTTCCTGGAACCGTAGGTGTCCAACTTAGAGAGGTTTTACTGTATATATATGAAAGATCGATATCTTAATAACATATATACCGGGTGTCCCATAAGTCTGTCCACATTTAAAAAATTCATAAAACTTGAAGGAATTGGTAGAATGGACTCTTCCCAGTTTCGTCTGCTCAATCATGTGATAGTAGAGGAAAGCGAATAATCGAATTATGAGAATCGAATTCAATTAAATATTGTTCTTGAGAACAAAAATGTTAATATTTAATATAAAATAAAATAAAAGTAATATTGTGCATTTGTAAACAATAGAATAGTTGTATTTGTAAATTTAAGAATTTTTTAAAAACACTTTATGTGTTTATTTATTTTAAACTGTAAGAATCTATTTTTGTATGTTCCAGTGTAACTGTTACATTAACTGATCGAGCAATAAATAATAGCTTGTTCTTCTGGAATATTTATGGATTATAATTTGAAATTTTAAAATGTTTTCATTTAATTTAATTGCATAAAGGTGTTACAACAAGTTAATTAACTTAGTTACTGGTCTAAATGGATTTACGCCGTATGATGTTGCACTGTCAACTGATTTAAGTACCAAAAATCAGAGTATTTAACATGTTCTTCATGAACATCAATAACAAATATAAACTGAATGATGATTGTAAATGTATACAGCAAACAAAAGATGATGAATAATGACATAAAATGCATTAAAAATGATGACGAATAAAAAAATAACACAGATTAAATACGATTGATCAAAAATAAGAATAGAAAATATGTTATTTCAGCAATCGCTATAGATAAACAAGACCTCGTCTGCTATTTGTTTTTCCTCTATCATGTGACCTCTGACGTCAGGTGGGAAGAGCCCATTGAACGCGGTTTGCGAAAAAGTTATTCTCTTGAAGAGGGATATTTTTTGTTAATAAATAAATAAATAAATAAATAAATAAGTAATAATAATAATTTTTTCGTTGATAGTAGCACTGCACGGATGTGTAACGAGAAATATGCACAGGGTTCTATAAATTGTACGATTTTACCAGTACCTTATTTTGCCTCTTAAGTGCGCATACATGAAGTTTTAACTGCAAAGTTGATTTGGTTGATAAACCGCCATTGGCGAAGATATTTTCCTTTAGGTAAGAACTGCCGACTGAACCCGCAGTTAGCGGTGCTGTAACGCGTTTGCAAACTGTAATTTGTAGTTAAGTAAAGCATATAGAATAAGATTTATATCCCTGTAAACATTTACATGCAGATAAATATAGTTTACATGTATCTGTGTGATTTGCTCACATACAGCGCCCTCTATCGACGAAAATTTTAACTATTATTTTTCTTTACCCCCCCCCCCCAAAAAAAAAAAAGATCCACTTCACGAGAATAACTTTTTCGCAAACCGCGTTCAGTTCTACCAATTCCTTCAATTTTTATGAATTTTTAAGATGTCTACATGGGACACCCGGTATAGATATATGTCTATATATATATACATGTAACATCGGGGTGTACGATGGCGAGCTGTCCGTCTGGCACACAATAAATACCAGGAGATATTCAACGAAACTGCTTCATTTTCTTCAACATGGCAAAGTTGTGGCGACATGGTAAGGCAAGGGGTTCATGGCAAGGCTTGAACTATCTCCGGAAACTTCTGTGATCGCCGTCCGGGATTTTACACCTCCCGGCGTTCGTTGTTCGGAAAACTATCATTCCTTTGTAATTTCGGAGGAGGGCTGCAGCGTGGAAGTGTTTAACAAGTCAAAAACGTGGCAAGAAGTGTCCGTTTTCTTAATGTTTGGGCTTTTATACTTAATTTTCTGAGCTGCTGATTGGTTCTTTAAATCGTCTGGGCTCTTAAAAGGAATTTCTGGGATTAATTAATATGCAGCTTGATGGAGAGAAGGTTGCAAATTGCGTTAACGTCAGCGAATTTCGACTTATAATTTCGTTCTTTTTCTGATTTCTCAGTTATAAAGTCTTCTGCTGGAAAACAAACTTTAAAGGGACACTTACGAATTATTAGCGATTATAATTCCGACTAGCGATTTTTACGCTTTTAATTTGGGTTTTTTAATAATTTAAATTTATTTATTTTTATCCCTTTCACATATATAGTAATATATAGAAGCCTCAGCTTTGATAAAAATCTGTAATAAAGTATGATGTCAATAATTACTTCGCGTAATCAATGCCACTTTAATTATTAAATTACGGAATGTAAGATATCAATATGGGTGTCTTTCGAAAGAACTCGTCAATACGTTTAAAGTAAATGGTTGAACCGTAGATCTGAGATGATTTAACCCTTAAATGCCGAGTGTTGCATTTCAGAAAAACACCCGATTTTGTCTTCTATTGTTTTATTAGAAATTATTATTATTATCTTATAAAGTATTGTTATCTAAAGCATTATTATTATTATTATTATTGAAGCTCTAAGATTTCATGTCTACCGATTAGCAACAAATTGCTTTTTAGCAGTAAACCATAGTTAAAGTATGATTTAAAAAATATATTTTTCCTGTGATTTATTTAATAGAGGTACGAATAATGTTTTTTTAATTGATTAAAAAAAAAATAATAATCAGGCATTTAAAGATTAAAACAAAGTTATTGTTTTTTTTTTTTTTTTTTTACGAAAAATTGCATTTTTTCTCATGTTCACACAAAATCAACTTTCTTTTGGCATTTATGCGATTTTTTTGTAAAGAAAAAAAAATCATCTGCATTCATCATAAAAATAATTTAATAAATAAGTTGTGCTGCGTGAATTTGTATAAAAGTAATAGAAGAAAGGCTTGTGGTGGTCACAATATACTAGTTTCTTTTTTTTTTTCACTTGCATTTGCATTACCCGACTACCCTGTAGGTAATCGAAGTACTGTGTCTCTTCAAAAACTTTGTTTTCAAATTTTCACCTTGGTATACATAAATTTAAGTGTTTTGTTACCAAAAACATTTTGTTTTAATTGATTAGTGTGTGATTGTGCATTTGGGAAAGGGGAGGAGGGTTGTCTTCTGGCTAGCCTCTTTCGAAAACGAAAAAGTATGGAACAGCAAAATTTCATAATTTAGACAGATGAAGCATACTAGAAGCATAATCAGATTTTGCCAACTGTTGGTGAAAATATGAAAACCGGAAGAAAGTAACATGAAAAGCCTGAAATGGCGCCGCATGTCCGCATTTCAAAAACGGCTCAAATGATTACTTTAAAAATTTCTATACAAGCCCCTTTTTAGATGTACTTTCTTGTGTTTTTGCTAATTAACTGAGGAAAATTCACAGCAACCTAAATAAGTAAGTCAATTTTAAAACCAAAAGAGATTTTTAAACAGCTGTACAGATTTTCTTCAAATTTGACATTTTAACTCCCTTTTTAGAACAGTGATCAAATAATTTTGCCAAGTTCTAATGAAAATCGGAATAGGAACCGGAAGTTGATATCTCAAAAACGACTCTAATGATGTTCTACAAATTTAGTAAGCAATACTCTTTTAAAAGTCCTTTCACACGCATTAGTTAGTTACTACAGATAAATTAAATGGCATCCAAATTAATTAGGTTAGTTTTAGATCTCAGAAATGGGTGGCTCAGAAAACGGCTTAACCGATATTCTTTAAACTCGCTACATAAACTTTCTTCTCTATGTCTTTAAGACATATGTATTAATTTGCCATTACAATAAACTCCTGGGCATCTGAACATTTAGTTAATTGTATATATTCTGACCAATGTACAGTCGGTAACAAAAGTGTCCGAACACTAGCAAAAATTCCTATGTAAAAAAAGTACACTTTATACGTTTAATAAAAAAAGCACCACAAAACTGGCGTTGTAAAAAATATTACACAAACTTTGATTAAACACCATAAAATGCAATAAACTCGCAACAATTTTTTCGGGTCGAAAAAACACACGACCCTTCATCAGGCGAATAAAGTAAGCACGAGTGCTGCAGTCAAAGCGGCAACGCACAGATGTCAACAGAATTACTTTTTCGAGACAGACTTTTTTTTATTATTATTATTATTATTTTGAAATTATAAACTAATGAAAATTGTTCATTCTTCACGTTTTTGTTGCTTTGTTGCGTGCGTTGCCGCTTTGACTGCAGCACTCGTGCTTACTTTATTCGCCTGATGAAGGGTCGTGTGTTTTTTCGACCCGAAACAATTGCTGCGAGTTTATTGCATTTTATGGTGTTTATTCAAAGTTTGTGTAATATTTAATATACACTTTATACGGTTTTGTTAAATAAATCCTTATCGAATCATGTCCTTACACTGACTAAGAACAGGATTCGACAATCATTTATTTAACAAAACAGTATGAGACATGCCTTTTTCACATAGGAATTTTTGCTAGTGATCGGACACTTTTGTTACCGACTGTATAGTAGTGTGTACCGGGAATTATGTGGTTGTTATACATATTTTTCTTTATAAATGTTGTTAGAAAAGTATCATTTATTCAAACTGGTGTTCAGCAAAATATTATTTATTAAATTAAATGATATGTTCTGCTCTATAACTTACTATTTTAGGTCCAGCTTACGGTGAACCAAGAGAATTTGGATTGAGTAATAATGCTTACAGAACTCCTGGTATTCCTCAGTTTGATGCTGCTGATCTTTTCAGTGGAATTCCTAAAAGTTCGGGCAAAAGTGTATACTAACTTTTAGAAGTAATTGTCAGAACTACTAATTGTGTTTGAATATTTCTGTTAGTTTTATATAATAACAGAAAACAGAATACAGAATGCAGCTGGTTTATTGTAACAAACCTTATTTTGCCTTCAGCTCTCATAAAATATAACAACATTTTTATTATGGTTTCTTTTTACGAAAAATGTTAAATGTAGATTTTCTTTTTTTTTTTTTTTTTTTTTTTTTTTTTATGATGATGATTTCATGTAAGATTATTACAATTAATTATACAAGTGGATATTTATTTAAGGAATAAAGTGTATTGAAATAAAAAATGTGTTTTCTGTTTTCCTCTGTTTACATATGTAAACATTTTTGTTCTTTTTATTATTAATATTATTTTTAATGCATAAATAGATAAATCAATTAAACTATATTTCAAATAATATTTTTTGTGACAGAATTTTTTTTTTTTTTTTTTTTTTTTTTGATGCAGTATTGAAAAGGGTTATCCATACGTATAGATTATTTTTCATTTATGTAATTACACAAGTCGACATGTAAAATTTTGATTTCATAATTTTGGCTGATCTTTATGTTTTTCGGTGTGCTGAAACTGATAATGAAGTCAGTTTGTCTCTATTACGTACGGATTTTTGTCAATACAGGGTGCCTACCAATACAATTTCGTCCCTTACTCTTCCACCAATATAATTATGTGGTAAGTTTTAGAGTATGTTTCCATGATTAATTAAGCATGGATACCTGCTGTTGTAATAGCGCAGCACTTGTGCGCTGTAAAACCAAACCAACCAACCAACCTATTGTTATGATGGTGTATGTAAGAAACTATGTCGGGAAACCCCTGTATTGACACAAATCTGTACGTGATAGAGAAAAATGTGCAGGATTATCGGTTTCAGAATATCAAAAAACATAAAGATCAGCTAAAATCATCAAATCAAATTTTGTCGACTTCAGTTTTGTAGACCTGTGGTTCGTTGAACCTCATATATGAGGGGTTACCAATAATAATTAACGCATATGCAAGTGCTTTTTCAGTATGCTTTAGGAATTTTCTACAATGAATATTTATATGGACATTACTTATTAATAACCACGTATTATACAAAAGATATCTGTAATAAGTACTACAATAAAATCTTTCTAAAAATCTACCTTTATTGAAGGGACACTTTTCTTGAAGTCCCAAAAAATTCCTTATAAGAATTGTACCTCAATTAGGCAGTCACATTTTGTCCGCGAGTAGATAAATTGACTTTTTCCTTAACGGGAACTGGCCACTTTCCAACACGTAATTGACTGAGGTCAATCGCCAGGTGTGTTGCCCATTTCCATCCTATTTATACAGATTTCATTGCCGACGCTCCCCTCTGTGTCCTTGCGGGGGAGGAGGGAACTTCTAATCACTATTATTACTACTGTAGTTTAACTTCTGCCTTCCACTTAAGAAATCCCACTCCCAGGCCAGCCGATTGGCTGTTTAATATCCTCAGTAGAAAAAGGGTGCTTTCTAAACTAAATAGTATATTTGAATTTCTTATGAATATGACTAATCTCACAGATTAATCTCACATCTGCTTGCTCTATATGTCATCGAACCTTCACAAAATCATCTTTTCATCAATCTTGTGCTGTGGGACATTTCAACACAACATAAAATATCGCCATCAACAACTGCAGCCTATTGTCTTGTTTCTCAAAATCAACATAAAAGAACCTCCCGGTTAATTGACCCCAGCTTAATAGTTATTATGGTGCCACTTGTCGCGTGGGGCACAGCCCGGCACATATAACACTTAGTTTTCCTGCTTAAATTAACAACAACGTTGCCCACTCTCGAGAACGATTTCATAAAGACTTTCACAGCACAAAAATTTATAAAGACTTTCCGAGCACCAATTTTTTCTTATGAACTCTCAACAATACCTTGCTACCAAATATCTTTAAGCCACTTGTCACTTTATCTACCAGCATAGAACATGTCGCTCCTTGTCGCGTGGGAGACCTGTCTCTAGCGGCCTTTGTAATTTTTTTTTTTTTTTTTTTTTTAATTTAGAGTTTAAATAAACTCTGGAAGAGGGGCCTAGCATAGCTGGAATTGCTCGACACTGCTCCTAGAGCGGTGAGAGGCACCTCTTCCCTGTTAATTATAACACTGATCGGTAAAGTATTAATGATAAATAAATAAATAATTTTTTCCTTTCTGTATATTAGAAAAGAAGAAGAAGAATAGGTGAGCTTATGAATTTAACATTCCTGATTCCAAAAATGTGATTTAAATTACTCCATCACATGCCGATTTTAAGAGAGCCAATGTATAAATAGTAAACGTTACAGTATTAAATGGAAAACAATGTTTTCCTTGCCAATGCCACAAAGCAACAAAAACGTGAAGAATGAACAATTTTCATTAGTTTATAATTTCAAAATAATAATAATAATGATAATAAAGTCTGTCTCGAAAAAGTAATTCTGTTGACATTTGTCTTTTGCGACCATGCATTTGTGAATTCAGATCTTAGACCTTCAAATAAGGGTACACATTTTTTTCAAAAAAGGCGGGACTGTTTTCAATAAAAAGTGGAAATAAAATTAGGTCAAAATATATGAAGAATAAGGAAAGCTTCAGCAACAGGAAGAAAATAGCTTTCTATAAACGACCCAAAAAAAAAAAAAAAAGAACTGGTACGTTGTGGAACAATTTAACTGTCACAATTGAGCTTAGAAGTTTTTAATTTGTCAAGAACGATCATTACTTTTACAGGGAAGATTTTAATGTCGATCAGTGTGTAATCTGTAATAATTAAGCAATACAACGAAAGTGATAATGCTTTATTATTATTATTATTATTGAAAACCAATAACAAATATTCCACAAAATTATGTAAAAATTACCTTAAAAGCAATAAATTTACACATATCTACCTAATTACTAACAGCCCAACATACACATATCTTCAAATGATGAGCAGAAATTGCAGTAGTTTTTCAACAAAGTACATTTAATTAATCTACAGAACTTTAGGAATTTGATCAGATTTTACAAATCAAATAATATTCTGCTGTAAGCAGATAATATATATATATATATATACATTGTAAATAAATTGATGAACATAAAACAGTCGACAGTCCTCAACATTAAGCAACGTGAAAGATTGATAACATTTGTTGCTACTTTTAGAAGTTTTGTACTTTTTGCATCAAAGTTCATTTAAAAGAGGATCCATTTTTAATTTTGTTAGTCAATCAGTATGTGCTTTTAGCGGATGAACTCTTTCTTATTCCAGAAAATAAACCAGAACTACCACCAAGTGATCCAGATCTTACTGTTGCTTTTCTCGCCAATCCTCCTTGAATTCCTCGGTTCATTTCTTCTGAAATTCCACCTGAAATTCCGCCGGTTATTCCTTGATGTCCGCCAGATACTCCACTACCAGTTTTCCCTTGAATTCCTCCTGAAATTCCGCCTGTTATTCCTGGATATCCGCCGGGTATTCCACTACTAGTTTTCCCTTGAATTCCGCCTAAATTTCTGTCTGCTATTCCTTGATATCCGCCAGATACTCCACTACCAGTTTTCCCTTGAATTCCTCCTGAAGCTCTGCCTGTCATTCCTTGATGTCCGCCAGATACTCCACTACCAGTTTTCCCTTGAATTCCTCCTGAAATTCCGACTGTTATTCCTGGATATCCGCCGGGTATTCCACTGCCAGTTTTCCCTTGAATTCCTCCTGAAGTTCTGTCTGCTATTCCTTGATATCCGCCAGATACTCCACTACCAGTTTTCCCTTGAATTCCTCCTGAAGCTCTGCCTGTCATTCCTTGATATCCTCCAGATACTCCACTACCAGTTTTCCCTTGAATTCCCCCTGAAATCCCACCTGTTATTCCTTGATATCCGGTAGAAACTCCACTACCAGTTTTCCCTTGAATTCCTCCTGAAATCCCGCTTCTTATTCCTTGATATCCGCCAGATTCAGATTTTCCAGATGCTCCGCTGTCAATGACTCCTGAATATCCTCCCAATCCTGATATTCCTGGCATTCCAATCATTCCAGAACCTCCATAAATATTCCCTGCACTACGACCACCTAGAATACGAAACAAAGTTTATAAAAACATAGTTATTGTATACTACACAATATTGATAGAAACACGGAACTAGGTCTAAATAGTGCGATTAGTGACTGAAGAAAGATTTAATTATGGTTCCTGCGTCAATGTTCGGCCACTGATCTCAGCCACACCAAAATTAATATTTATTTATTTATTTTTTATTTATTTTTATTTTTATTTTTTATTTTTTTTTAAGAAAACAATACCGAAACCTATATTAAAAAGTTATAGAAAGAGCAAAAAACTTATTTTTTTTTTTAAACTATTAATTTTATAATTTATCTGCATGCACCAGCACACCTATACCCACACACACATTATATACAGGGTGACCCTAAATAAACTTCTTCTATTCAGAATATTCTGTAACTGTAACTAAAATGCAAATTGAGTGACAAATTAGTAGACCCACAGATCAGACATGCACTAAAAAAATCTGAAAAAAAAAAAAAAAAATCGAATTTTTTTTGTTTTGGGGTGCATTGAACAAGCTATAAGTTCCAGAGCAAACATCCTTGTTTTTTATGGACTTATTTGTTTCAAACTATTCAGTTATGTAAAGCATATTGTTCATTGTGGGCCCCATTATTAAGTTGTAAAATGTGCAGCAGATGAATAACGTGTTCAACAGCTGAACGCCAGTCTGTCCACACTACATGTAATATTATACGGTCTTTCACTTGCAGTGAAGAAATCATTTTTTGTATCGCTGAAATGCTTAATGTATAATATGTAACAATATGTAAAAATAGCAGTTTAAATTTCCATAATGTTTGAAGTTTTTAATAAAGACCAGTTATTTATTACGAATCTTTTCAAGCGTTTTGAGGCAATCCGTCATCTAGCGGAACTTTTTTTTTTTTCAGAATTTTTCTGCGCTTTCTTTGAAATGCCTCTCGACAAATTTTCAACTCAATCCGAATGTTAGTAACAACTACGAAGGGCTCTGGAAAAGACAAGTTTAATTCCAATCACACTGTGTATAATAAATACAGATATGAGTTTTTAGGTAAATAACTTTAATCTGTTGCTTTTACAGACAGAAAAATGTCTTTGATTCTGCAGTTCTGAACGAAATTAATTGAAAATTTCATTCATTTATTAGTTCCCCATCATACTATAGGTATGGGGAACTTAGGTAATCGTGAAAAATTTCGACCTCGGTTTTTTGACTTTTTTATACGTTTTCACGTGTGAGGAAACCGAAAATGACAAAATTTGTATGGTGTCTGTCTGTAGGGTGTCTGTTAGTGGGTCAGTAGGTCAGTGTGTTAGTCCGTTAGTTTGTTAGTCTGTTAACACGATATCTCACGATCAAATGATCGCAGAGAGATCAGATCAGTTTCAAAATATTACTTTCGATACTGGCAAGAACCCTATTCAGTTGCAACATTCGAACTAAAAAATTTCGTAAGTTATGAGAAATTTAAGATTTTCTTAACATGGGAGAATAGGACAAAAGTTCGCTTAAACGTGCATTAAATGGAAATGTTTTACTGTGAAAATGTCAAACCAGTTTTAAAATATCGGTTTTGATGCCGGAATGAACATCAGTAACTATAAATATGCTACTTTGAAAATTTCGCAAGGTATTGGAAATTTATGAATTTCTTAACATGGTTGTACAGGGCAAAATTTCACATAAATGTCAATTTTGAGAGATATTTTCATCGTAAAGATGTCAGATTACTTTTGAAATATTATTTAGAACACTGGCATGAATATTAATGACAATGAACTTTCGAATATTAAAATTTCGTAAATTATTGGAATTTTAGGAATTGCTCAACATGGCAGAATAGAGCAAATTCTCACATAAACATCAATCTTGAGGGATATTTTCATAGTAAAGATGTCAAACTACTTTCGAAATATTATTTAGAATACTGGCGCCATGAATATCATAGACTATGACTTTTTCAATTTAAAAAATTCGTAAGCTATTTGGAATTTACGCTTTACTTAACATGTCAGAATATGGCGAAATTGAGCATAAACTTCCATTTTGAGGATCATAAATACAGTAGACAACTTCAAAATTACATTTATGATATTTGTTTGAACATGATTGAATACAAATATTCTAATAGGAAATTTTCGTAAATTATTCGTAATTTACGATTTTATCAACATATCAAAATTGCAAATTTTTCATATAAATATGAATTTTGAGGATTATTGCATTGGAAACAGTAGCATGAAAACTAAACAACGGAATCGACCCTGAAATAATAAATTAATAGATTAGAATGAGGTAAATCCATCGAAGTGAACGGTGGACAGCCTATTAGGAGGGGATTTCATTCTGTCACTGTATCAAGCTTTGGTCATATTCATTTCTTTTAACATGATTATAATATGTCTCGCACTAGAAACTTATGAGAACATAAATATGATGGGGAACTGAGCAGAGTCCACCTATGCCAACTAGTTAGTTCCCCATCATACTATAGGTATGGGGGACTTAGGTAATCGTGAAAAATTTCGACCTCGGTTTTTTGACTTTTTTATACGTTTTCAGGTGGGAGGAACCCGAAAATGACAAAATTTGTATGGTGTCTGTCTGTAGGGTGTCTGTTAGTGTGTCAGTGTGTCAGTGTGTCAGTCCGTTAGTGTGTCAGTGTGTTAGTCCGTTAGTTTGTTAGTGTGTTAACACGATATCTCACGAAAAAATGATCGCAGAGAGGTCAGATCAGTTTCAAAATATTACTTTCGATACTGGCAAGAACCCTATTCATTTGCAACATTCGCATTAAAAAACTTCGTAAGTTATGAGAAATTTACGATTTTCTTAACATGGGAGAATAGGACAAAATTTCACTTAAACATGCATTACATGGAAACTTTTTACTGTAAAAATGTTGGACCAGTTTTAAAATATCAGTTTTGATGCCGGAATGAACATCAGTAACTATAAATATGCTACTTTGAAAATTTCGCAAGTTATTGGAAATTTACGAATTTCTTAACATGGCAAAATACAGCAAAAGTTCACATAAACGTCAATCTTGAGGGATTTTCATCGTAAACATGTCAAACCACTTTCGAAATATTATTTAGGATTCTGGCATGAATATCATAGACTATGATTTTTCCAATTAAAAAAATTCGTAAGTTATTTGGAATTTACGATTTATTTAAAATGGCAGAATAAGGCAAAATTGAGCATAAACTTCCATTTTGAGGATCAAAAATATATTAGACAACTTCAAAATTATATTTATCATATTTGTTTGAACATGATTGAATACAAATATTTTAATAGGAAAATTTCGTAAATTATTGGTAATTTACGATTTTATCAACATAGCGGAATTGTAAATTTTTCATATAAATATGAATTTTGAGGATTATTGCATTGGAA
Organism: Salticus scenicus; assembly: GCA_963930645.1. Classification (NCBI taxonomy): domain Eukaryota; kingdom Metazoa; phylum Arthropoda; class Arachnida; order Araneae; family Salticidae; genus Salticus; species Salticus scenicus. Next base: position 120,715,732 of record OZ005661.1, read on the forward strand.
ACAGTAGCATGAAAACTAAACAAAAGAATTGACCCTAATAAAATAAATTATTAGATTAGAATAAGATAAATATATCGAAGTGAACGGTGGATAGCCTATTAGGAGGGGATTTCATTCTGTCACTGTATCAAGCTTTGTTCAAATTCATTTCTTTTAACATGATTATAACATGTCTCCCACTAGAAGTTTATGAGAACATAAATATGATGGGGAACTGAGCAGAGTCCACCTATGCCAACTAGTTTTTATTTACATTCATTTTACATTTACATTTTTCTTTTATCATTTTTTACATTTACATTATCATTTACATTTTTCTTTTACCAGTATCCATTTACATTTTTATTTTTGTTTACTTATTTACTTATTTTTCAAATTTTTTAAATGTATCAAAATTTCTTTTATAACGATCTGTTCACGTTTAGTTATTTTACTTGTACATCGTTTCGTAAGTCTGTTTCAACAATTGGAATTTTTTAACCAAAATTTTAGTTACGTATTTATGATTGCGATTATTATAACTTTTAGGCATGTAAACATATATAAGAGACAATTTTTTATATTTTATATCCGTTTCATTGTAGTGTGAAAAAAATCAACAGAAAATTTAACTGTTACGATTGTGATATCACAATTATTAGATATTAACTTTTGTATGATTTCATTCATTCACAAAATGCTTATGCACTCTTATCATACTGATTCTTAAAATGTTTAATCTAAGACAATAACTTTTAGAATGTAAATCAAAGATTAACGGTGTAAATTAAATGTAAATCTAATGAAGGTGAATGCCGCGTTTTTATATTTCATCACATCGGGTGACAAACGATTCTTATTGATGCGTTGTCGTATTGATAAATTTATGACGAGTTGAAATTGTAAGCGAATTAACAATTCTGTATGGTACTTATTACCTAATTTCACACTGTTGAAAAGGTGGGCGCTATGTTAAAACAAAATTTGGTACACAGTATCTTCAAAGAATCAGATTGAACCGAAATTTTGTACTACAACAATTGAAATCATACGACGGTGAAATCTCCTATCATTATTTGATTCTTCTTGTGCAAAAAAAGTGCTAAATCATGGGAAAAGATTCTCCCCTCTTTTGGTTGAAGCTTACTCTAGTGTCAAATACATACTTTTAAGGACCCTTTAGAGACCGGTAACTTTCGCGGTTTCTTTTGAAATCCCTTTGATGTGGGAATCGAGTTGACGCGAAGCAGGAGAGAGATTTTCTCGGCTGACAAACCTCCTACTGCGATCGAAATTGGGTCTCCTTTGTAAAAGAGCAATAAAAAGTAATGTCCTTCATTTTAAATGTGTGCAAAATTTCAAGGGTCGCTTTCGAACAATGGATAATTTATGAGTTTTGAAGCTGTGCATAGTTGCCAGTCTCTGAAGGGTCCTTTAGTTCAACCAAGCACCAAATCATGGTAAAAAATTTACCACCTTTTGATTGTTCTTACTGTAGTACTATATTTTGGTTGAATATATCACAAAAATTTCAACGGTATATTATAGTATGAAATTGTAAGTAAATTAATAATTTTTATAGTTTTGTTTCACGTAATTTTACACTGTTAAAGGTGTGGGTGTTGTGTTAAAACAAAAGTTGGTACTACAGTATCCTCAGAGTACCATACTGAACTAAAACTTGGTACTATACACTGTAAAACATATGTCCTATTTGCTGCCAGAAAATCTCTGTGGAAAATAAATAAATAAATACGTTTGGGAAAATACGTTCTGACAACATAATTTTTTCGTAAATTACGCGTATTTTCTCAAATTACAGAGAATTTCTGGTAGTAAATAGGACACATTTTTTTACAGTGTAGTGTAACCACGTTTCCTGTGCATACACAGTAAAAAATATGTCCAATTTGCTTCCTGAAATTCTCTGTAATTTGAGAAAATACGTTCTGACTACGTAATTTTTTCGTAAATTACGCGTATTTTCTAAAATTACAGAGAATTTCTGCCAGCAATCAGGAAATATTTTTTACAGTGTAGCAGTGAGGAAGAGTCCAAAAGCTGGGTGCCAAGTTAACAGACAGCTTAGGATTTGGTAAATATCTAGTCATTCGATGTTCCCTTATGGCTTATTCTCTCTCAACGAAAAGGCTATCACCCCTATTTTAACAGTCGATTCGTTGAGACCGCACTTCCGCAGAGGCTCCATGTTCGCTAGAAATGTGGTTAAAGAATACATAATTGAAACCATACGACGGTTAAACTTTCTATCGTTATTGATGCTTCTTGTTGAAAAAAAGTACTAATCATGGGAAAACCTTTTCCATTCTCTGTTTGTTGCACCTACTATAGTATACACTTTTAGTATAACCCAGCACCAAATCATGGTAAAAGGTTTTACCATCTTATGGTTGCAGCTAGTGCAGTACTACGATTTGGTTCAACATATAATAAAAACCTTCTACAGTGCATTGTAACTTGAAATTATAAGCAAATTAATAACATTTTATGGTATTTTTTACCTAATTTCACACTGTTAAAAATGTGGGTATTTTGTTAAAAGAAAATTTGGTGCTACAGTATCTTCCAATGTACCAGATTGAACGAAATCTAGGAACAATAGTTGAAATCCTACGATGGTGAAACCTTCTATTATGATTTGGTGTTTCTTCTTGAAATATATATATATATATATATATATATATATATATATATATATATATATGTCTTGTATATATCATCTCGTATCTTGTATATATATAGGGTAAGTCATATATATATAGGGTAAGTGCACCAGTGATTGACACTTTTAGAGCAATCTCTGATGTTTTTAATGTTTTAGTCATCAAAAAATATTTTTAGAAATCTTAAGTTAGTACATATGGTATGAAAGGCATTCAGAACCACATATATGTTAAAATATATACGTTTGATAACAATTATTATTTTTTTTATGAATTTTTATTTGACACCCACTCAGTGTTCCAGTAATTGACACTGCCATTTTTTCATTTTATCAGTAATTGGCTCCCTATGTTCCAGTGTTTGACACTGCTAGTTATTCATTTTACCAGTTATTAGCACCCTATGCTCCAGTGTTCGACGTAAAATGTTAAAATTCTTATATGTAAAATATATGATTTTATTATTTTCCTATTTATTAATTACTAGCACGCTTCGCTGGTCACTATATTTAAATGAATTTTCAAAAGAATTGGATCAGTATTTACTTTTTACATCACATTACAAATAAAAACTTAAAAACAACAAAAACAAACAAAAAAAAAAAATCACTGAAATCGCTTTAGATTTCGCTTCTTCGGGTACCCGTTGCCTAATGCGGCTCTTTTTCTGCCCGTACTGCATCGGGTCCAGTTTCCCACTGTCTACAGAAAGGTATTTCCCGGGCACTTCAATCTCGGTATTTATCGACAACTTCTGGATTTTCTGTTATTTAAGAACTACGATTTTAAAGATGACTGTATCTCAGCATCTATTATATATTTTAGTTTTTGAACCATGTTTTTCTATAGCCCCCGTTATTTACACTATTTTACGATTTGATTCCGACCAGTGCAATAAAATAAAATAAAAAAGTAGATTTTCTTTTAAAAGGCATCAAATACATAAAAAACAAACCAATTTTAATCAGTTTAATCCTTTCCATTATAAACTACCATTTTTTTCACCCAATCAATATTATAAATAAGAAAAAAAGAATCTTTTAAAGAATCTTTTAAAAAAATGAAAAATAAAAAGTTGCTATACTATAAAATTTATACATAAACGTAACAATTTATTTCTATCCGCGATTGTAATGAAATGCTCGCCCTCTGGTGGGCTAAGGTGAAATTATAATTAACATGCTTTAATTCGGCTTCCATCAAGCCGCCATTGCTTGCCGATGTTTAGTTTCACATATATTTATTGAATAAAAATGAATAAATCCAGTAAAAAAGATAACACATACTGTTGTGTGCTACAGTGTAACTCCAAAGGATCAAGAAATCCAGAATTAAGCTTCCATTTATTTCCAAATGATAAGCTGAAAAAGCGCCACCTATCGATCATTACAAACGCGGATTGCATTACCATTTGGTTTTCAATAAATATAGTAATACGTAATTAAAAAAAAAAAAAAAAAAAAGGAAAATCGCATTTAAATGAATGTATTAAATAAAAAATGAATTGCGTAATAGCCGTTGCTAAGATACGCAGACGATTACAATCGAAGAATAAATTCATGAAAAATGAAACATAAAAGGCAATGCTTAAAATCGAAAAAACATGAATTTAAAAAGTTTAAATTCGAAATTCGAAAAAATCTCGATGAGGTGCACACCTTCAGGGTCCCAGGTACATATATGCCAAATTTGGAAGCTCTGAGATCAGTAGTGGGAGCAGCAGAACACAGACACACACACACACACACACACACACACACGCACACGCATACACACAGATACACACTTCTCTTAATTTATATAGATTTCGGGATAGATGTCAATTACTGGAGCATGCTAATCCCTGGAGCACATACACCATATATATATCTATATATATATAAGTAAAAATAAAAATAAATAAATAAATCATGGTAAAATATTTCCCTCCTTTTGGTTTTCCTTACTGTATTATACACTTTTAGTTCAACCAATCTCCAATTCATGGTAAAAGGTTACATCGTCTTATTATTGCAACTACTGTTGTAGTACCATGCTTTTGCTCAACTTATCACAAAATTTTTAACAGTATACTATAACATGATTAGGGCTCAATGCATCGTCACTAAATGGATTAAAGTAAAAGTTACTAAGTGATTAAATAAATGAGTCAAATTTTAATCACGATGTGACTTGAGATTTCGTGAGCATTTGTGATATTGCGTTGCGACGTCACATGGGTATATTGAATAACTTAAAAAATTGCGTTACAACTACATTAACTTATCAACTTACCAGATATTCCTGTAACAGGAGTATATTTTTCTTGTATTCCGGCTGGAGTTTCTTCTTTAAATAAATTGACGTCAGCTGGACTATCCTTACCTACACCAGGTTCATTGGTCTTAATATTGGCCTTGAAACCTCTTTGATTTGCTGTGTACTCAACTTCTCTATACAATCCTTGAGAATCCATATATCCGTAAGATCCTTGAACATTTCCGGTTCCATCACCAGATTCTCTTCTATACTGAATGCCACCTTGTTCGTCCATTGTTTCATAACTTGTAGTGAAAGGTTTTGGAGTCATCTGCCGGAAAAAAAAAATAGCAATAGAAAAGTCGTAAGAAACGAAGAAATAATTTAAAGAAATTACAAACGTAATTAATATACACATCTCACTATATATATTGTTAACTATAACTTAAAATGAAAGAAAAGAAAAAAAAAAAAAAAAAAAAAAAACATTAATGATTATTTAATAAATAATAATAATAATAATAATAATAATAATAACAACAACAACAACAACAATAAATAATAATAATAATAATTAATTTACTATAAAAACATCCATTTATATAACATTACCATATTTAAAATTAAATCGCTCTATTAAAAAGAAAACAAAAATGACCGCTTAGTGTGGTATTGTGTAATAATCTAGCTGTATTAATTATTTTTTTAACTCATCTTATACATTTATTTTAATCTTTCATAAATGAAATTTTAAATAATAATTAATTTTAAACGCCTATTACTCTCTTAAAATAAATGAGTTAATTCAATATGCCAAGTAGGAGTTTAATCGTCTTGAGGTAAAAATACAGTACTTTGAGCTAATTAGTAGCTTTGTATTTAAGCGAACTTGAGTCATCGATATTTATTGATACCTGAGTTATTTCTGGTCATTCATCCACTTGTAAGTGGCAACATCGTTCTCGCTGCAACGCATTTCTTCGGTAGCACGCAAGTGCAACGGGCAACGCTACTCTGTAAAGTGATCCAGTTTATTAAAATTAGTTGCATCTAAATCATTAATAAAATAAATAAATTACTCAAATACAATAAATAACTAAAGTTTGAGTGCGTTATATTAAGGTGCCTGCCTACCTTTAAAATGCAATTTTCGATCAAAACCCCGATTTCCTATTTTTGGGTTAGTATTAAAGCCTGACATTTTAGCTTTCTAAATGAGTTTGAATTTTGTTTCTATCTTGCTTAGAACTTGCGTTGCAGGCATTTTAATATTAGTCACTCGCCAGTTTGTGAAACCGGAAGTGACCGGAAATGACCCGTAAATGTTTGTTTACATAAATGTTTTACTCAATATAAGCCTCAAAATTTGTCACTCAATATAAAATGAATTTAAAAAAGAAAATAAAAATCTTTGAAATAAATCAGGAACTTATTAAAAGTATTTTTTGTTTAATAGGTAAAATCTTGTTTTTAAATCTGTTTTCTGCTTTTTCTCTAAATGAGATTTTTCGCATTTTGCTTTATCCCAAAAACGTCATAACTCCAAAAGTTGTAATTGAAATGTTATGAAACTTTGACAAAATACTCTAGAGGAGTTGTACTGTCATGTATATTCATGATTTTTTTAGCATGTAAAAATGTTATCTTCTCTAAAATATTAAATAACATGGTTATAGTTTGGAGAGTAGTTCATTCCCTTAAGGACCTTTCAATAATCGAAATAAAATTTACAGAATAAGAATATCTTTAAATTTGACTTATGATGTTTTGTAAAAGTGCTTTTTTTTTCGCAAATTTTATGCATATTTGGAGCCTAAATATCAAAATATTTTAAAATTTGCGTATTTTCTTTCAGGTTATTCACTGTTTTTTTACAATATTCTATCATATAATGCACATAAATAGGCAATTTTTCAATTATTAAAAAAAATCACCCCCGACGGTAGGCAGGCTGCTTAACACATTAAATTTAATGAATTTAACTCAAGATGAGAGAGCTCGTTTCTTCTAGTCAAAGGAGTGAAAATTTCCTCAAGTTGAGTTATTTTCTGAATTTCATTTTAAGAAAGTAAATTCCTATTTTAAGCCTGTTTATCACAATTTTTTTCCCAATATACGAGTCGTTCTATAGGTTGTCAAACTGTAGTAGGAATTTATGGGCCAAACTTTAGGGGGAGATAGAGCACTTTATAGGACTCAGAAATGCATAGAACTCATAACCGTAAATATCATCTTAACCCTTTAAGAACAGGGTAGTTTTTTGTTATTTTTGAATAGATCCAGGCATGACTTTTGAGTGTTGAATTTTTAACTAAACCTTTTTTCCGTGCAAATTATTACGTAACAAGTAAGTAATATAAATGAAATTTTTTTTAAAGTCAATTTCTACTTACAAGCGCTATCGAAAAAAATTTCTTTTCTTTTTTTTAATAATTTTGAATTAGGAAATAAAAAGCGCGCGTGCAAAATGAAATAGAAATAATTATAAGATAAAAAAAAAAAAAAAAAAAAAAAACTTTTTACATACCATGTTTTAAATTTTCTGATGAATCATAGAGCTCTTATCACTGTGCATAAAATTTTTAAAGTGATAATGACGTCAATTTTTGTGAGGTGCATTTAACTTTTTATAATTTTTAATGTTCACGTTTAATTAAATGTATTTATTTTTATGTCGAAAGAAAATGAACTCGTAATTTTTTTTTTTTGGCAACAATTAAATTATAGCTAATATTTTAATGGCTATTTTAACGCTGTTAGGATGTTATTATTTTCATATTTTAATTAATTATAAGAAAAATAATCAAAAATTCAAAAATCGGACTTCGAAGCATTGTGTTGTCACAGCGTTCTGATCAATCTTGAATGTTTCAAATTTCTAGCTAGTCGGGAAAAAAATCGATTGCAAGATTTGTACCAGATATATACAGGGAGAGTGTGAACTAAAAAGATATGCACAGAAATAACACTGTTTCTAATCGATGTATTTAAAGCACTGACTGTATTAATACGAATATTGCATACATTTCAGCACATGCTGTAATATTGTGTAAATAAAGAGTTTTTTTTTTTTTTTTCATTTCTTCTACCTTTCTTGTTTTTCTGCGTAAACTTTTCATTTCCGACCCCATATTCCTACACAAAAAATGCTTCTTTATATGTATTTTAGCTACCCTTAAAGTTTGGATCATGAATAAAGGTGCACCCTGTATTGTATTACAAATTTAAAGGAAGTTAGTGAAAATAATTCGAGAGTAGGCAAAGTACACTAGGATACTATGAAATATCTTTCAAACTTCTCTTAATATTTATAAGTGACTTTGACATATACTTTGACATGAGTCCCCCCCAAGGTACAACTTTGACATGAGTCCCCCCCAAGGCCCAACTTTGACATGAGTCCCCCCCAAGGTACAACTTTGACTTGAGTCCCCCCAAGGCCCAACTTTGACATGAGTCCCCCCCCAGGCCCAATTTTGACATGAGTCCCCCCCCAAAGGCCCAACTTTGACATGAGTCCCCCCAAGGTACAACTTTGACATGAGTCCCCCCCCGAAGGCACACCTTTGACATGAGTCCCCCCCAAGGCACACCTCCCCCTCATTGGGAAAAACAGAAAAAACGTTGTTTTGCGGCTATAAGACAGTTTGGACTTCCAACGTTATTTGTTACAATATCTGCAGCTGAAACACATTGGTTTGGTTTAATGAAAACTTTATCATGGAATTTAGATCGTCACGAATTAACTAGAAGAACTTGTCGATATTAACAAGTTTAGCAGTAGGCCTCTGGCACTAAATTAAAATCTGTCAATGTAAGATTTTCATGTTTTAAATAATGAAATAATGTCGTGTCTGTATATTTTTTTTATTTATTTATTTATGTTTTTTTTTTTTTCCTGCAATTTATTGACAAAAAAATTTCGGGTAGTGTTTAGATACTAAAAATGAATTTGAAAAACAATATACTTTTTTTGTTCTTGTCGCGCATTTTAATATTTTCAGCCTTCGCATGCGGCTTAAATAGTAAGACTTTTTGTCATTTTCAAGTTATTTTCGAGAAAAAAAATTACAGTAATTTTTTAATGAATATTTTTAATACATTGACATTACAAAAAATTTATATATATATTTTTTATTATAAACTGTAGAAAAAAAATTGCAGGTATTTCAAAATTTAGGCCTCGTGCCCAAGCTGAAGATTATATATATATATATATATATATATGTTTTCCAAAAATGTTCACACACTGTTAAAAATTTCGGTTCTATGTTGAACCAAAATTTGCTAGTACAGCAGTTGCAATACCCAAAACTTGGTATTACAGTAGCTGGAACCATGTCAGGATGAAACTATCTACCATGATTTGGTGCTTCTTGTTGAAAAAAAGAACCAAACCATGGTAAAAGGTTTCTCCATGTTATGGTTGCAGATACTATAATAACAAGTTTTGGTTTAACCAAGCACCAAATCACGATAAAAGATGTTCATCTGACACAGTAGCTGCAACCATGGCATGGTTGCAGCTACTGTGTATCATGACTAGTACAGAATTTTTAGCTGTGTAGAACTAAGCCAAAACCTTTTATATGTAACCGTTTTCGATAAGAAGAGTTTCTTTCTTTCTTTTATTTATTTTTTCTTTTCTTTTTCTGATTTTTTTTTTTTAATCTGTTCTACACTGTTAAAAATTTCAATTCAAATAAGTTAAACTGAAATTTGATACAACGTTAGCTGCAATATGCTAGATTGAACCAAAACCTGATGTTACAGCAGCTGCAACCACGCGATGATGAAACCTTCTACCATGATTTGCTACTTTTTGCTGAAAAAACGCGTCAAATCATGGTAAAAAGATCACAACATCTTATAGTTACAATAACTATAGTACCAAGTTTTGGTCGAACCAAGAACTAAACCACGGTAAAGAGTTTCACTATCTCATGGTTGCAGCTACTGGTAGTACCATGTTTTGGTTCAACCTTGACAACATTTTTAAAATAAATTTATTTCTATTCATTCTGATGTTTCAACAACTGCCTACGTTATGTACGACGTTTTCAACGAAAACGTCACATCATATAGCCCTCTGTTCATCTGAATTCTAACGTTATCTTATCCGTTAAGGTGGAAATCTAAAAAAAAAATTGTTGATAAAGAACACTTTTCAGATATCCCCACAACTAAAAATCATGAAGTTGCTACACTGTTAAAAAAATGAAGAAAAAATACAGAAATTCTCTGTAATTTCAGAAAAAAAGTCGTAAATTACGAAAAAATTACGTAGACAAAACGTATTTTACGACTTTTTTTCTGAAATTACAGAGAATTTCTGTATTTTTTCTGCATTTTTTTTAACAGTATAGAATTATGTTATCACAAAGTTTTCAATGATATCGACAGCACTGACATTTTCACTTTGCTGGTAAGATAGCTTGACTAATTCAGCGCGTCTTCCTAAGGCATTTCATCAAATGAATGATAAGAATTCTCTAATCTTTTATTTTATTTTATTTTACTTTGCTTTCTTGATCATTCTACATAAAACGCATTTATAAAAGTTTCTTAAGACCTTTTTACTAGAGCGACAAATAGTCCACTATCGGTGACTTTTGGAACTATTTTTTTTTTTTTTTTTAATCAAAACCGTATACTCTTCTGCACATGCATGCAAATTTTATATCATATTTGTGCATTACACTAAGATCTATAAGGCTCTGAACAACGTACGTTATTTTATGCCCACCTGTAATTTTTGTTAAGAGAAAATAACTATACTTCTTAAAAAAAAAAAAAAATCTATGTACAAAATACATAAAAAAGGCATTTCTCTCTTAATTAATCGAATGCATAAAATGTATTTCACAATTTGTCACGTACTAATCTATATCTTATCTTCTCCTCTTCAATTAAGTAAAAAGGTAATTTTTTAACAAAATTTCCTGCAAAGTTCGATTTAGAAGTTCATGATGCAAATAAAAACAGAAAATGCTTACATCAAAGCCTCTCCCACCACCAAGTGCTCCTACTCGTGCCGTTCTGCCCCTCAAGTCACCCACAGAACCTTGTGCATATCCACCAACTCCTCCTACGTAGGTTCCTGCTCCAGCCAAACCTCCGTTTCCTGCAGTCTTTCCGCTAACTCCTCTAATATTATGTTCTCCACCTCTTGTATAGCTTCCCATGTTATCCGAATACCCTCTTCCTCCATCATCTGATGCACCTATTCCACCAGAAAAAATCTTTCCAGCATTTTTGTCTTCAGCAAAACCTCCAGCGTATCCTCCAACTGCTCCAGGAGCTCCTCCGAGACTTCCAGAGGCACCACCGACGTCAGGTCCATAGCCTTTTGAAGTGACGCTGCTCGCCAGCGCAAATATCATAACAAGGATCTGAAATATGATTTTAGACATTTAAAAAAAAAAAAAAAAAATGGAAACATAAAGAACACAAATAATATTTTTACTATTGTTTGATATTTTGTGGTAATTTTTAATCTGTTTTAAACTAAACGACTAAGCAAACTTATTAGGATTTGTGAAACTTCGACTCATATGTAATGTATTTTTAGATGAAAAGGCCAAATTAATTTTAACACGAGTAAAGAGTGACTAAGCTAGAAATCAAATTTCAGTCCTTGGCAGAAAACACCAATATTTTATTAACTGAGTTTCTCCATCGACAACTGACCTGCACTATATGCTCAATTAAAAGTTGTAACTATTCATCTGTTTGGGGAATAACAAGGGAGTTTTTTGAATGAGTCACTATTTAGTCTTAACTCCACCATAGCGGGATTGCAATGGGATGAATAGACGATGACTAATTCAGATTTAAAATTATGACCAAATGTAAAATGTTACATTAGGTCGAGGTAAAAATTCCTAATTATTGATTGTCTTGTCATCAAGCAAAAATTCCAACTTTCCATCTAAAAATAATCAAATGAGTTTTTAACTTTTTGATTTAGTTTGATAAGCTAAATTAAAAGTAATGATATGAAAAAATCCTTTTTTTAGTTTCTCTGACCCAAGATAGTTTCTTTTATATACCATATGTGGTTGGAAAAGTATTGTTTTTGGGCTAAATCTCGAAATCTCGAAATTAATATAACTACATATTTTGAGATCTTACGAATCCGAAAATTAGGTCTATAGCAGATGGTTTGTGTGTCTATATGTAAGTCTATTATCAGCAAAATTGAAGAGCAAATATTAGCAAGAAGTCAAAACTTAGTATTCTAATTCTGTATCATATGGAATGATCCTCAAACTTTTTATTGAAATCGGACAAATAACTAGAATGTTGTTGCCACCACAAGACTTTTTTCTATATTTTCCTATACAAATTCACTAAGGACAAATAATTTATTAAAACTATTGTTTATTAAAATTATCTAGCATGATGAATGCAAATGATTTTCATCTTAGAGAAAACTAACATTAAATATCCAAAGAAAGACAGTTTTATTGTCTGTAAATAACATCTAAAAATAGGCGTTTTTATAATGGTTATCTTACATATCAAGTTTCGTACAGTTATATGCCCTACTAGTTGAGATATAGCTGTCCCGTTATCGAGGAAATTTCCAGTATAGCAGTGCCATCTATTAGCCTATAAGTATCCAACTTGAATCAGCATAATGTCTCATAATGGTCTTCTCACATACCAAGTTTTGTTTGATTATACGCAATAGAACCCGAGATGTAGCCTTTCCTGAAAATGCAGAAATCGCTGAGTAGCAGCGTTACCTGATAAACGGTTAATACAAGAAGTTTACAGATACTAATTTATGTCTTTTCCTAAAATTTCGGAAATCGCTGTATAGCAGCGCCACCTGTTGGGCGATAAGCATTCAAATTGAATTAGCATAATGATCTTCTTACATATCAAGTTTCGTTTGATTATGCGCAATAGAACCTGAGATATAGCCTCCCCTTGAATTGCGGAAAACGCTGTATAGCAGCACCACCTGTTAGCGGTTAACACCAAAAGTTGATAGGCACTAATTTAGGTCAAGGTGCATTTACATATAAATTTATATATAATTCTGAGCAGTAGTTCAGGAGATACAGTTGCCACAAAATTTTTGTCACACACACATACAGACAGACGGAGAGACAGACATTTTCTAAAATTAAATTGGTAAAGTCGTGTTCTAGACCTCTCAAAACGTGTAAATCCGTCGAAAACCGAAAGTAGAAAATTTTTACGAATCCAATTACTTTCTTCTATTAAATACAGAACTAAGCAATAAACGTACAGGGACACAAAAAAGTATTCAAACACATTAATTACATCTATGGGTAAAATTTCTGTCAAGTACAGATTAACATCATTACACTGCACATTGAACGAAAAATTCTTTGACTGATACCTAGAAAATAAATTGTGGCTCTGGTAATATAGATACATCGTGTCATCGTTATAAATTCTAGTTCCCTTTGATAGCGAATTCTATAAATTTCTGTTTGAATTCTAGAACATTGTCCTATATTACCGTGGTAAAAGAAATACTAATACAAAAAACGAGTTTTAGTATTTATAATTTTGGTTTATGATTAGAATTGCACCGAATATTCGGTTACAATTCGGTATTCCGCCTATTCGGCAGACAACAACGAATATTCGGATCGGCCGAATATCTTGATATTCGGCGACCGAATAAAAAAGTTAAAATTCAGTTAAAACATTTTATAAAACCCGTTTTATTCTTTAAAACTAAAATTAATTGGACATACTATATATATATAAATATATTTTTCAATCATCAATGGTTTTATGAATAATATATTTCAATTAGTAAAATTATACCTAAGCAAAAATCTATGAAGTTACATTTAAAAATTATTTCTGTGTTTTGGAATAATAAAAAATATATTTTATTTACCCTTCATTTCATCAATAGTAAAAATTTCGAAAAATATTCCATCAGGGAAAGAATTATTTTTAAGTGTTCAAATACGTAGTATACTTACAAACATATAGATATGTATGTGTTTGAGCTTGTTGTTGTATCTATTAGATAATTTTATTATTTTTTACACTGAATCTTACAACACATTTTTAGTAGTTAATGTATATACAATATACATACATATATATATACTAGCAGGCTTTGACCTCTTCGCTGAGCACTATACGTAAATGAGTTGTCAAAATTCCATATCATTATTAATAACCTAAGTTAAAGTTTCCTCTGTGTTCCGTAGAGGTTTTTCCCGCTTGCAACGTGAGGCGTCCGGGTCCACACTGCCTTCGGCATCATTTTAACCGCTTCTTACTTCCCCTTCCCCAGCGGCTAAGTTAGAGGTTTTGCGAAATCTCACCAAAGTACATAATGCGTACACCTAATCAACATCCACACACAAAAATTCATCATTCTAAGATAATGTAAGACGAATTCAAACAGAATAACGTGTATTACGCGTGTTTATTGCCCCCCCCCCCCCCCACGACCCCAAGGGGGTAAGGGGGCGAATTTCGTAAAATCCCGTTGCATTAAGTGTCGGATACGTATAAACAATTTGCGCACCAAATTTCGTGCCCCAGATCCCATAGATTTCCCAAGACAAATTTAGCGGTAAAAGGAGGAGGATCTTGAATTTTCTACTTCGTAACAGCTCCCCCCCACCCCCGAAAAAAAAATCCTTTAGGTACCGGATGCATATAAACAATCCAAGCACCAAACTTCGTAACCGCGCAGCTCTCATAAATTTCCCAGGACAAATTTAGCGCTAGAAAGGGTCTCTCGAATTTGCCCTTTATAACATATCTCCCCCCCCCCCCAAAAAAAAAAAAAAAAAAAAAAAAAAATTGCAGATCACAAAAAATCAAAAACATCTTCTGGAAATATTCTAAGGAAGTTGCATAGCTTTTTTTAACATCTTTGTTCCATTTTTGGTAGAGTTCTACACAAAAATCCGGCATTTGCAAAATTTCCCGCCAAAAATCGATTTTCCCACTTCCTCTCCTTAAAAATCGAAAATTCCTAAATTGTAGCTATTGTACTATTTGCACTCATATCTAGTCTCCCCATGTGCAATTTCTTCACTGTGAAGTAATTTGGAGCCAAGTTATGCTTACAAAGTTGTTTTTGCTTTCTGTCCCTCCCAAAGGGGGAACAGGGTAATTTTGATAAATCGCGTTACGTTAGATGCCGTATACATATAAACAATCCAAGCACCAAAATCCGTACCTGCATCTCCCATAAATTTCTCAGGACAAATTTAGCGCTATAAAGGCTTTATAGATTTTGCCCCCTCGTAAATGTGGACTGAATGAAAGTTTTCTAACAGTCAGACAAAAGGTGTACAGCAAAATTATAATTAATAATATTTTAAAGAATCTTATAGATGTAAAAAGATTCAAAGTAGTCGAGTTCAAGTGTAGATTTTAGGTCTACAAATTATTTTAGTTGTGCCAAATTTACAAATATGATTTTACTCCCAGCAATGTTTAGAAATGGCCGTTTTGTTGATTTCTTGGTTTTTGCACGCAACCGATAGGTTCTTTTAAATGAAATTTAAAACTACGTTTAATTTAATCAATATAGAATAAACCACATTGGCAGGGAATACAATAAATGCCCCCAAGAGTTATGCATATCTATATACGATTTTTTTTTTTTTTTTTTTTTTTAACTGAGAAAAGGTGAGTTTGTTGGAAGGTGATTTTTTTTTTTTTTTTTTTTTTTGTTCAAAAGCTAAAGTTCTCAAACAATATGATTTCAAAATATTTATTTCACCCTCCAATGAGCTCACTGTTTTTCAATTAAAATATCCTACAGACATGTATACCTTTATCCTTTATTGGTCCAACTAAACGCGATATTACATCGCATTATAAAAACATATCAAAAATGCCCCTAAACAAGACACAAACAAATTGGGCATTTCTAAGCATTGCTGAAAGAAAAAAGCATAATTTAAAATTTGCTGCGTAGAATCTGGACTGTTACCCTTTATATATAAAGGAGCACTTTCCTTTCGTTTTATTAAATACTGATGACGGTATACTTAAAGTACGTTCTACAGCTATCTGCAATTTCTGAATTCCCTTTAGCTTTCTGTAAGTTGAAGACTTTTCATGTATTTATTTAATTTTGTATTAATTTATTAAGTTGAGGGAACGGTAAGTTCCTTCTTCACACAGAAATGAATGATGCATTGAATGAGCAGAAATAAAACTAACTGTTGCTTAAACTATACACTGTAAAAAAAATGTCCTATTTGCGGCAGTGGCGGATCCAGAACTTGACTTTTGGGGGGGGGGGGGGGAGTGGCTAAGATTTTTCAAAGTGCTATTTTAGACCAATAAAAAATTTGCAATTGCAATATTCAATTACGAATGTCAGTGTTTTGGGGGGGGGGGGCTTCAGCCCCCTAGCCCCCCCTTAAATCCGCCATGAATGTCAGTGTTTTTTTGGGGGGGGCTTCAGCCCCCTAGGCCCCCCCCCCTTAAATCCGCCACTGATTTGCGGCCAGAAATTCCCTGTAATTTGAGAAAGTACATTTTGCCAGCAAATAGGATATATTTTTTACAGTGTACTGGAAATGTTCAAAAGCGGTATCGCATATCTTACACATTGAACTATAGTAATATATATATATATATATATATATATATATATATATTAATATCTGTACCCCGAAGTTAAAGGACACCATGTCCATTTTGTGAAAACTACAACCATGCACTGTAAAGATAGGTTCTTAAAAATAAGTATATATTGTCTCAAAATAGCCCCGAAACAATATTTACTTAAATTTGAAAACCGCTGTACTTATTTTTGAGTACATTGGCATGTCAAATATGAGGATATTGGGATTCTTATTGGTCAATCCCATTTTTGAGCATGTCAATATACTAAAAATTGAGTACGGGTTTTCAAATTTAAGTATATATTGTTTCGGGGCTATTTTGAGACAATATATACTTATTTTTAAAAACCTATTTTTCACAGTGTGCCTTTGATGTGCTACAATGAAATACATTTGTCATGAATGAAGAAAACGGATATGGTTTTATACGTATTCCACTGTCTTATTACCTTTATAGTAACTGGACATTATTTCCTTATGCCTCTGTATAAACTAAAAAATGCACATTAAGGACATGGTGCTAACTTTTTTCACAGAATGGACACGATGTCTTTTATTACTTACAAACTTTGAATAAACACCATAAAATGCAATAAACTCGCAACAATTGTTTCGGGTCGAAAAAAAACACACGACCCTTCATCAGGCGAATAAAGTAAGCACGAGTGCTGCAGTCAAAGCGGCAACGCACAAAATCGTTTAACATGAAAAGAAAAACTTTATAAAGTAGAAAGTAAACATGACAGTGTGAGTAAAATTGTACAAGAAAACAAGAAAATAAATAAATGAGTGAGATTAACCATATAACAATCTAAGGATATCAAAATTAAACGAAAACCTAAGTTACGTGAGTAATTTCCAAGCATCAGAGAAGAATGGAGTGGAAGAAATATCATTAACAAGATTTTTCGAATTTTTAAATATGTAAAATGCTTCATGAATATCCAAATGGGAGGAACAGACAGGAGATGAAATTATGTTAGTTTTGGAAAAATCAAAACGATGACCTTGAGACCAGCAGTGGGAAGCAATAGAAGATATGGTAATCTCTTCATTACAAACATTCCGACGGTGCTCATTTATTCTGTATTTCAAACGCCTCCTAGTTTGACCAATATAACCTAAGTTGCAGGACGAACACGGAATTAAATAAATTCCAGAACGGTTTTCGGTGGGAATGGGATCCTTAAGAGAAGATTATTTAATTTTATTGACGGTTTTGTAAATGACTTTGAAACCAAACGGTGAAAGAATTTTAGAGATTTTAAAAGAGAGTGAAGAATAAAAAGGTAAAACAACTGGGATGAGACTGTGATCGTTTAATTTGGGAGCAGAACGTTTAGGATTCCTAAATTTATATAGAGCTTTATCGATAATAGATAGGTTATAACCACGAGAGAGAGCAAGAAATTTTAAATAATTAATTTCTTTCAAAAGATTAGACGGATCAGAACAAATGTGTAAGGCACGATAAACATAAGTGTAAAAAGCAGACATTTTTTGTTGAGGGGCGTGGTTAGAGAGAGAGTGCGGCGGCAAAGAGATTGAGAATGGTTTTCTAAAGACAGTAGTTGAGAAACAATCCTTTTCTTTAATCACAAGAACGTCAAGGAAAGGCAAAGAGCAATCCTGTTCAACCTCAAAAGTGAATTGAATGCATGGGTCAATCGAATTGACCAAAGAAAGTAAATTGGACAAAT
Source organism: Salticus scenicus (assembly GCA_963930645.1). Lineage (NCBI taxonomy): Eukaryota > Metazoa > Arthropoda > Arachnida > Araneae > Salticidae > Salticus > Salticus scenicus. Next base: position 120,733,936 of record OZ005661.1, read on the forward strand.
CGACATCAGGGGAGACAAGAATGAAAGTGTCATCCACATACCTAAACCAGTGAGGAAATTTATATACACCGAAGAGTTTTTCTTCAATATAGTGCATATAAATGTCGCAAAATAAAGGAGAAAGAGGACTACCCATGGCCATACCATCATTTTGGGAATAATAAGTACCATTAAAAATGAAGGCAGTTTGCCTGATGCACAAATGAACTAAATTCACAAGCTCCTCAATTTCAATAGAAGAATAATGGAATTCACTTATCTTCTCTCTAAACAAACCAGAGCACCTTGAACCGGGACATTTGTAAAAAGTGATTTCACATCTAAAGAGATCATAGTATAGTTAGACGGAGAGTTGCATTTTAGTTTGTCTACAAAATCATACGAGTTTTTTACAGTATGAAGATTAGTAATAGTTAGATGAGAAAGAGAGTTTGAAAGAAATCGAGCAAGATTATAAGAAGCCGTACCAATATTAGACACAATAGGCCGAAAGCAGAGAGTGGGTTTATGAACTTTCGGAAGTGCATGAAAACGAGCACAATTAGCAGCGGAAAGAATTACCATGCGTTTGGTATAATCATTAAGGATAACGGAATTTTTAACGTGCTATTTGACTTGACCAAGATGATCATTAGAAGGATCTTTTTTAAGTTTCGAATAAGGATCTGAATTAAGCAAGGACTCAACGTGGGAAATATAATCCGATTTGTTGAGTAGAACAGTTTGTCCTACTTTATCAGCGCTTGTGACAATTAAATCGGGGGCGGAGTTTAATTCAGAGAGGGCAGATTTTTGAGAAGGAGTAAGGTTAGACTCTTGTGGATGATTATTAGTGAAAATAATGTTAGATAAAATGAAACGAAGAGATTCTAACTTGCCTGGAGAAATTTTACTATTTTTAAAAGAATTTTCAATGGGAGCGATCAAATCCGGAATGGAGGGTCTTGAAGTACGCGCAAAATTCAGACCTAAACTGAGCACTTCACGTTGAGTATTAGTCAGAACGTGCGAAGAGAGATTAACAACAGTATTCTGAGCAAGAGGAGAAACGGGTGAAGTAAAGGAATTACTTTTAAGAAGATAATTAAATTTCTTATTTAAGTTAGTTTGATGCCTAGAAGACTGAAACGCAACGTATGCGAAATTTCTTTTTTCAAAAGAGGCATCAAACTAACTTAAGCATCTTTCTAGGCATATTAATTATGTGCTGTTTCAAATATTCCTTTTAAGATATCCACACTATACTGCATCTTCATCGCAATAAAAAAAAATATATATATATAAATAAATAAAGACAATCTTAAGCCTATTTTTGTTTCCTAAAAATAGTTATAAAATGCACAAAACAGAAACCAATTTAGTACGACAGAGCTTATTTTAATTTATTTTTCCATATAAAGGCACGCAATAACGGTTTTTCATTCCTAGCATCAGTTACTGTATTCATTTCTTAAAATTCCTTTGGTATAGCAATAGCCCAGGAGCCCCTCGGTGGCTTTATAATATTTGTAGTCATTTTGGCGATGATTTAAAATAGTGCCGCAACTGCGTAAGTAAAGATCTTGACGAACGTAACGTGAACTCGTAACGTCCAAGCTACTTTGGTGCCAAATTTCAAATTTCGCTAAGGGTTTTATACTAAAGCTGTTCCATTTATTAAGAACTTTTTTTTTTTTCAATTTTATTTTAATTAAAAAAAAATATTTGCACGTTCATTTTATTTTTCGACGTGAAAAAAAATAATAATAATAAAAATAAATAAATAATATGTATATATATATATATATATATATATATATATGCTTATTTATTTATTTTTGACTCATGAATCATAAAACCTATCGATATAAAGTTTTTATAGTTTTTATTAGTCATAATACTTTAATAATAATTTTTTAGTCATAAATTTTTATTAGTCATAATTATGTTAAAAATTTTTTTTACTTTCAAAAATTTCCATTTCTTTTATGAAATTCAAGTTTTTTTTTCTATTTACCTTAAATTATTAAAATTTGCAATCATTATTTTAGAAAGTTTACCTTTACTTTCAGTAATTTTTAAAATAATAATTATAGGAAATTGTAAATAAATTTCTTAGTTAATAACGTCCCATCCTTCTGAAATCACAATAAATATATCCAAGTTAACTTATAATATTTTTTTCAACATATATAAATAATAATAATAATAATGCATAGCATATATTGTTGTTGTCTGATTTCATTAGCACTATGTTTTTCTATTTTATTTTAATTATTAAAAAAAAAAAAAAAAAAAAAAAAAAAAAAATGCACGTTCACTTATTTTTTCCACATAAAAATAATTATATTTTGGCATCGCATTATTATTATTTTTCTTTTTATTAATTTTAAAGTTACAAAGAAGTTTTTATTTAATATCTTTTGATCCAATATCCGATTCAAAATTAAATAATCTGGTGTGTCACTCACACGACTTTCTCTTACATTAAAATTTAATACTATAAATAGAGGTTGGGGATTAAGAGGTAAGATAACGAGTACTGTTATGTAAACCTATGTTAAAGAATGAAAATTAGGCTTCGGAATAGTTTTATATGATAATTAGGTCTGTGTGAGGGGGGGGGGGGGAGTTATATAGAATTTAATTCGGTTATTAAAAAATAATTCTGTTTTTAAAAATTAATTTATTAAAATTATTATTTAAAAAAGTTATTTTTTATGATAATGCAGACGATTTCCATATTAGAGAAGTAGCATAACACTAAATATCAAAAAAAAAAAAAAGTTGAATTTATTCTCAATGTTACTTTTTTTTTTGTTAAAAATAAAAAAAAAAATCGATAACTTTATTTTAAATTGTCGGAGATCGATGGATCAACCATTCGTTTTGAAGGTATTGGCGAGTTCTTTTGAAAGATACCCATCATAAAAATTTACTCCCCTCGAGGAAGGCGAGGCTCCTACATACACAAAACTTTTTTCCCAGTTGACTATCTCTATAATAAAAAATGTATATTCGTTTCATTTGGTTTAGTGCAGTCTATAGATGTTAAACACTACTTACCTGCAATTTCCCCCATAGACGTAATGTATTTCAATACTTTTGAGTATCCCTGTACACGAACCATTTTCTTCATTCAACGAAAAGCTTACTGTAGCATGCCTATATGATACACATTTAGAATACCGTATTTGGAATTTCTGCTACTATTTGTTATTGAGATATGCTGATAACACACACAGACAGACCATTCGCTAAACACATGATTTTCGTATTCAGGGGACCTCAGAACATGTAAATATAACCAAAACTTACGAAATTTGACCCAAAAACAATACTTTCTCGGTTAAGAGAAAGTAAAAATACAGCGTTAGCTAGATATTGTCCTGATTAATAAGTGTCCCAATTTTTGATAAAATCTAATAATCCGGACTAAAAATCCGGAGAGATACAATGGCAAACTTTCAGTTTTATATATTTCAATAAAAACAAAAATATTTGCATGTTCATTCAAGGTGGAATGCTACAACAGCGACAACGGAAAATCGCTGTCTGAACGAAATAGTACGACCTGTCGTAGTAATAACACCATCTTTCAATCGAGATTTTAGATGAAAATTATTGACTTAAATAACTTTCAATATTATCAATGGACAAATCATATTTTTCCGTTTGTTTAATTTAAAAATTTTCATGAATTATTTTTTTTAGTTACTTTGATTACTTAATGATAGAATTTTGATAGAAAAATTTCATTATTATATAAAGTCTTAATTTAATTTATAAGTAACATGGTGCTACAAAAACAAGCTCTTTAAAATTATAAATATAATTTCAGGTTGCTTTGTAAAGTAATAAAAATATATTAGGAATAAAAGAATGTTAATACACCAATAATTATAATGTTGTTAATGTTATATTTACTTTTTTTTTTTTTTTTTTTTTTTTTTTTTTGCATCAAAGTTTTTTTTTTTTTTTTTTTTTTAATAATTTTATCAATCAATTATTACAGAAAGATACCGGCTTTGATCTCTTTGGTGAAAATAAAAAAAATAATGAAATTTTTACCCATAGAAATCTGACAGATTACCATAGTCGGAAAATTATTTTTCCTGGCTAGTTTGCTCTTTGCATGGTAGAAAGTGAATGTTACAGAAAGTAAACTTCTTTTGATAGATAAATAAACAAATATTATTAAAGAAGCCAAGGGTGTTGGAGATTTGTATTAATATTGATCAGTTTTACCAGTGACATATAACGTTATAATTATTGATAATCGGAACCAAAATGGTTTTGTTCGTTTCTAATAAATTTAAAGGCTTTATGCATTGAAATTAAAGTGCCAGGCTTTCATTTTGGGAAAATTAGTTTATGGCGGAATACGCTATTCTTCGTAAAGAGAATAAAATATTACGGAACGCAAGCTACTTTGACAATTTAAATAAAATGTTTAGAGAATCCGCTAAAAATTGAGAAAAGTGCTCATTTTAATATGATAAAATTAAAATGTGGATCAACATAATTCTTCTCTTACATATACAGTATGATTTTTAAGAGAGAAAAAATCGAATTCAGGGGTCGATCCAGACAAAAATTGGGTCCTCTTTGCTGCCCCTTCACAAAATTCCACACCATAAAAGAGGACTTTTCACAAAATTTAAGTCCATAGAAGGGGACCCTTCACAAAATTTAAGTTCATAAAATGGGACCTATTGCAAATTTCAAGTCCATAAATGGGGGCCTTTTGCAAAATTCAAGTCCATAAAAGGGGACCTTTTGCAAAATTCAAGTCCATAAAAGGAGACTCTTCACAAAATTCAAATCCATAAAAGAGAACCCTTAACAAAATTCAGATTTATGAAATGACTCCTTCACAAGATTTGTTTTACAAAAACGATCTTTCCAAAAATGTTTCTATGTTTTTTGTATCATTTTTTAATTAATTCGTTCAATGAAACTATGTTAATTTGATATTAAACATTATTTAGAACGACTGTTAAAATCGAAGGTTTTATACACGATTTATTTTTTTATTTTTTTCACAAAAATAAATAAAAATTTCACAAAAACATTTTGTTTTTCACAAAAAGGGGACCCAAAATTTAAAACCTGGATCGATCTTTGGAATTAACAATGAAAGAGACTTAATTTCCTTAAATCATAAATTGTGTTCCATTTTCAAATATTATGTTCGCAGTTATATATAACATAATACAAATAATCTTCTAATAAGTGTTACATGTGTAAAAAAAAAAAAAAACGTAATTATATTTATAACGTATATGGAAAAAATTAAAATAATTCTTTTTATTAATATCTGATACCTATGAAAACTAGAATTTTTCTTTTCTCTTAACGATATATATGATAGAGAAATTATTGCTTTTCGGTCAAATTTTCGAAATTGTGTTTTTGTTTTATTGACACGTTTTGAGGTCATCTGAATCCTAAAATCATGATTTTAGTGGTTGGTAAGTGTATGTGTCTATGTGTCTGTCTATCAGCATATCTCAATAAAGAAATAAGTAAATTAAGTAAATTATATAGTGTCAGAAGTCCAAATTCGGTATTCTTAATTTGCATCATATAAGAATGTCACACTAAATTTTCGTCGTGATCAAGCAAATAGTTCGTGTACAAGGCCATCCAAGAAAATTTAAATATTTTGCGTCTATGGGCGAAATTTTTCTTAGGTAAAATTTAATATTTATAGGCTGCACAAAACCAAATAAATTGAACACATATTTTTACTTTCCGAACACTATAGTGAGAAAAGTATTGTAATCATGTCAAAAATCCGAATTTGAGATTTTGATGTTTCTATACGTTTCGAGGTCCCCTGAGTCCGTTTTCACTATTTTTTCGATGATGCATGCATGTGTGTATGTATATGTGTGTGTATGTATGTGATACATATATTGTAAGTCACCATAGTACGAACCCTATTGGTTTTGGTGAATCTAGCACTTATAGCTTTTATTACAGGGACACCAGAAAAATTATTTATCATTATTTAAAATGGAGCCAAATTTTTAAAAGTGCGATAGCGTCTAAACACTTTATTAATCTGATCAAGAAATTTGTACACATGTTGTAGGTCACAGTGGCACGAACTCTATAGATTTTGTTGAATTTAGCACTTACAGTTTTTTTACAGGGCACAAAGAAAAATTCTTTATCATTATAAGGCCTATGGGGCCAAATTTTTAAAAGTCTGATAGCGTCTAAACGTCTTATTAATCTGAGCAAAAAATCTGTACACATGTTATAGGTCACAGTTGCATAATGCATATATTTTGGTGAATTTAGCTCTTACAGTTTTTTTACAGGGACACAAAGAAAAATTCTTTATCATTATGGTCTATGGGGTGAAATTATTTAAAGTGCGATAACATCTAAACGCCTTATTCGATTGAGCTGAAAATTTATATGAATAATATTATAAATCACTGTTGCACTAACTATAAGCATTTTGGTAAATCTAGCACTTATAGGTTTTTACAGAGACACAACGAAAAATTCTTTATCATTATGATCTATGGGCTCAAAGTTCAGTAGCGTTAAATAAAACATTGTGTAATATATGGAGAAAAATACTCAAACACTCTATTATGGTTTTCTCTCTTTTGTTTGTTCAACAACTCCTCTTTCTTTATCTACAAAACTGTTAATTACTCAATGTTCGGAAAGTCGAGTGGAGACACTCCAGATTTTTTCTATACATAAAAGCATGTTTCGTTTGAAATGTGGCATGGAAATCATTTACCATTCATTTACAGGGCTACCAACAAATCGTGGGTCTACGCTTCAAAATTGCTGGAAGTACATTTTACATTGTAATGGTGTGTTATTAATATAGCACTTTATTCAGTGCACAATGGGATGTGCACGTAATTTATAGATGGTATAGAGATACACCAATAATTAAGCAAAGAACAATCTTTTCTATTGAATGCAATTGGTGTAATTGCTTAACCATATTTTACCATGACCAAGAAAACTGCTCAGGAATGAAAATTAATTCTTCATATCCATGTAGTAAATAAAGTATATTTTTTAATTTAAACATTCTGTGTTTGTTTTTTTGTATAATTACGCTTTTTTAAAAGTTCCCTGAATACTAAAGTTAAGTTTTTTAACGTTTCGTCAATGTATATGCCTGTTATCAGCATAACTTAGAAACAGATAATTGCAGGCAATTCAAATGTGGTATTTTAAAGTCCATGTGAAGTTGCTACTTGGAAAATTTGATCGATATTGATAATTTTCTAGGAACTGCGCGAATGAAAGTTGTCTGAATAATTTGTCATAAACTTTTGAAATTAATAACAGTCTTGAATTCTCTATAAATGTAAGAACCATATTCAAATGAGGCATTAAGGATGGCGAAAGCCCTACCCTCACACATAAATATGTGTAAAATAAAACTATTCCTGTATCTAGTTTGAATTCCTTTCGATGTAAGTTTATATATAGTACTTGTTATCTTACCGCTTAAGGCTCCGCTTCACTCACCGCCGCCGGAAGCCGAAGCTAATGTTATTCTATGGGAAATTTTTCTTTACAAATAACTTATTAACTAATATATATTTTTAAATTCTGTTTTCACATTCTGAAAATTCCCAGCTCTTAAACTGACGGACCTTTTTTAAAAAATTATTATTATTATTTTTAATATTTTATTTTGAAGTTGCAAAATACGAATTTTCAAAATGAGAATTTTTTTCATTTTGCAATTTCAAAATAAAATATTAAATAATAATAATAATAATAATAATAATAATAATAATAATAATAATTCATTTTTAGAAAAGGTCCGTCAATTTAACAGCTGGGAATTTTCTGAATGTGAAAACAGAATTTAAAAATATGTATTAGTGAATAAGTTATTTGTAAAGAAAATTTCCCCATAGAATAACATTGGCTCGGGCTACCGGCGATGGTAAGTGAAGAGGGCCGTTAATCTGAAATCTGTCTGCGTAATATTGTAATGCAGGGTAAGAGAAAGTCGTATGAGTTCCACACTAAATTATTTTAGCTTATTAAATATTTACAATATTTAGCATGGAAAATAGAAATGTTGACGCATGTAATAAGAATAATCGCTAGAGATTCTTAAAACGATAGATATCACACAAGCGATTAAACAATCACCAAAAAGTAGGGAATTTGAATTAAGAAGAAACGCACATACCTGGCAGATACCCATAGTCATTTTGCAGTTGTACCTTGAGTTTGAAAACTTTTCATAGAATCTGAAGACGCTGGAATTAATTTAAAAATGTCTTCATTTTCATATGCTTTTATACTTTACTTCAGGCAATTTTCTTGCCACTTTTCATGTCAAAATGAAAGCAATTAAAATATTTTCACTCATTCCTTAAATTTCCGTTGGAGAAAAAGAAAAGAATTATTTTTCTTTCATTGCTTAGGGATTATGGCAATGGCATACACTTATTCAAATTAAATACAAGGAACCACAAAAGAAATATATTAATATGACCTTTACAGAACTTAATAGCAGGGAATTAAACTTTTTATAAAATTAATTACATTCTTCTTTTTTTAATCATATTTTAAAAAGTCGGAATCATATTATATTTTGTTTAAGGCCACTCGAATATCTCAAAAGCCTTTTCAAACTTGTTTTATGTAATTTAGAGTGGTGAAATTATTCCCCAAGCAATTTCAGTCTAAGCATTTTACAAAAGTCATTTATATTTAATTTAAATTATTGTTATTATTATTTTTCACAATTTATCACATTTTTAGGTTTTTATTACTGTCATAAAACGCACAGCATTAATTTATTGAAAGAAGTACAATTATATAACTAGGTAAAGCAGTTACTACGTCAATCTTAAACAATAAAGAATATTAAAATACTTTTAATAACTTAATTAAAAAGTGAAACGAAGATTTATTTAAAAAGCGTTAGGGAAAACATACTTGCATATTACTATTTACAATAAATTTTCAATAAATTAAATTTGACTATGCTGAAGTATTAAATTACGAATAACGTAACGTAGCTAATGGTTAGATGTTTTAAAATAATTCTAAATATGTTAATTATTTAGACATCCTTCTAGCAAAATGTGTTATTATGCTCGTTGTACAATCAAATATGAAACAATAATACAAGCAATACTTCAATACCACAAGAAATTTTCTAAATTACAGACATGGTCTAAGAAAAAAACAAAATGAAGATTTATTTCCCCTATCTACGTAAATTAATTCCGGTCTTTTTTACTTCCTCTTACCCGTAAGGTAGAGATAGTACTGTTTTGGGGTCAAATTTTCGAACGCGAATTTTTGTTATATTTACACGTTCTGAGGTCCCCTGAATACGAAATTCTTGTTTTTAGCAAATGGTCTGTGTGTCTGTCTGTTTGTCCATGTGTATGTCTCTGTGTGTGTCTGTCTGTTATAAGAATATCTCAAAAACAAATTATGGCACAAACTTCAAACTTGGTATTCTAAATGTTTATCATATAAGGATGCTACTCTAAACTTTTCGTTAAGATCAAGCAAATGGTTCGTGTACAGGGACATTCAAAAGTATTCAAATACATTAACGTCTATGGGGGAAATTGCAGGTAAGTAGAGATTAACATCTATAGACTGCACAAAACCAAATGAAACGAATATATATTTTTTGTAACAGAGATAGTCAGCAGAGAAAAAAAATTGTGTATGTAGGAGCCTCGCCGCTGGGGGGGGGGGGGGTCCCCCTCGTGGGGAGTAAATTTTCATGATGGGTATCTTTCAAAAGAGCTCGTCAATACCTTTAAAACGAATGGTTGAACCATCGATCTGCGATAATTTAAAACAAAGTTATCGATTTTTTTTTACTTTTAAAGAAAAAAAAAAACCTAGAAATAAAAAATCGTATTTTTTTTTTTTTTTTTTTAATATTGAGAATAAAATTTACTTTTTTTTGGATATTTGGTGTAAAACTACTTCTCTATTATGGAAATCGTCTGCATTACCATAAAAGATAATTTTTTTTAAATAATAATTTTAATAAATTATTTTTTAAAAACAGAGTTATTTTTTAATAACCGAATTAAATTCTATATAAATGTACGTGCATTAATGAAATGGGGGAGCCCCCCTCACACAGAACTAACTATGATATAAAACTCTTCTGAAGCCTAATTTGAATTGTTTAACACAGGTTTACACAACAGTACTTGTTATCTTACCGCTTAATCTGCAACCTGTATTTATAGTATTAAATTTCAGGGTAAGACAAAGTCGTTTGAGTGACACACCAGATTATTTTTTCTTATTCTCAGGTTAAGGAATGAAAATGTGCAGTTTTTAAATTATCTGTTCATTAGTATTATTATTATTATTATTTTAAATTGATGTAAGTCTTTTATTTCCTCATTCATTTTTCGGGGAAATTACAGTTAAATTTTAAAATATTCAGTACTGAAGTTTAAACATCATTCGCGCTCATCGACCTAGTCGTTCGGAGTTTTGCAACGTTTTCTCCGAAACTCGCTTGAATACCAGACAGAGTTCCTTAGAAAGACCTCCCCATTTTCACCGATGGAGATGAGAGGGAGGGAGAGAATTGTTTACAGTCTTAGGTCCCCCGCGGAATTAATCGATATTAAATACAAATAGGATGCAAAAATTCATATTTATATATTACAAGTTAAATAATCTAGTGTGTCACTCAAACTACTTTCTCTTGCCCTGAAGTTTAATACTATAAGTACAGGTTGCAGATTAAAAGGTAAGATAACGAGTACTGTTATGTAAACCTGTGTTAAACAATTCATATTAGGCTTCTGAAGAGTTTTATATGATAATTAGTTCTGTGTGGGGGGGGGGGGCTACCGCCCCCCTCAACCCCCGTTTCATTAATGCACCTACATTTATATAGGATTTAATTCGGTTATTAAAAAATAATTCTGTTTTTAAAAAATAATTTATTGAAATTATTATTTAAAAAAAATTATCTTTTATGATAATGCAGACGATTTCCATATTGGAGAAGTTGTATAACACCAAATATCCAAAAAAAGTCCATTTTATTCTCAATAAAAAAAAAAAAAAAAAAAAAAAAAAATCGATAACTTTGTTTTTAATTATCGCTGATCGGTCGTTCAACCATTCGTTTTAAAGGTATTGACGAGCTCTTTTGGAAGATACCCATCATGAAAATTTACTCCCCTCGAGGGGGGATTTCCCCCCATGGGGGGAGGCGAGGCTCCTACATACACAAAAAAAAATTTCCCAGATAACTATCTCTATTACAAAATATATATATTCGTTTCATTTGGTTTAGTGCGGTCTATAGAAGTTAAACTCTATTTTCCTGCAATTTCTCCCATGGACGTAATGTATTAGAATTCTCTTGATTGTCCCTGTACACGAACTATTTGCTTGATCTTAACGAAAAGCTTACTGTAGCATCCCTATATGATACACATTTAGAATACCAAGTTTGAACTTTCTGCCATAATTTGTTTTTGAGATATGCTGATAACAGACAGACACACACACAGACACACACACACACAGACACACACACACAGACATGCAGACACACAGACACACAAACATACACACAGTCCATTTGCTAAAAACATGATTTTCGTATTCAGTGGACCTCAAAACGTGTAAATATAACAAAATCTCGCATTCGAAAATTTGACCCAAAAACAATACTTTCTCAACCTTATGGGTAAGAGAAAGTAAAAAGTTATACGATAAAATGTGCTTAAAAGTAGGCAAAACTTAAATCTTTCCAAGATAGAATTTATTCATCTTGTATAATGTGAAAAAAAAAATAACTGTGTAAAGTAGAATTAATTAATTAGAAAGGATAACCATTCAATTAAGTTAATTGTTTAATGTATGTATCGTTATTTTTCTTAAATTTATCAGGAAAAAAAAAAAAAAAACTTTACACTTTGCTCAAATTTAATAATAATGTTTGTGAAAATTGTGTTACGTAGAAAAGTTTCATAACTTGTAATTAAATTTGCTGAAATTCCAGTTATTGATCATTTGTAAGAAAATTTTTTAAATGAAAATAATCTGATCGGTCCACTCACACGACTTTCTCTTTCCCAGATATTTAATACTATGATTGGAGATTAAGGGGTAATATAAAGAGTATTGTTATGTAAACCTACGTTAAAATAATTCAAATTAGGCTTCGGAACAGCTTTACTTAATGTAAGGAATTGAGGGGGCTACAGCCCCCCTCAATCTTTTCTTTCATTATTGTGCTCACATTTATATAGAATTCAAATCTGTAATTAAATTCAAAAGTTCGTTGAAAATTATTCAGACAACTTTCACACGCAACATTCTTTGAAATTCATCGAACTTGAAAAAACTTTTCTAGTAACAAGTGTATTAACTTCAAAGTACAACATTTGTATCGATCGCCTTTGTTTTTAATTTACTCTGATAGACACAGACAAAGATCAAACATTAAAAACTTGACTTCGGTATTGAGGAAGCCTGAAAATATGTATATATGAAAAAAAAAAAAAAAAAAAAAAACTAAGCGATGAGTATTTAGCTTAAAAAATACATTATTTACCATATGGCTATGAGGAATTAATTTAAATTCCAGAGCAGCTTTCCTGGACATGGTAAAATATTGCAGTAAAGCACTTCCACTAACAATAAAAAAGAATGTTTTGGCTTAAATATTGGCAGTTATGTATATCTTCTGAAAGTTATGTGCGCATCACACGATGCGCATAAATATAATCCTATATACACACTGCACAACCTGAAGTACACTTTCATCAATTTTCAAGTATTGTAGCACTGTTAGTTTTTTCGATGCATTATAAAGTTATAATTTAAAGTATTTTTACGGCGGGGTGCGTCACCTTTCTAGAAGTTTTAATTAATAAAAATTTAGTTAGTAAACAGTAAAATATTATTTACGCACCCCGCCGTAAAAATACTTTAAATTATAGCTTTTTAATGCAGCCAAAAATCTAACACAGCTAACAAGGAATGTTGATAGCGATTAGAATTTATTAGAAATATATATGCAGAGTTATTTGCAGATCTTCATTAAGCAAGTTATTGAGTTCTCGGGAATTAATAGACGGCGGAAAATTTTTATATCAATCCTTTTTTTTTTTTTTTTTTTTTTTTATGAGATATTAATAACTCCTTAAACATTCCAGATATCCTCACATAATTCTACACATGCATTAAATGTAACATTTACAACCATATCTAAAATTTGCAGATCAATAAACGCTTTTCCATATACAAGTAATCGCAAATACATTTTATTTTATTGTATTTGTTGTTCGTCCCCTAATGGCCTTTGCGACAAAATCTTTGTTGAAACTTGAAACATATGAGGAAAGATATATTTTCTTTATTCCCAAAGTTCAAGAGCAAAACATTGAGTATTTTTCAAGATATTTTACAAAGTGTAAAAACGCGAAAGTGTTTCCATTATTTTGTTCAACACCAATACCTCTTTAAAGCACGTGTAACCTATGATACACATCATATATGCGATATTCTTATAAGAGTCTTTGGTCTCAAACAAATAGATCTATTCATACAATTTCCAATATCATTCTTACTCTAATGAAACTGAATAGCCTATATGAATTTTCAGGTATTCGAAAACTTACAAGCTTTTTTACAGGGACATAAAGAAAAATTCTTTATCATTATGGCCTATGGGACCAAATTTTTAAAAGTGCGATAGCAACTAAACGCCTTATTCAATTGAGCTAAAAATCTATATGAATATTATAAATCACTGTTGCACTAACTATAAACATTTTGGTGAATCTAGCATTTATAGGTTTTTACAGGGACACAACGAAAAGTTCTTCATCATTTTGATCTATGGGCTCAAAAATCAGTAGCGTTAAATAAAACATCGTGTAATATATGGAGAAAAATACTCACTCTATTATGGTTTTCTCTCTTTTGTTTGTTTAAAGCTCCTCTTTCTTTACTTTATCTACAAAACTTTTAATTATTCGCTGTTCGGAAAGTCGAGTGGAGTCATTCCAGATTTTTTATTTTAATATATATATATATATATATATACTTATTTATTTTTTACTAATTTGATATATTTAAATTGCTTTCACTGAGTTAAAACTATTTTATTAATTTATGATCTTCGAAATGCTAAACCTTCTACATATATTTAAGAAAATATTTAATGTTATTTTTGGATGTTCAATACAATCTATTTAAAAAAATTACGAACGAATTTTGAAATTTATTGATTAGTTTCTGAGAAGAAAATTAGAAAGTTTATATCTATGTAAAAACTTGCAAACAAAACATGGTTTTTATTTTTTATGTTTTCACATTTAAATATATTGCAAAATATATCCCTAATTCTTTTAGGTAGGTTCTACTAAACATAAAAAAAAAAAAAAAAAAAAAAATTGGTGTGTCACTCACACAACTTTCTCTTACCCTGAAATTTAACACTATAAATACAGGTTGCAGATTAAGAGGTAAGATAACGAGAACTGTCATGTAAACCTATGCTAAACAATTCAAATTAGGCTTCAGAAGAGTTTTATACGATAATTAGTTCTGTGTGAGTGGGGCTACCACCCCCCTCAACCCCCCGTTTCATTAATGCACCTACATTTATATAGAATTTAATTCGGTTATTAAAAAATAATCCTGTTTTTAAAAAATAATTTATTAAAACTATTATTTAAAAAAATTATCTTTTATGATAATGCAGACGATTTCCATATTAGAGAAGTAGTGTAACTCTAAATATCCAAAAAAGTCTATTTTACTCTCAATATTTAAAAAAAAAAAAAGAAAAAAAAAAAACGATTTTTTTTTCTAAGTTTTTTAAGGCGAGGCTCTTTGTAAGGCGAGGCTGTTACATACACAAATTTTTTTTCTCAGTTAACTATCTCTATTACAAAAAATATATATTCGTTTCATTTGGTTTAGTGCAATCTATAGACGTTAAACTCATCTTACTTGCAATTTCCCCCATAGTTTTAATGTATTAGAATTCTCTTGATTGTCCCTGTTCACGAACCCTTTGTTTGATCTTAACGAAAAGCTTACTGTAGCATCTGCATATGATACACATTTAGAATACCAAGTTTGGACTTTCTGCCATAATTTCTGTTTGAGATATGCTGATAACAGACAGACACACACACCGACACACACACAGACACACAGACATACACACAGACCATTCGCAAAAAACATGAATTTCGTATTCAGGGGACCTCAGAAAATGTAAATATAACAAAATCTCGCTTTCGAAAATTTGACCCCAAAACAATACTTTCTCTCTCTACCTTATGGGTAAGAGAAAGTAAAAAAAAAAAAAAAAAATCTGGTGTGTCACTCACACGACTTTCTCTTACCCTGAAATTTAATACTATAAATACAGGTTTGAGGTTAAGAGGTAAGATAACGTGTACTGTTATGTAAACCTGTATTAAACAATTCAAATTAGGCTTCGGAAGAGTTTTATACGATAATTAGTTCTGTGTGAGGGGGCTACCGCCCCCCTCAACCCCCCCCCCGTTTCATTAATACACCTACATTTATATAGAATTTAATTCGGTTATTAAAAAATAATTCTGTTTAAAAAAAAAATATATTGTAATTATTTTTTAAAAAAATTATCTTTTATGATAATGCAAACGATTTCCATATTAGAGAAGTAGTGTAACACTAAATATCCAAAAAAAAGTCCATCTTACTCTCAATATTAAAAAAAAAAAAAAAAAAAAAGATTTTTTTTTCTTTTTCTTTCTTTTTTCTTTTTTTTTTTTTTTTTTTTGTTAAAAGTAAAAAAAAATCTATCACTTTGTTTTAAATTATCACAGATTTATAGTTCAACCATTCGTTTTAAAGGTATTGGTGAGCTCTTTTGAATGATACCCATCATAAAAATTTACTCCCCACAAGGGGGGACTTCTCCCCCCCCCCCCAGGGGGGAGAAGAGGCTCGTACATACACAAAATTTTTTTCTCAGTTAACTATCTCTATTACAAAAAATATATATTCGTTTCATTTGGTTTAGCAGTCTATAGACGTTAAACTACTCTACTTACCTGCAATTTCCCCATAGACGTAATGTATTAGAATTCTCTTGTACACGAACCATTTGCTTGATCTGAACGAAAAGCTTACTGTAGCATCCCTATGTGATACACATTTAGAATACGAAGTTTGAACTTTCTGTCATAATTTGTTTTTGAGATATGCTGATAACAGACAGACACACTCACAGACACACAGACAGACACACAGACACAAAGTCATACACACAGACCATTTGCTAAAAACATGATTTTCGTATTCAGGGGACCTCAAAACGTGTAAATATAACAAAATCTCGCGTTCGAAAATTTGACCCAAAAACAGTACTTTCTCTACCTTATGGGTAAGAGAAAGTAAAAAATTAGTCTTTTCTTACATATTTGTAGAAGTTTTAGAGTTATAAAGATCATAAATTTGTAAAAAAAAAAAAAAAAAAAATGCAAACTGAGAAAAGGCAATTTAAAGTTTCGAAATCTGTGCAAATTTTATCAAAAAACATAAGAATTTTTGCTTAAATATAGGATATATTGAATAAAATATAGTTCATTCTATAAATATCAAATGGAAATTTAAGCTTTTATATGAAAGCTTTAGTAAGTGTCAAGTCAAAGGTGCCCAGTGTTTCAGCTAAGTGCAAAATTTTTGACAACACATGCGTCTAAATAAATTCCTTTATGTTCATGACATTATTAAATCGTATTCATTTAATAAGACATCGAAAGTGATGTTCACTGCTACCATTTTCTATTGCAGGATAGCTTGAACTTTGAATCAGATCACGTGGCTAGTTTTTATCAGCTGCGCGTTTTCGGTAGTTTCATTTTCAGAAGATAAGCTGTAGTGTAGGGTGTATTTGTCGTCGGATATACTTTAGTTATGTTGCAGTGCAAATATTTATGAAAAATATTACGTGTAATAAATTTGGGGTGAAATATTCTACAACTAAACCATGTCTAGGAGCATACTAGGTGAGTTTGATTTCCTAATGATTATTATTGTATGTAGATAGCGTCTGCATAAACGTCTACTTCCGCGTCAGGTTTCGTTTAGAGATGAAGTAATATTATTGAACATTTTACACTACTACAACCTTGGCATTTTTAATAAACCTAAAACTAGGGGGCTGGGTCAATTTCAAAACGATTTATAAACTTTATTTACAATAGAAAAATAATTCTATATTTAAACAGTGATAAAAATTATTTGTTTTTAGCATTTTTATTAAGGTTTACGTTGCATTGGAGGAAAAATATTATAAATATTATTGTTATTAAAATAATACAATGTGCAAACATTCATAAGTAACGTTTGGGCAGCGGTTTTGGGTGCAAACAGCGAAAAATTAGTGA
The DNA here is from genome assembly GCA_963930645.1 of Salticus scenicus. NCBI lineage: Eukaryota > Metazoa > Arthropoda > Arachnida > Araneae > Salticidae > Salticus > Salticus scenicus. The sequence continues at coordinate 120,751,338 of OZ005661.1, forward strand.
GTGATACAAGATTCATTTTCTAAACAGGTAATTAATAACATAAAATCAGGAAAAAATACAATTATATTTTGCTTTCTCTTACCCATATATGGTAGGAAAGTGTTATTTTTGGATCGAATTTTTCAAAACTGAATTTTTGATAAAATTCCAAAACCAAATATCAGGTTTTAATAGTTGGTCTATGTCCTGTGTATATTATCAACGTAACTCAAAAACAAATACTCTCAGGAAGTTGAAACTCGGTAGTTACAATATGTATCTTAATGGAGAGGCTACTTAAAGCTTTTTGTTAAAATTGTACAAGTAATTTGTATGCAAGGATATACAAGACAATTCAAATACATTGCATTTACACTAAAAAATATATATATATATATCCGGTTCTTTCTTGGGAAATTTTGGGTAGTTATTTGCCGAAACGTCAGTGGAGGCCTCCGTGTAAAGATTTAAATAATATGGAAACAAATAAATAATATTATATTTTTAAAAAAAATTAAAGAACACGCTTTTGTTGAAATGTGAACTAAAAAGCACAAAATATCTATATTTATAGTATTAAAATGCAGGGTAAGAAAAAATCGTGTGAGTGACACACCATAATATTTACATCTTTAATAAAGAAAATTAATTGATTAATTGTTGCCACTCAGCGTTATACAAATACGGACAAATCCTGTGCCACACACAATAGAGTTTAATATATATATATAGATTTTTTTGTTTGCCTCTGATGGGATAGGAACCTGGAAACACTTGTATGTAATATTGTCATCGACTATGAAGTCGTGTGCAAAATTTCAGGATAATCGAACGAACAGAAGTGGTCGAAAATTGAATTTCAAGATCCCGTTACATACATTAATAGTTACGTCATATCAAGTTATTAAAAACATGTTAAAAATAACATAATGAAGAAATGAGAAATAAATAATATAGAATTAAACGAAAACCATTTTTAAAAAATCTCCCCTGACTGGGCTCGAACGTTAGACCTTTAGGTTCGTAGCCCGGAGCCTCACAGCCACAGCGTTCACGTAGGGAAAGTCTTTTTTTACAATATAGATTTTTTGTTTGCTACCAGAGTGGTTACAAACGTACATACAGGTGAAGCTAATAGAAGCGTGTTAAAAAAGATTTTAAGAAAATGCTTTTTTTATCAGGGTCCTAAAAAGAAGTAAATAAAGCAAAATTTTCTGTACTCAAACCAATTAAAAGATCAAAAGCATTCATTGATGATAAAAATCAAAAGCATTCATTAATGAAAGTATCCTACTATATAATAACATACTTTGTCATCAATGAATGCTTTTGACTTTTTAATTGATTTGAGTAAAGAAAATTTTTCCCCATTTACAACATTTTAGGACACCGATAAAAAAAACGTTCTTTTTAAAATTATTTTATATATAGATATATATTTTTTAATATTATTTTTAAATTAAAACAAAAAAACCAAAATTTAAATTTAAAGCTGAATTGAGGCATGGCATAAAAGTTTTGAAATCCTTCAAATACTGCCAAAAATTTTTAAGATTCTGAGTTACCTATGTGTCAATCACTGATCACCCAGGGGTCACTCACTGGTTACTCACAGCTCCCTCACTAGTCGCTCATAAGTCACTCATGGGTCACTCACTGGTCAAGCACAAGTCACTCATGGTCACCCATGGTCACTCATATACATAGGAATGACCCTTGAATCAAAATATAGCAGAAAAGTGGCTCGATGACAGACAGAATTACTCACAGGTCACTCATTGGTCGCTCACTGGTCACTCATAGTCACAAATGGTCACTCATATTCATAGGGATGACCTTTGATTCAAAATATAGCAGAAAAGTGGCTCGATGACAGACAACCCGGCTGAATATAAAAGCATTTTGAAAAGATTTCGGGTTCTGTCTGTGTGTGTGTCTGTCTGTCTCGCTATAACAGACGCAAAAATGAACCTACTGACTTGAAAATTTGCACACATGTTCACTAGCCACACAGAGTTACCTGTGCAGTTTTCGGTGTGTATGTCATTTGTAGTTCATGTGCAGGGACACGACAAAGTTTTTCTTATCATTATGGCCTACAGACATAATTTGGCCGCAAAAATCTCTCGATTAACTTGTAAATTGGTACACATTTCAGACTCATAAAAGAAATAGATGTATAATTTTTGGTGTCTATATTGTGTGTGGTTCGTGTACAGGGACACACAAAAGTTTTTCTTATCATTACGGGCTAAGGGCTGAATTTTGTTTAAACGCATTTTAACATGGTTACATTGCATTGAACAAAATGAAATTGATATACATTATTGATACACTTAAAAGCATGTTTTTTTATGTATAAAATGTGTGGTTAGACTTAATTATTGATGTACAGGACCTTACAAAAGTGTTCCAAAAATGTCACGTAATCATCCAAATTAAGCCATATTTCGAACAATTACTCATGAGATACATAGAATAAATTGTATAGTGTTTACTGATGTATATAATGCTTATGGCTCGTTTACAGGGACACAAAAAAGAATTCCATGACATTAGAGCCTATGGACAGATTTTTTTAGTTAAGCACATTTTAGCGAATATATGTTGTATTCAGTGTAATGGAATTAACATGCATTATTAAGAGGCTTAAAAGCATGATTTCTCTAGAAAAAAAGGTGTATGTAGACTAAAAAATTAATTTACTAGACCACACAAAAGAATTTAAATGAATTCAAAGAAATAATATTCTGTAATCATTCAAATGATGTCGAATTCCATTCAAATATTAATGAGCTGCAACACAAAAGAATTCTGTACTATGATGGTCTGTAGACGGTATTTCTTATAAGTGCATTTTAAAATGGTTGCATTTCATTAAACACAATGAGATAACCATATATTATCTGAATGTTTAAAAAATGTTTTCTATTAAAGTGTTAGGCCTACAATTGATAATTAGTTTACATGGTTACATAAAATATTTCTGATATATTATGAAATTTGGCATGAAGTTTAGTACAAGTATTTATGAGTAACAAGGAGTTAACACAGGTCTGTGTTGTGACAAGGGAATATATGCATGCACATATATATACAGATAGTTATAGGCAGACAAAAACAACAGGGGGTTGAGGGGGGCGGTAACCTCCTTCAGAAAAATATCTGGTTATGGAGTGAGTTAATCGTATATATATATATATATATATATTTATATACATGTATATACAATTATTTTGAATAATATGGTATAACGAAAAATGATTTATTGCGTAATGAGTGCTGCAAATTGGACGCTGGGGCTTTTGATCTGCAGATCTACCAATGCACCTAACATTTAAGAGTAATGTTCCTTGAATATATCAGTAACTCTTAAAAATATAAATATATAATTACCATTAAAGTCGGAAAGTGGGAAAGTTTCATGGACAAAAACTTGTTATTCTCAGAAGCCTGCACCAAACTTATAAATTCCAGGAATCTAACCGATATATAAGAGTAAAGTTAACAGAATGTTTTACACTCTGTCGTAAAATTTTGGTTGAGTACAGTCTAACATCTTTAAATTGAACAGAACAAAATGAAATCAACACATATTTTTACTTTTTCTTAATGGTGAAGAAAGCATCGTGTTTCGGACAAGTTTTTAAAATTGAGTTTTAGATATACTTACATGTTTTGAGTTTACCTGAATCCGAAAAACCAGAATTTGAATGGCTGGTCTGTCTGTGTGTCTGCGAACAACTCTTACAGGATGTCTAAACTCAGTATTCTAGTCTATTCTCAGTATTCTTCTCTCTCAGTATTCTTGGGTGTTTGAATTAATTCGTAGCGTTTTCTAATAAATGACGTGACACGTGGCATTTTCCAATAAATGGCGTGACTAGTATTCCCCGTAAACCTACTATCATTGAACATCGTTATTAGTACTATATGTCATTTGGTTGAAGCGTAAATAACATTATTTTTTACTTCATCGAATGTGTCTAACTTTGTCCCGGATAAAGTGTTTTTGCGGGGAGTTCTACTTCATTACTTTAACATGAAGAAAAGCGCTACCGAAAGTCATCGAGTTTTAGTGGAAGTTTATGGAGAGCATGCACTAGTTAAACAAACGTGTTGGAAATGGTTTGCTCGATTTAAAAGTGGTGATTTTGAGCTGGAAGACAAGGAACGACCTGGGCAGCCGAAAAAATTCGAAGATGAAGAATTGAAGTCATTTTTCGATGAAGATCCATGCCAAACGCTTCAAGATTTAGCTGAATCATTAAGAGTTGACTTTCAACAGTCAGCAGACGCCTGAAAGCCATGGGGATGATCCAAAAGCAGGGAAATTGGGTTCCATACGAACTGAAACCCAGAGACGTGCTCGTCCGCACGTCGCAAAACCGGTCAAAACCTACATCGAAACGACCAAATGGGAGGTCCTACCTCACCCGCCGTATTCTCCAGACATTGCTCCATCTGATTACCACTTGTTTCGATCAATGAGCCATGGCCTGTCTGAGGAACACTTCACTTCAAATGAAGATTGTAAAAAATGGGTCGATTCTTGGATTGCCTCTAAAGACGATTCGTTCTTCCGACGCGGAATCCGTATGATGCCAGAAAGATGGGAAAAAGTAGTGGCTAGTGATGGTCAATACTTTGAATAATCTATTACTTTCTCTTACCCATAAGGTAGAGAAAGTATTGTTTTTGGCTCAAATTTTCGAACGCGAGATTTTGTTATATTTACACGTTTTGAGGTCACCTGAATACGAAAACCATGTTTTTAGCAAATGGTCTGTGTGTCTGTGTGTGTGTGTGTCTCTGTGTGTGTGTGTCTGTGTGTGTGTATGTCTGTGTGTGTGTCTGTCTGTTATCAGCATATCTCAAAAACAAATTATGGCAGAAAGTTCAAACTTTGTATTCTAAATATGTATCATATAGGGATGCTACAGTAAGCTTTTCGTTAAGATCAAGCAAATGGTTCGTGTACAGGGACAATCAAGAGAATTCTAATACATTACGTCTATGGGGGAAATTGCAGGAAAATACAGTTTAACGTCTATAGACTGCACTAAACCAAATGAAACAAATATATATTTTTTGTAATAGAGACAGTTAACTGGGAAAAATTTTTTGTGTATGTAGGAGCCTCGCCTCCCCCCCTGGGGGGGAAGTCCCCCCTCGAGGGGAGTAAATTTTCATGATGGGTATCTTTCAAAAGAGCTCGAAAATACCTTTAAAACGAATGGTTGAACCATCGATGTGCGATAATTTAAAACAAAGTTATCGATATTTTTTACTTTTAACGAAAAAAAAAAAATCTTTGAAAAAAAATCGTACTTTTTTTTTTTTTTTTTTTTTTTTAATATTGAGAATAAAATGGACTTTTTTTGGATATTTGGTGTTAAACTACTTCTCTAATATGGAAATCGTCTGCCTTGTCATAAAAGAAAATTTTTTTAAATAATAATTTTAATAAATTATTTTTTTAAAAAGAGAAATATTTTTTAATAACCGAACCATAACAGTACTCGTTATCTTACCTATTAATCTGCAACCTGTATTTATAGTATTAAATTTCAGGGTAAGAGAAAGTCGTGTGAGTGACACACCAGATTATTTTTAATTATTTTTGCACAATAAAGCCTCAATTTTCGAAAAAAAAAAAACTCTACGAATTAATTCAAACACCCAATACTATTTGAAAATTTTATTGGGAAAAAAAAAAAAAAAAAAAAAAAACACTTTTTTTGTTCAGTGCTGCTCATATTATTTCGAAAAAAAAGCAAAAATAGAACTGGTTTTGTGCCAAAAATGACCCATTCTGTAGTTCTAGTAGTAAGCGCTACAACATACTAGCTAGGAAGTATATGCACGTTTTCGTTTTAGACTAGAGCAATACCTCTTTCAAAAATTTTCTCTTGTCTCTAATTGTTATTACTTTTTTATAAGAAGGAAGTATTGGATTTGTGAAAATTTTCGAACTCCAGTTTTCGACGAATTTGCAAGTTTTGAGATGCTTTGAACATAGTTTGACTGTTTTTAGAAAATGTCTGTGTGTATCACAAATTATGTGGATGCTCTATCGCCCAAATCAACGAAAGAAGTTTAATCAAGTTGGTGTGTGGAGTTGGACCTTGACCTGACGCTGATTACATTTGGGAATCAATCGCTTAACAAGTGTCACTATGATTCTATTTTTCCTAATTTTTTAACATTGCAATATAGGACCAAGTTTCGTATAAATGTACATAATGAGAGTTATTAATGAAGTATGATTGTAAAATTAATATGAATTACTAATACAATAGTATCAGTAATCTACAAAAAAAGTGTATACATGTAGGAGTATGGTTCCCCATGCACCCCGTGGCGAACAGCCTCCTCATTGGGGGATGTGTGTGTGTGTGTGAGGGGGGGGGGTTGTTCGCCCCGGGGTATATAAATTTCAATATGAGTATCCTGCGGAAGAACGCACCAATACATTTAAAACGGAAGGTTGAACCATAGATCTGTGATAATTTAAAACAAAGTTGTCCATTTTTTTTTCAATTTTAACGAAAGAAAAAAAATATATATCTATATATTAAATACGTCTGCATTCATCATTAAAAACAATTTCAATAAATAGTAATTTAATAAATAATTTGTGCTGCATGAATTTGTATAGTATAAAATAGAAGAAAGTCTTTTGATGGCCACAACATACTAGTTTTGATTTGATTTTTAAGAGTCTTTTAAAGATATTCTTTTCGCACCCAGCATATATATATATATATATATATATATATATATATATATATATATATTATCTTACATTATTCTTTATTTCTTCTATATCCAATAGAAGAAAGTATTGGATTCGTAAAAATTTTCGATTTTCAGTTTTCAACGGATTTACACGTTTTGAGAGGTCCAGAACACGATTTGATCATTAAAAAAAAAAAAAAATCTGTCTGTGTGTGTAAGAAAAAGTTTGAGGAGATGCATCTTAGGAAATACTGCACAGAATTTCATTTAAATTCATATGTAGTTGCAGTTTGACATAAATTCGTGCCTATCAACTTTTGGTTCAAATCACTCAGCAGTTGACGCTGTGATTTCTTGCATTTCCGATTTTTTTATTAATTTCGCCAAACCTCTAATCAAAGTCAAATTCAAAATAGTAGAGAAAAAAATAGTTGTAATTATGTTACATATAAACACGGACAATTTTTGAAAGGTTATGAGATAATTATAAGTCAAACGGTCCTCAATAACAGCCAACCCTCGCCATGGGAAGGTGGTAGTTTTTAAGCGAAATTATTGAAGCATATTGTGAGACAAGAATGCATACATGGCGCCAAAACTGCATTTATTTGTAAGATAAAAAGAAACTGAATTATGAAAAGTCAAAACAAGCTATTGTAGATCTGCATTAACGTTAAAGAACGGATAATATATGATCAAAGGTTTCGACAGAGTTCGAAAAGATACATATGTGGGAAGAGGGAGGATGTAAAAATTTAAAGAACATACAGTATGTGAATTTAAATTCTAATTTAGAGTTCAAAAAAATGCGTTCGTTACATAATTTATATACCGGGTAATTCAAAATAGATGTTACAGCGATTATCTCGTAAACTAAGAAAGATAGAAATATACTTCCAATTACAAAATTGGTGCAAATTAAGAGTAGATTTCAGATATGGCATTTTTTTGTACAAGGGGCTGTATACATATTAAATACGAAATTTAATTTTTATACGGCCCCTCCTATCATATGACTTATATTTAGAAAAATATTCTCCTCGTTCTAACAAGAAAAAAAAAAAAAAAAAAAATCATCTCTCTAAGTCAAAATCTCGCTGAGTTATTGCAATTTGAAAATTCTAGCATTTTTCGCCAAGTCTTAAGGGGTTGTATCAAAAGTGAGAAATTGTAATTACTATAGCTTTTGTAATAAGGCACACGTTGATCAGCGTTTGGGGAAAAAATCACTCAGGGAAAGACGGCTATTTTAACCTGTAATGTCTCTCTTTCCTCTAATGAATACACAAGAGAATGCTCATTAACACTTTCCAACAAGGTTGAAAAGTATTAATGACCTCGGTTTGTCTGTCTGTCGGTCCGTGTGTCTGTCTGTCCGTCTGTCTGTCTGTCAGCGCTCTAACTCCCGTAAATATTTATGGAATTTCTTGAAACTGATATATGTCATTCAAGTTCACTATTGGATGCTCCCCATTGAAAATGGAGTTTATACCTCTACTGGTTTGCGTACAGGGACCCCCGAAAATATTTCAATGCATTGTGTTCTATGAGAGGCATTTCTATAAACCATATTTTTATACCCTTACTGTACAAAAATCTTAATGAAATTTAAATATGTTATACAAGTTCACTATTGAATGTTCCCTGTTGAAAATGGAGTTTATACCTCTACTGGTTTGTGTACAGGGACCCCCGAAAGTATTTCAAAGCTTTGTGTTCTATGAGAGGCATTTCTATAAACCATATTTTCATACCCTTACATGTACACAAATCTTAATGAAATTGAAATATATTATTCAAGTTCACCATCGGATGTTTCCTGTATAAGATGGAGTAAATACATCACTGATTCGTGTACAGGGACACACAAAAGTATTCCAAAGCATTGTGTTTTATGAGAAATATATCTATAAACTAAATATTAATAACTTTACTTTGCACGAAGATATATGAAATTGAAATATGTTATTTATAAGCACAAAACAAAATGCTTTGCATAGAATATAGCATGATTAGCATTAGGGGGGGGGATACAGGGTGATACAAAAATATTCAGTTATATAAAGAGCTATTAATAAATATTTGCTAAAATTGTACTTTTGTTTCCATTAAGTGTTTTTAACACTTTCTAACATTTTTTAACACTTCCCAACAAGGTTGAAATGTGTTAATGACTACGGTTTGTCTGTCTGTCTGTATGTCTGTCCGCGCTCTAACTCCCATACATAGTTGTTGAATTTCTTGAAACTGATATATGTTATTCAAGTTCATTATCGGATGTTCCCTATTGAAAATGGAGTTTATACCTTTACTTGTTTGTATACAGAGACACCCGAAAGTATTTCAAAGCATTGCGTTCTATGAGAGGTATTTCTATAAATCATATTTCATACCCTTACTGTGCACAAATTTTAAATCGGATGTTTCCTGTATAAAATGGAGTAAATACCGCCTCTGATTTGTGTACAGGGACACTCAAAAGTATTCCAAATCATTGCGTTCTATAAGAGATATTTCTATAAATTAAATTTTACTTTCCACTAAATTTTCGGAAATTGAAATATGTTATTTATATGCACAAAAGAATGCTTTACATAGAATATAGCATGATTAGCATTAGATTTACAGGGTGACACAAAAATATTCTGTTATATTAAGAGCTAGTAATAAAAATTTGCTTGATTTCTACTTTCGTTTACATTAAGCGTTTGTAGCACATTCTAACAATTTTTTAAATGTGAATATGATATCAATTTGTTTATCTGTCCGTCTGTCCGACTGTCTGACTGCCCGCGCTCTAACTCCCGTAAATATTTATGGAATTTTTTGAAACTGATATATGTTATTAAAGTTCACTATCGGATGTCCCCTACTGAAAATGGAGTTTATACCTCTACTGGTTTGTATACGGGGACACCCAAAAGTATTTTAAAGAATTGTGTTCTATGAGAGGTATTTCTATAAACCATACTTTCATACCTTTACTGTACAATATCTTCATGAAATTGAAATATGTTATTCAATTTCACTATTGGATGTTTCCTATATAAAATAGATTACATACCACCGCTAGTTTACATACAGGGACACTCAAAATTACTCCAAAGTATTACGTTCTTTGTGAGATATTTCTATAAATCAAATTTTAATAACTTTACTTTCCTCGAACTTTTAGGAAATTTAAATATGTTATTTATATGCACAAAAGAATGCTTTGCATTGAATATAAAATGGTTATCATTAGATTTACAGGGTGACACAAAAATAATCAGTTATATTAAGAGCTATTGATAAAAAATTGCTAGAATATTACTTTTGTTTACATTAAGCGTTTTTGACACTTTCTATCATTTTTTTAGTGTGAATATTATTTCAATTTGTGTATTTGTCTGACTGTTCTTCTGTCCGTCTGTCTGTCTCTCTGTCTGTTTTCTGCGCTTTAATTCCCATAAATATTTATGGAATTGCTTTAAACCGATATATTTTATTCAAGTTCACTATCGGATGTTCCCTATTGAAAATGGAGTGAATACCACTTCTGGTTTGTGTACAGGGACACCCAAAAGTATTCGAAAGCATTGTGTTCTATGAGAGGAGTTTCTATAAACAATATTTTAATACCTTTAATATATAGAAACTTTAATGAAATTTTAATGTGTTATTCAATTCCCTATCGGATGTTTCCTATGTAAAATAGAGTACATTTCTAAATGGTTTGCGTACAGGGGCACTTGAAAGTATCCAAAGCATTGTGTTGTATGAGAGTTATTTTTATAAACCAAATTTTAATAATTTTATTTTCCACAAAGCATAATGCAATTGAAATATATTATGCACAAAAGAGTGCCTTCTATGTAATATTGTATGGTTAGCATTAGATTTACAGGGACACACAAAAATAATCAGTTACATTAAGAGCTATTAATAAAAATTTGCTGGAATTGCGCTTTTGTTTACATGAGCGTTTTAACACTTTCTAATAATTTTAGTGGTAATATGATTTCAATTTGTGCATCTGTCTGTCCGATTGTCTGCCTTTCTATCTGTTTGTCTCCGGCTCCTATCATCCATGAATATTTTGAGAATTTTTAAAAAATGATACACTCATGTTCCCTATGGAATGTTCCCTATTTAAAATGTCATTAATAGGTCCTGTACAACTAGTTTGTTTACAAGGACAACAACGACAACAATAAAAAGAAAGCCAATGTATTATGTTTTAGGACAGAATTTTTTAAAAGTTATATTTAAAAAACTTTCTACTATAAAAATCATAAAAACATTGGTATGTATTATTAATATTCTAAAATATTGTTTTGTATAGAATATGATATGATTAACTTTCAGATTTACAGGGCTACAGTAAAATATTCAGAGAGATTAAAAGCTGTAATAATAATCTAACGGCTGCATTTTCTTTTGCGTTAAGCCTTTTTAACACTTTGCAAAATGCCTAAGAGTAATTTTAAAATCAATTAGTCTATCTGTATGTTTTCAATCCTTCTGTCTGTTGTGTGATAACGTAGGCAAAGAATATTAAAAGTTATTCGATACAACAATTGCATACAGTTGGAAAGTGTTACTAATCAATGCGTACTGCATGATTTTTCTTTCTTGTTTTTAATTTAACAAATAAAATTTATGAATAATTTATGCACTAAAAGGGAATTTTCAAATGCAATTTTCTTTCTTTTCCTATATACATTCTTGTATACACGGTGTAGAGAAAATATTGTTTTTGAGTCAAATTTCCGAAAATTATCTTTTGTTATATTTCCACGTTTTCAGATTCTCTGAATTAAAAAATCATGTTTTTAGCGGTTGGTGTCTATCTCTCTCTCTCTCTCTCTCTCTCTCTCTCTCTCTCTCTCTCTCTCTCTCTGTGTGTGTGTGTGTGTGTGTGTGTTTATGTGTGTCTGTGTGCGTGTGTTTATGTGTGTCTGTGTGTTATTAGAATATCTCAAGAACAAATAGTAACAGAAAATCCAAATTCGATATTCTAAATCCGTATCAAATTGCGGTGCTACTCTAAAGTATTCGTTGCGATCAGACAATTGTTTGTGCACAGGGTCATCCAAGAGAATTCAAATACATTATGTCTGTGAGTGAAATTTCTCATATGTACAGTGTGACATCTATAGACTGCCCTAGATAAAATGAAAAAAACATATTTTTATACGCATAAAAGGATGTTTTATGTAGATTGTGGTTTTGCAATCATTCATCATTCATTTACAGGGTTACTCAGAGTATTTTATTATATTGGAGCTATACTTGGAAATTGCTAGAAGTGTATTTCATTTTGTGTTACTTGTTTTACATATAACACTAAATTTACGTACACAAAGTCATGTGTATATAGTTTATAGACACAAAATTAAGGTAAACCTTTTATTATTATTATTATTATTATTGTAATTGGTGTTAGTGCTTTGCTGCATTTTGTTTTATTTCGAAGAACACTGCTGACACAGAACGGAAAATTAATTTCTGATACCCATACTGTAAACAAAGTAGTATTTGGAGAGCGATTTTTTTCTGTATAATATTACGTTTTGAGGCCTCCTGAATACGAAAGATAAATTTTTAGTGGGTGGTCTGTATATATATGAATTATCAGCATACTTTAACAACAAATAATCTGGTGTGCCACTCACACGACCTTTTCTTACCCTGAAATTTAATACCATAAATACAGGTTGGAAATTAACAGGTAACATAAAGTGTACTTTTATGTCAACCTATGTTAAAATAATTCAAATTAGACTTCGGAAAAGTTTTATATGATAATTAGTTCTTTGTGAGCTAAGATTTATGCAAAGTAATTAAAATTTCGTATATAGAAATATCTTCAGATAGAACGCAATGCTTTGGAATACTTTCGGGTGTCCCTGTATACAAACCAGTGATGGTTTTTACTCCATTTCCTACAGAAAATGTCCGATAGAAAATTTTATTAATGTATGCATAAATTAAAGGTATTAAAATATGGTTTATAAAAATACCTCTCATAGAACACAATGCTTTGGATTACTTTCGGGTGTCCGTGTGCACAAGCTAGCATAGGTATTTATTCCATTTTCAATAAGGAACATCCGATACTGAACTCGAATAACATATATAAGTTTCTGGAAAATCTATGAATATTCACGGGAGTTAGAGCGCGGGCACACAGAAAGATGGATAGACAGACAGACAAATCGAAGTCATTAATACTTTTCAACTTTGCTGGAACTGTTAAAGACCCGAAGTCATTAAATTTTTCAACCATGATCAAAAGTGGTAAAAATAAAACGCGAAAATTTCACACGGTTTCGCTAGAATTTTAATTTTTTCCCTCTCTTAACGTGTTTTGATTTGCAGGTGATCCCCGAAGAAATTTAACTATTAAATTTTTTAACAATACGAAACAAGAAAGAAAAATCATGCAGTAAGCATTGATTAGTAACACTTTGCAACTGTACGTAATTGTTGTATCGAATAAATTTTAATATTCTTTGCCTACATTATCACACAACAGACAGAAGGACTGAAAAATATGCAGATAGAGTAATTGATTTTAAAATTACTCTTAGGCATTTTGGAAAGTGTTAAAAAGGCTTAACGCAAAAGAAAATGCAGCCGTTAGATTATAATTACAGCTTTTGATCTCTCTGAATATTTTAGTGTAGCCCTGTAAATCAGAAAGTTAATCATATCATATTCTATACAAAACATTATTTTACAATATTAACAATACATTTTGATATATTTTTGATTTTTACAGTAGAAAGATTTTTAAATATAACTTTCAAAAAATTCTGTCCTAAAACGTAATGCATTGGCTTTTTTTTTTTTTTTTTTTTTTGTCCCTGTAAACAAACTAGTTATACAGGACCTATTAATGTCATTTTAAATGGGGAACATTCTATACGGAAAATATTTATAAAAATAACACTCATAGAACACAATGCTTTCGAATGCTTTTGGGTGTCCCTGTACACAAACCAGAAGAGATATTCTCTCCATTTTCAATAGGGAACATCCAATAGTGAACTTCAATAAAATATATCAGTTTCGAGAAATTCCATAAATATTTACAGGAGTTAGAGCACGGGCAGACAGACAGACAGACAGAGGGACGGATAGATGGACAGATACACAAACTGAAATCATATTCACACTTAAAAATGTTAGAAAGTGTTATAAACGCTTAATGTAAACGAAAGTACAATTCTCGCAATTTTTTATTAACAGCTGTTAATATAAATGGATATTTTTGTGGCACCCTGTAAATCTAATGCTAATCATGCTATATTCTATGCAAAGCACTTTTTTGTGCATATAAATAACATATTTTAATTTTCTAGAACGTCGTGGAAAGTAAAGTTATTAAAATTTGATTTATAGAAATATCTCTCATAGAACGCAATGCTTTGGAATACCTTTAAGTGTCCCTGTACATAAATAGGCGGTGCTATTTCCTCCATTTTATACAGGAAACAATCAATAGTAAGCTTGAATAACATCTTTCAATTAAATTGAGATATGTCTACAGTAAAGGTATGAAAATATGGTTTATAGAAATACCTCTCGTAGAACACAATTCTTTGAAATAGTTTCGGGTGTTCCTGTACACAAACCAGTAGAGGTATAAACTCTATTTTCAATAGGGAACATCCGATAGTGAACTTGAATAACATATATCAGTTTCAAGAAATTCCATGGATATTTACGGGAGTTAGAGCTCAGACAGACAGACAGACGGACAGGCAGATACACAAAACTGAAATCATATTCTCACTTAAAAAATGTTAGAAAGTGTTAAAAACGCTTAACGTAAACGAAAGTACAATTCTAGAAATTTTTTATTAATAGCTCTTAATGCAACTGGATATTTTTGTGCCACCCTGTAAATCTGATGCTAATCATGCTATATTATGTGCAAAGCATTCTTTTGTACATCTAAATAACATATTTTAATTTCCGAACACTTCGTGGAAAGTAAAGTTATTAAAATTTGATTTATAGAAATTTCTCTCATAGAACGCAATGCTTTGGAATACTTTTGAGTGTCCCTGTACATAAACCGATGGTGGCATTTCCTCCATTTTATACGGGAAACATCCAATAGTGAACTTGAGTAACATATTTTAATTTCATTCAGATATGTCAACAGTAAAGGTATGAAAATATGGTTTATAGAAATACCTCTCATAGAGCACAATGCTTTGAAATACTTTCGGGTATCCCTGTACACAAACCAGTAGAGGTATAAACTCCATTTGCAATAGGTAACGTCCGATAGTGAACTTGAATAACATATTTCAATTTTATTCAGATATGTCGACAGTAAAGGTATGAAAATATGGTTTATAGAAATACCTCTCATAGAACACAATGCTTTGAAATACTTTTGAGTGTCCCTGTACACAAACCAGTAGAGGTATAAACTCCATTTTCAATAGGCAACATCCGATAGTGAACTTGAATAACATATATCAATTTCAAGAAATTCCATAAATATTTACGAGAGTTAGAGCGCGGACAGGCAGACGGACAGACAGACAGACAAACCGAAGTCAAACACTTTTCAACCTTTTTGGAAAGTGTTAATAATGTAAATTTGCATTAAGTTCTTAAAACTGTTGATTTCACGTGTTTGAATGAGTTTAGTTGCTATTTTAAAAGAAAAGATCTTTTTTTAATTTTTCTCATCTTATAGATAACCCCCTAAAGTGGGCCCGTTGGCGTCGAAAAATGGATGCCAAAATTGAAAAAAAAGCGGTGTAAGTCATTATTTTCAAATTGCAATAACTCAGCGAGATTTTGACTTAGAGAGATGATTTTTTTTTTATTTTGCTTGTTAGAGCGAGGAGAATATTTTTCTAAATATACGTCACATGATAGGAGCCGTATAAAAATTAAATTTCGTATTTAATATGTATACAGCCCCTTGTTCAAAAAAATGCCATATCTGAAATCTACTCTTGATTTCTACTAATTTTGTAATTGGAAGTATGTTTCTATCTTTCTTAGTTTACGAGATAATCGCTGTAACATCTATTTTGAATCACCCGGTATATATATATATATATTTATATATATATACACACAATAATATATTTTTCAGAATATGTGATAACCGACATCACAACGACAAAATAATTTGTCATACACAGCGACAAACAGACATTTTATAAAAACAGTCAAACGGTTTTCCGGATATCTCAAAAAATTTACGCGAATCCAATACTTTATTCTTAAAAACATATAGCAGAAAGTAAAAAAGTAAAAGTAAAATATAACTGGCATATTAAAATTTCATTCCTGAAAAAAAGAAGTCCCGAAAAATTCCAAAAATTCATAAGAAAAAAGAAAAACACTAAAATATTACTAAAAAGAAAAGAAATACACTCTTTAAAGAGTTTAACGAAATAGCAAAAAGCCATGAAGCGGAGTACGGTTAATCTTGCATTTAAAGCTTGTAATTAAATTAAATGCATGCATAAATAAAATCAACTAAAACTAATAATTATTAATTTAATAACAAAACACTTAAATCAGGGCCCGAAAATTTTCAACTTAGATTACACTCGCTGGAAAAAAAAGTTACTCGCCAGGAAATACGATTAACTTACTCTATATTTTACGCATAAGGTGACCAGAATTTTTTATTGGAAAAAAGAGAAGAAATTACGCATTTCTTTTTTTTTCTTTTCTTTTTTCTTTTTTTTTTTTTCAAGGAAATAGAAGACATTTAATTTTGAAAAAGATGTCATTTTAGAGGATACAAAATTGAATGAAAATGATTATAAAAACCGGCTCAAAAGATACTTCACACCAATGGTGGATACTTTTTTATCTCAAATGATGAATCTGCATCAGCACACCTTAATGTAAATTAATAATATACGGATACGAGAGGAAGAATCCCTAATTTTTATAGGTGCCACTGGACAATATAGATTTGCTTTTTAATTATTAATTTTTGCTATAGACAAAAACTTTTTTATGGGGTACATTCATGCAGTTGCATAAAAAAAGTTCGTAGGCATTTTTTTTATTAAAATCATAATCATAAAAGAAAAAAGAAAATTAATATTCGGCAGATGAAACGATTTGTTTTAACGAACAGTCATTCTTTATCAACATTTTATAAAAGTTCTCACAAGTATAACCTAAATTAGTCTTAGTAGTTAATAAGTTTTTAAAGTAAGTATACAAAGAGGATTTTTTACACATGTCTACATTTTGTTCATTGGAGAAAAAAGTCGCTTTCTGGGAGCATTTTTGCCAGGATCCCATAAAATGAATTCAACTAACTTTTCGTATTTTTGTGAGGTGGTGGTAGTGTTATCATTAAGGCCAATTGTCTGCACTAGGGCTCTAGGCCTGAGTAGTAGAGTTCTATGTGGGATCTTTTTAAGAGGTTATCCATATTTATACTAGTTTCTGAGAAAACCACGGAAACGCCTAACGGCTAAGCCAACGAGCGCGACCAGGTATCGAACCCAGCGGCTTATGTATAGCAGCTTCGAGGACAGAACCTCTCAGCTGGTCAATAGGTCACTGCTGGTCAATAGGTCACTGGTGGGCCTATTTTTATGAGGAATATTATTCATGCAAAAATGAGAACACACTTTAACCCGTGTTCTGGATCAAAGAACCGTACAAATATGGGGAATACTTTTATTTCTTAGTGATTCGAACAATCTGAATAGACATAAACCATAATATGCTTTAGCAAGTTTATTAGGAAGTTATTCTTTTGCGAACCTAACGCAGGAGAAAGTTAGTGTTCACCGTTCGATATAGCCAACAGTCGATTGAACTTCCCAGTTTTGCGAATTGTTTTAAATTAAGGACTAAATCCTTTTCATTTGAAAAAGAGGATAGAGGATGAAAAACATAAAAAAGAGGACTTTTTAGTCCTGTAATGATTTTTTCGTTAAAGAGGGCAGAGCGTTGATAAAGAAGACTGTCCTCTTAAAAAGAGGATGTCTGGTCATCTTTCCTAAGATTAGCAAAATTTTATGTTTTTAAATCGATTTTATTTTTCTTGTAGTACCGTACACCGTAAGGATTTTTACCTACATTTAGACCGAAATTTTACTCGCCACAGTAAAATTCCCACTCGCCAATGGCGAGCTGGCGAGCAGAAATTTTGCGCCCTGACTTAAATAATAAATATTAAAAATTTGAAGTGACTCCACTCAACTTAAATAAATTAAAGTATGAGAAGCCGTTAAATAAAAAAAAAAAGTGATAATTATAATAGGATGATTCAGTATTTTTCTCCATTGTTTAATTTTTAAGCTATTGCACTTCAAATAATTTGAGTCCATAAATCATAATGCTAAAGAATTTTTCGTTGTGTTCCTGTAAAAATCTATACAGTTCTGATGAGATAGTTCTAAATTACGCATTAATTTTTATTGTATACCGAGTTTTCTAGTCAATAAAATGTAGAATGGATTATTATAAAATTATAATCATATAAATGGTTGTTTGAAGTAGGATTCCGTACATGTGTGTACTAAGTAAAAATATACAAAGTATAGACAATTGTATTTAGAATATTTGAATTTCATCCAATATCTTATGAAATACTTGACGGATTTCTTTAACATCAGGATGTAAAGCACGTGCTATACCACACATATTTTAACGAAGGTTTTGTCCAGAAGGCAATATGGGAAATAACTTGCGATAAGAAACTTTCTTTTTACTTGTTATTTTTTAGTAACAAGTGAAAAAAAATAACAATGTTTGAAATAATATGTAGCTGTAGCATATATACTAATGAGGCTTCTTTTGTATGTTCGTTTGTATCTGATTAGTACGTATATTCATGGAAATTACCACACTTCATAATCACATGTCACAGTCATAACGCATTTCAAGCACTTTTTATACGGTGATAACAAACATAATTTGTTCATGTAATTTTTACTGATCCTCTTTTTGCCTTCAGGGCAAAAACTTCGCTGAAATGTGGTATAACATGCTCTTTGCACCTTGCCTGAAGTTCAAAGAGACTCCGTCAAGTACTCCTCTAAAAATTCAACAAAACGTCAAAATTTCAAAATTTCAAAATATCTAAATACTTTTGTCTCTACAGTGCATGTTTGTGCGTGTGTACGTATCTTTAGGCTCAGCGACAGCGCATCGTAAAATTGGCAGTTCAATATACTTGAGGTAGGGGGGAGGAGGTACAACATAAAAAAAGTATATATATATATATATATATTTATTTATATACATATATTGTTCATGAAGTATTTTATATGATTTTGGAAGTTTCACATTTTATGTCTTATAGCTTGGCTATAGGTTTTAGAAAAATTATGATGGCACCATCGGAAAAAAGAAGCAATTTTGATTAAAAAAGATGGATTATTTCAAATCTCAGATATAGTCCTTATTTTATATATATATATATATATATATATGTTTAAAAACTGCTCACTTTATAACGGATGTAGTAGTTTTTTTACTTGAAAACTTCTTCACACACCATAAAATTAATTTAAGCACTACCGGTTTCAAAAGGACGAGGCCATTCTCCTTCAGGGGCAAAAATACGGGCTATTGCCTTGGAGACAAAATAAAAAGTCTCGTCCTTTCGAAACCGCTGATGCTTACATTAATTTTATGATGTGTGAAAAAGTTTTCAAGTTTAAATATTGATTGTACACCAGTTCTTTAATTTAGTATTGTAGTAGCGTTTCCAGATTTTCGCTATGTCCATTTGCAGGGGACCGAAGTAAAGATGTTGAAAGATAGGATAGTTAATCAGTTCTTCTGTACAAGCCACGGGTGCTCAAAGTCATTTGATATAAAGTTATGCCATTGGTACCTCTTCGGAAATTTTAAATATATTTTCTACACATATAAAGGATTGATTTTTTTTTCCCCCCGAATATTGCCATATGCTCATTATTTTTTATATTGTTTTTAAAGAACTATTTCTTCAAATTAATAACACCTGTTTTTAGCTTCCTATTTCTGATTTGAATTCCATATTACTCTGATAGCAGATGATTTTTTAAGAAGTTCCAGATTTACAGCTCTCCCTCTCTCTTTCTCTTTCTCTCTCTCTCTTAACTCTTAACTTATTTCGAAATTCGGTGCTTGTATATTATTCAGGAAAACCATATTCGTTAAACCAAAAACAGTGGTCGAGCCAAAAATAATAATAAACGAAATTTTTTTTAAAATAAAAATAAGGGAATTTGAATATTGAACTGGGGTACATTTGGCAGTTTTTAGCAAGGGTCAAGAAAGAAAACCGTCAAATCGCCATGTGGTGGTACTTATATTACATTTATTCGTTTAAATTAACTTTTAGACTTCTTTTATTTCTTTCAAATCACGGAAAAAAATTATTTATTATTTATTTATTTATTTTTCAATACAATGTTGTAATAGTGGCGTCATTTTTTTTCTCCTATATCATCGTTCTTCCATTATTTTATTCCTCCAAACCAAGGATGAAATTTTATTTTCTTTATCCTAATGCATTTTCTACTTGTGACGTTAGTTCACACCGTTATCCCCGGAAAACATGAGCTTTTATTATTATGAAGATGTTATTATTGTGGATATGATGATAATAATAATATGAAAAATATTTTAAAAATAATTAATAATATGAGTTTGTAATAAGCTATATTTATTTTTTAAGTACTGCACATTCAAAGTACAATAATATAACATGCCATGCGTTTAAACACGTTTTTTAAAAAGCTATATATCTGAGCATTTTTTTAGAATTTTAAGTGAAGTATTAAAAATGTGCAATTATATGGAATTAATTATTTAAAAATACTCGAATTAGAGATTTTATTTCATTTTCTACTTTTTCTATTATAAATTACAGTCCTTTTTTTCTTTGTTTTAACAGGAGATTGCAGGAATAACTTACAAGAAGGTATTGAAAATCTCTATGAATCAGGAAAATTTTCCGATGTAACCTATAGAGTAGGAAACAAGAAATTCCACGTCCACAAATTAATTCTTTCTTCGAGGTGCTCTGAATTTAAAAGAATACTTATGGACACTAACTCTCTTAACGAGCATATTATTGAAGATGAATCTGTTACCGAAATCGGATTTGAAATTCTAATGCGGTATGTAATTAGTTTGTTATTTGTATAGTGTATTTGAAAAACCTTGACCAAACAATATCAATTATTTTTATATTGGTTTTGGATATACAAGGTGAGCGCTATATATACACTAAGTGACAAAAAAAAAAAAAAAAAAAAAAATCCGCACTGCAGAAAAAATGCCTTATACCTTTTTTATTTGTAATAACTTTAAAGTTAATGCTTGAAACAAATAAAACTATATTGTTTGCATATTACCAAAGATATGAAATGATACCTATCTACATTTTCGATTTAATAATTCGCTTTGTTGCACTCTACGAAGTACTTTTTAAAAATATGCATGAAATTTTCTTTTTGAACATAATGTACTAACCATACACCTTGTATTCTAGTATGATTTATTATATGAAATAAACAAATTATATTTTAATATATGAAATAAAATATTTATTTGTTAGGTCTAAGCAATTTTTTATTAAAAATATGTATTCTGCATTGGGTTAATTCCGCCTTTATATGGAATTACTGCTTTAACGCACAATGGCATAGTTTTATACAGTGTTTTAATATAAATCTCAGAAATTTCAATGTGCCAAATATCACAAATAATTGTTTCTAGTTCTAGGTTCTAGCAGTGTTATAGGCTGCAAATTTCGAACCCTCTCCCCTCTCCTCCACCTTTTTATAGACGAAACATTTTTGAGTGGATCGCGATTGGACTATTTCCATGTCAGGTAAAGAAGAAATTCTACTATATCCTTTGTGGGATTTAACTTAAAGTGAAAAAATATATGATTACTTACAGAATTATAGGTTCTTATGGGAATGGATAGGACATTTTGACAATTTGAAGTGAATAAACTTACCACAGACGCCTTGTATTAAGGTGCATAATCGAATTGAAATGTTGTTTGCGGAAATGTCAAAAATACCCCCAAAATAGTCGGTCAGGCACCACTTTTATGAAGATTGGGTTTTATTTCGAGTTAATTGATCCCTTCAGCATAAAAATTTGCCCGACTGTTTGAAAAGCTATTCACCTCCGTACCATAATGTACGGAGAATGCGTCACTGTTTTAAAAGTGCGATTTTCATTAAGTAGGTCATATTTTCGTTGTCAGATCTACTTGTTTTCTTTAGCTTGAAATAAGTTAAACTTGACTCATCAAAGAGAACCAGTTCCGCCCAATAATTAACTAATCATTTTTTAAATTATTTTGCCATCTGAGGTCTTGCTTTCTTATTTCTCTTCACTAAGAATGTATTTTTTTCAAATTTTCTGTCATTTAAACATGCTTCATTTAATAGTTGCTGCACTGTAGTTAAAGGAATTATGCTGCTAAGCACTTTTTCTGAATTTCGTTTATGTTCTAAATGTAATACAAACCAATTTTTATAAGCAATGGCTTTTTAACTTACGGTCATCTCGCTTGGATGAACAACATGGCCGCTTAAAACCAAATTTCCAGTTTAAACGGCTAAAAAATTTTATATCTTGCTAAAAACCCTTTTACCAGTACATCGTTAAAATTTAACTATTTTGCCATCTCACGTATCAAAATATTTTTGCAGTTTCCTTCAAAAATTAAGACTTTTTATGGCATCGTTAACTGCCTTATTCTTACCATTTTTGAAATAATTTCTAAAATTACAATTTTCCTGAAAATTGCATTTTGTTTTTAACACTGGACTGAAAGCTAAAGTGTATATGGAGGATAACATAATAAAATCTGTTCGAAAATTTGCTTTTTAAACGATAAAATTGGCGGTTGTAGAAGGCGAAAAGGAAAATATCCAAGTGCGGCTTTTTTTTTTTTCTTTTTTTTGTCGCTTAGAGTAGAGCACAGTTCAGAATTCCATAAAAAAAAAAAACGAACTTATATAGCAACTTCTGTTGTTGTTTTAACCCTTTCAGGACCATAAGATTTCCAAGACTAAATATGCCAATACAACACAATATTTTAGCTATTGTGGGTGTAAAGTAAGAGAATATCACCAGAAAAACATAGCAGGGTGTATAGGTTTCCTATAATTTCATGGGAAATATTTTCCCTATGGACCATAAAAGTAAATAAACGAAGAGTTAGGTTTATTATATCGGTATTTTATTTATTGCTTTGTAATACAAATTTATTGATTTGTAATATAAAAATTATCAGAAAAGTAAAATAAATAGCTAGTTATGGTATTCTACGAAACAATTTCGTTTACTTGTGAAGCACAAGTGGACATTGCACATAACGCATTTATTATGTGTCCTATTTTCTATACTTTTTTTTTATTCGTTCAGAAACACATTTGCTGCCTTGGACATACGTTTTATTTTGACATTCAGTAAAAAAAATAACGATTCAATAATAATTGAACAATCGATAACGATTTTTGTAGAAGGGAAAAATATTTCCCTTGGGCGTGAAAGGGTTAAAAACAAAGCTGTTTAAAGAGGCCTTTCTTTCTTTCTTTCTTACTTTTTTTTTTTCCTGGGCTGTGTGAGTGTGGAATCAGAGGCTAAAGAAGATAAATGCATAAATCAAGAAGATAGAACGGATCAATATTCAGATGCTAAAAGTTTCTGCAAGCGAGTTTCTATCGATTGAACCTGCAGTGAACCCTAATTCTGCAATTGGATGCAAAATTATTAAAGCGCACATTCACACTTTTCATACATATATATATATATATATATATATTTAGTTTCATCGCTAATTTTTATCCTCAACTTACATTTTTATAAACAATATAGGACTAACAAGGATAGGTCACGACATGCAAAATTCAGATCGGGACGAAATTGCGTAGAATTGTAGTATGCTATGAAGGTAACTACATATTAAAGCAGTAGCGTGCACTAGCCACATAATTTCGAGAAAAAAGTCTTTAAAGTTGCAGTAATCTTTAAGTATAAGTTACTTCGCAAACGAGTCAATGTTTCAGTGGCGGCAGCAAAATTATTAAAGTAGAACAATCAGCAGTCACGTAAACGACCTGGGTTCAATGCTACCTACGGGAAAGTCTTTTCACCCCTCTTTAATTATTTATTTAATCTAATCTTTTTATTTTTAATTTCTTTTATACACAGACTGGCCAATGAATTAGAAACCTGTAAGAGTTTCTACAAATGCTCGCTGGCGGCGAAGGTATGCAAAACCTGTTACAAACCTTTGGGGAATGTCCTGCTTGTATGGAAGTGGTCCCCTGGTGTTGCTTGAGGATAATCAAAAAGCCATGCAGCACCTGAATATATTGATAGATTAAGTGCATCCCTCTATGTTGCATTGTTACTCCGAAGTTAACGGATACTTTTTGCTCGATAATGCAACCTTACATCGTGTCAGAATCTTACGAGATGGGTTCAGTGAACATCAATCTGACTTCTACCAGTTTCCCTAAATGCCGCAAAGCCCAGATCTTAATCCAATAGAAAATGTTTGGGACAAGTTGGAAAGGAGTATCTGTTAGCAGTCTGTCAGCAATCCCATAAGTTACCCTCTTTTGCACGTTGGACCTCTTTTTGCATGAATAACAGCCAGTATTCGTGTGGGCAGCGATTCTACAAGCTTCTGGGGTGCATTTATGTCCGGAGGCACACATTGGCTACACAGGCTTTAAGATCCTGTAAATTGGATGGAAGAGCAGATTGATGACGGATACTCCTTTCCAACATGTCTCAAACAATTTCTATTGGATTAAGATCTGGGCTTTTCCCTTTTCGGCATCTAGGGAAACTGTTAGAAGTTAGATGGATGTTCACTAAACCAATTTCGAACGATTCTGCCACGATGTATGTTTGCATTATCGAACACAAAGTATCCGTTAACTTCAGAGTAAAAATGTAACATTGTAGGATGCACTTAATCTATCAATATAGTCAGGTGCTGCATGGCTTTTTGATTATCCTCAAGTAACACCAGGGGACCACTTCCATAAAAGCAGGACATTCCCCAAAGGTTTGTAACAGGTTTTGCCTGGCAGACATTTGCAAAAACTCTTACAGGTTTCTAATTCATTGGCCAGTGTGTGCAATTGAATTCGAAAATTGAAAATTTTAATAAATAATTATTTAATTTTCTTGAAATAGAAAATTATTAAAATTTTCTATTTGTAATATTTATAACTTAAAAATACAATAAATTTCTATAACTTAAAAAATAAATTTTAGCTCCATTTTAACTGTAAAATAAGGTAAAATAATAATAATAATAACAATAATAAAGAAATAATAAAGAAAGAAAGAAACTTCTTTTTTAATTATTTATGTAAACATTTTATTTTATTTTAGGTATATTTAAAACAATACTAAATTTTGTTTTTTAAATTACAGAAAACAAAAAATATATTAAAGAGTCTTAGTCCCCTCTTAGTCCTATTTTAGCAGATTTACTACTTATTGAATTAGAAAAACGCGTATTTGAAACTTCCATACTCAAACCTACTATATATTTACGATATGTTGACGATATTTTTATCTCCTGCCCTTATTCAAAAAATGCACTTCTTAATTGATAATCTCAACAACGAATTTCCATCGATAAAATTTACATATGAAACTGAGGTCAATTGTACGCTTCCGTTTCTTGACCTTAAAATATATCGTAATGAAGATAATACAACTATATGGTTTGAAGTCTTTTTCAAAAACTTATTTGTCCCTTTACCTATCCCAGCTGATTCAGCTCATCCTACTAATTATAAAAATGATTTTTTCAATTCCTACATTGCCTGAGCTATAAATTATACTATTTTTAAATTTAATTAAAAACAACAAATCAAAATAATTATTCAAATAGGTACTACTGCAGGATATAGTAAATCAAGTATTATAAAAATAGTTAATAAAATAAAAAAATCGTATGCTAATTAAACCTATTAATCACACTCTAGATTCAACTCTAAAATTTCGTTATACTAATAGTCTCCCTTTTTGTAAAGATTTCTATAGCTTTAAACGTTACATACAGCGTAAATTTAATTTATTTATCCCATTCAGTTCTACTCTATTAAACAACTAACCCTTCAAGACCGCGACTTAAATGGACCCACTGGAGGTGTCTATCAAATTCCCATCGAAAACAACAAAGAACTCTCCTATTATATTGGACAAACTAAGAGGACTTTAAACAAAAGAATACAAGAATTTATACGTAAA
The DNA here is from genome assembly GCA_963930645.1 of Salticus scenicus. Taxonomy (NCBI): domain Eukaryota; kingdom Metazoa; phylum Arthropoda; class Arachnida; order Araneae; family Salticidae; genus Salticus; species Salticus scenicus. The sequence continues at coordinate 120,777,300 of OZ005661.1, forward strand.
TATCAAAGAAAGAAATAGTTCTACTCTCGTCGACTTCATTTATGCCAACCCAAACGCTAACCCTATATGGGATAAAGGCAAAATTATTACAGCACCATCTACTATCCAAGAACTTTACATTTCCAAAGCTATTAATATAATTAAACGCAAAAATACAATACATTCTAAAGGTGCTGCAATTTTGCCAATAATTTGGAATAATATTATAAAATAGCTAAAAGTTTATTTCTGCTAGTTCATGATGTTTTTTCTCCTACAATAGCCTCGTGTGATTTTTTAATAGTTCCAGCTTCTCTTATTTTTCTTAGCACATTGATCCACCTTAACCGGACTTCAAATTGATTTTGCTGCTATTCACGTTATTAAAAAACTTAATTGTTGAATGTGAAAGGAAAAATATTTAAAAACTGCTTATTGGAAAAGAGTAATAAAAATCCCTGATGATGCTTTACTATTTAAAAGCGAAAAGCTTCGGATAAAATTTTTAACATGTTTTAAATAAAATTTAATTTTACGCGTTTTAAAGTGTTTTTAATATAATTAACAAATGACACGTGTTCAATTTAACCTGTTTTTAAGGGATAATTTATAATATTAAAGAGAAATGATCATTTTAATTGCATGTATAATTACTATCCAAAAAAATTAAATAATTACTTCTCCAGTCAATACAGCTTCTTGAAAAATTATCGTACAGGATTCTGATTCATGTTCCAAATATGCGACATCTTTAAATGTAGATTTTAAATGTTAATCAAGGTACGTTTTTCTTCGACAATGACTTGTTTTTTATTCTTCTGTGCACGAAAAGAAAAAAAAAAAAAATAAACAAATAAATAAATCAGCTCCTCTCTAATATTAACAATCTAAAAGCGGTTACGTAATTTATACATATTAAAACCAACTCAGAAAGTTCTTTCTTTCTTTTTTTTTTTTCTTTTTTTCTGTTTTATCTGTTTTATCTGTATTTTAATTTTTGTTATTCAGAGTTTTGTTTATATAGTTCTCTATTTTTATTTGAATATTTTATTTATCTATACTTATTTTGCTATTAAAGCTGCAGTTGAAAGATTGTGCGGATGGATTATTGTAAGATTTAATTGTTTGAATAATTAAACACACAATTTTAAAAATTTAATAAACAATAATCATTGATTTTTTGTTATTTAAAATGAAAATGTGTAGGTTATATAGTTATATTTTTCTATTTGAAATATTTAATATTTTCGATAACTTATACACACACACATATATACATATATATTAGCTTTGTTTTAAAATTATAAAATAAAGTAAAAATAAAATAAAATGCTTAGATATATACTTTGGAAAAAAAAAAAGATTCCCTTTATTTTTACTCTATTTTATAGTTAAAACAAAGCTAAAATTTATTTTTTATGCTATAGAAAATTATAAATACGACAAATAGAAAAATTCTAAACCTACATATATATATGTACTAGGGGGCTCCGCCCCTGCTTGCTCCGCTCACCAACCTCCGAAGGAGGCTTCACCTCCTCCCCGACTCACTTTACTTATTAACACATGCAGAACTCTGCCCGCCTATTCGCTGCTTTCTTTCACTGAAAAGGAATATTAATAGTGCATATTACAAGACAAAAGCAAAAAATTATTATGAAAATCCTCATATTCAATGCCAAATTGAAATATATAATATTTATATAAATATATATATATATATATAATAGAAATAAATTAATAATATCTAGACCATTTTGCATTACAGCTTTAGTATATGACCCTTTTTATTTCTTTTTTTACAACCTTAAATCCAGAGCACGGTATCCCAGTCGGTAGAGCGCCGAGCTCGTAATTGGAAGATTATGGGTTTGGTTCTCAAGCCGACCAAAGACCATCGTGTACACTAATGGTGGCTGGTGCATGTAAAATATGTCGTGGCCACAATATCCTCCGTGTTCCCATCAAAATTATACCTCTGGGGGCCACCGAGGCTGGGGAGCTATCCCCTTCGTGTAGGACTAAAACTGTGGTGGCATGTCTCCGGAACATCCCTAGGGGTGCGTCCCAGACCGTCGCCAATTATCCATAGCGCAGTAATGGTGCAACGTCAATCACAACCTACCTAATTATCTACCTACCTGAATTTTCTAAAAGTAGAGAAAAAACGTTGATATTTATTTTCTTTCTTTTTTACAGCCGTGGTTTCTGGCCGCGACACCCTAGGCGGTAAAGCGCTGAGCACGTAATTGGAAGATTGCCGATTCGATACTTAAGCCGGTCAAAGACCGTCGTGTATACTAATGGTGGCTGGTGCACATAAAATCTATCGTGTTTGGAAAGTCCTCCATGTTCCCATCCCCACTATACCTCTGGGGATTACCAAAGCGGGGGGGGGGGAGGATCCCCTCCATGAAGGTCCAAAATTGTGATGACATGTCTCCGGAACATCTCTATGGGTGCGTCCCAGACCGTCGTCAATCACCCACAGTGCAGTATTGGTGCGACGTTAAATCCAACCAACCTACTTACCTACGTACAACCATGGATCATATTTTAATTTTCTCGTGTAAATGACTTCATGACAGACGAACAACGTCACTAGGAGAAACTTTTTTCAAAATGGCAAATAGAGTACCTTCATAAACTTGTCGTTTTTAATTTATAACTTCTTTAATTAAAATGATGGAAATTTCTAAGCGGCTGAAATGTCTTCCTTGGAGGATTCGGAACACATTGATACCTCTCTGGATGCGAAGGACCCTGCCCTCCGTTAGAAGATGCTGTCACAGACAAAAAAATTTGACGCCAGGACCGTAACTTTCTTTTAATATATAGAGACTACGTACAACCATGGAGCATATTTTAATTTTCTCGTGTAAAATGACTTCCTGACAGAAGAACAACGTCACTGGGAGAAACTTTTTTCAAAATGGCAAATAGAGTACCTTCATAAACTTGTCGATTTTAGTTAATAACTTCTTTAAATAAAATGATAGAAATTTCTAAGCGGCTGAAATGTCTTCCTTGGAGGACTCGGAACACATTGATACTAGAGATGAGACGGGCTCAGCCCGAGCCCGTAAGCCCGAGCCCGAGCCCGATCGGGCTCAAATCTTACGCAAGTCTTCGGGCTCCGGGCGGGCTCGGATTCAAGCTAAAAGTTCCGTTTATTTTATTCTTCACTAACTGGAAAATGTAAAAAAATATATATTCATTTTGAGAGCACCTTTAGTAATGTCATAATAGTCATGATAGGTTACAAATCACAAAATAATCTTGCAAACCTTAGTAGCTTTGACTTTCCTTTTTCTAAATAGAACTTTTTTTTCAACGGGATGCATATTATGTCATACTTTTATACAGTAATCCTTCCTCCTTCGTTATACTGGGCCTCATTATATCACTCATTCGGATAAATTTTTTGTCCCCCGATAGGCGCGTTATAAACAATGGACTGCACTATAAATATATACATGTATATAGAGACACATACATTATAAATTGTCATAATAACATTTATAGTTATTTAAATTGAGGATTGATAATAAGAAAATTAATTTGAAAATGAAAACGGTATTTAATTTTGCTATTGTGTATGCGTTGCATAGCGTATCACTTTCAATATCGGACTCGGGCGGGCTCGGGCTCTGATCACACAAAATTTTTCGGGCTCGGGCGAGCTCAGTTCAAAAATGTTTCGGGCCCGGGCGGGCTCGGATTGCCAAAATAGAGCCCGAACTCACCTCTAATTGATACCTCTCATGATGCGAAGGACTCTGCCCTCCGTTAGAAGATATTGTCACAGACAAAAAAAATTGACGCCAGTGACAGTAACCTTTTCTTTAATATATACAGATATATGTGGGTTTAGAATTTTTCTAAATAGAAATTAGAATTTTTTAAAAATTTTCTCTCTGTCTCTTATATATATGTATATATATATATATATATATATATATATATATATATATATATATATATATATATACATATGTATGTATTTAATTCAAGAAAATTAAATAATTATTATTTATTAAAATTTTCAAATTTTGAATTTAATTATAAAAGAAAGCAAAAATAAAATGAAAAGTTTAAATCAAAGAAAAAAAGTTTCTCATATTCAGCATCGAACCCAGGTCGACTGAGTAACAGCCTCTTACTCTACCCCTCACGCCACTGGAGCGTTGACTCGTTTGCGAAATAACGTGTACTTAAAGATTACTGAAACTTTAAAGGCTTTTTTCTCGAAACTGTATATGGCTAGTGCACGCTACTGCTTTAATATATTGTTACGTTACCTTCATACTATACTACAATTCTGCGCAATTTCGCCCAGATCTGAATTTTCCATGTCGTGACCTCTTCTTGTAAGATCATGACTCGACCAATATTTACGTCATAAAACAGTATTAGGTGCGCGTCTTTCAAGTAGGAATTATTGCCAGTGCTTCAATAATTTTACTGCCGACTGTATGTTGTTAGGGAAATTTCCTACCGATATTTTCCCCAACATTCTCTTAATATTTGAAATCGAAAATAGCGTAGCCTGTTCTATTTTGGATTAGTGACATACTAGTACGGCTGACGTGCATCAAAAAGGTAGAGCTCCTTCAATACAGGCTGGCTCATCAGGCATTTTGTTTCCCACTCAGAGATTGTTGCCCGCGCGGTCCGAATTTCAAGTGTTATCAAATCACATAAAATGGAGGTTTTGCAGCCGAAAATTGCTCAAATCATACCAGAACTGCTTTTAGAACGTTTAGATTCGCAACAGATGAAGAAAGGCGAAAGAAATTAGTTATTAATTGTCCAAAAGAAAATTGTACGCTTAGCTTTCAATCACAAATATGAAGTGTAATTATGATATGTTTCCTTGCATTTTTTTGTATGAATTATTTGTTTTTATCGCTGTTTGATTATCTAAATGTTGTACTTTACAACCTACACTACTTTTCAACGTGTATAAATATTTAAAATTAACTAATTTAACAGCAACAGCGATGGCTACTTTTTACAAGGATTATGAGAAAATTTCGCCAAATATTACCGCCAAACTTATCAAGTACAAACAATAATTCGCTCTTCTGTTTAGGCAACCTCACCATTTTAGGCGATAAAGACGCTGAGTAATACGTCTGCAACTAAACGTCGCTAAGCTATACTTCCGCTGGGCAACAATGATCAGCTGTGAGTCAGCTCGTATTATAGAAATCTTACAAAAAGGGATGTGCGTTTGAGCGGGGCTGGCGAAAATACCTATTTCGCCAACCCCGGTTTGAGGTTTCATGGAAGGAAATCTGCTATAACAGTTTTAAAAAAAAGCTATTGCTTAGAGCAGTGGTCCACAATTTTTTTTAAGTTTGGGAGCTTTAAATATCCTTCATATAAGCGTAGTCACACTATCTACAAATTTCTGAGATTTATGTTTTAATAGCCAAATTAAATATTTAAAAAATAAATTTTCGTTTCCTCGTGAGTATATGAAAATATTCTTCTCTTTTTACACGAAATTATAGTGAGGATAATGAATCTTAAATCACATAAATATATATATTTTTTCTTTTTTGAGAAAAATCAATACAGTTTAGTTTGGTATATTTATTTGAAAATAAGCATTATAATTATAATATATGTTTGCAGACTTTCAGTATAAATACTATACCGAATAAGTAGTATAAGAAAGAACAGCTTTTTTTTAGAAGAAAAGCTAATGTTTACTAACATAATAATAATATGCTTGCAAAAAGAACGGTGTATCGATAATGAAATGCTATACTAGAGTATATTCATTTTTATATATCAACATATATTTCTCTAGAACATCACAGGGTACGTCCGAAAATCTTGTCGGGCACACCAGTGCACTCTAGCCCCACGCTCTTTGAGAACCACTGGCTTAGAGTATCGAAATTAACATATTATTAGTAAAGACTGTATTAAACGTTAATATGAGCAATTTAAGGACCCTCTTCACTCACTGCCGTCGGAAGCAAAACCTAATGTTATTATATGGGAAATTTTTCTTTACAAATAACTTATTAACTAATACATATTTTTAAATTCTGTTTTCACATTCTGAAAATTCTCAGCTGTTAAATTGACGCACCTTTTCTAAAAAATTATTTTTTTTTAATTTTTTATATTTTATTTTGAAGCTTAAAAATACGAATTTTCAATATGTGAATTTTTTTCATTTTGCAATTTCAAAATAAAATATTAAAAATTAAAAAAATATATTTTTAAAAAAGGTCCGTCAATTTAACAGTTGGGAATTTTCTGAATGTGAAAACAGAATTTAAAAATATGTATTAGTTAATAATTTATTTGTAAAGAAAAATTCCCCATAGAATAACATTGGCTCGGGCTTCCGGTGACGGTGAGTGAAGAGGGCCGTTAAGGATACATGAAATGTGCAACATCGAAAAGATGCTGCTCTTCAAAAAATAAAGGTAGTTTTTAGAGCAGAATGTGCTGGCAAGAAGGGGTACCAGCAATTTAAAGCGGTATATTTCTCTATATAGCGATGTATTTGTTATACTAAATTTATTTATGTAAACAGCCTAGAACGCTCAGTTCTTTTGGACGCACGTGATCTAGTTTGATTCTGAAATGTTTGGTTATCACCCCCTGCATCAGATACCATTCGGAGATCCGGCAGCGTATCTCCGAAATGTTGGCGCATACAGGCGAACCTGGCGAATTTTTGTAGCTCGCGCCAAAACACTCTCTGCCGCAAAGCAACCCTTCTTTTTTTTCCCCAAGAGAATAAACTATTAAAAATGTGCCAATGGAGTTTTAGTATCGTAATTCTTAAATAATATATTTAATGCAAAAATTTATTAGAAATCCTCCACCCTTTAAATTTAATTTAGCAAGATTAATATGAAGAAATAAAATTGTAATATTCTAATTTTAAAGCTTTTAAAATTGTTCATGAAATACATTTATTTATTTATTTATTTATTTTACTTTCTCTTACCAACATATATGGTAGAAAAAGTATTGTTTTGGGGGTCAAATTTTCGAAATTGAATTTTTGTTATATATACACGTTTTGAGGCTCCCTGAATCATAATTGTTAAAAATGTGTCAATGGAGTCTTTGTATCGTTATTTTTAGATAATATGATTTAATACCAAAATTTATTAGAAAACCCTTTAAATTTATTTTATCAAGATTAATGAAGAAGTATATTTGTAATATTATGATTTTAAAGCTTTTAAAATTATCCTTGAAATACATTTATTTTTATTTTATTCTGTTTTATTATTATTATTATTATTATTATTATTATTTACTTTCTTTTCGTCAAATAAAATTGTTTCTAAACCTATTTTAGATTATTTGAAAAGTACATTAAATTTTACATTCTTACGCTATTGATCTAGATTTAATGTGCAATCTGTCATTATAATATTGAAATGCAGGGTAAAAAAGAAAGTCGTGTGAGTGACACACCAGATTGTCATTATTATGATCATTATTTAGTTTATTTTATCCATATATTGTAAGAAAAGTTTTATTTTTGATTCAGATTTTCGAAATTGAGTTTTTGCTACATTTGCTTAAATATCCTGAAACAAAAAAACATACGTTAACTTGGCCCCCCCACCTTCGAGTTTTTAAATTTCAAATACATCAGGAATTAGCTCTCAATTAGCTCTAATTTGCTCTCTAATATTAGAATTTGCTCTAGGTATGGAATCGAGATATAACAAGTTTAAAGGTGGGGGGGCCAAGTTAACGCTAGCCCCCCCACATTCGAAATTTTAAATTTCAAGAACGTCAGGAATTAGCTCTCAATTAGCTCTAATTTGCTCTCTAATATTAGAATTTGCTCCGGCTTTGTTAACGAGATATTTCAATTTAAAAGAAAGGGGGGAAGGAAGGGGGGAAAGCAAAATTGCAGATATCGAAATTTCAAATACGTGAAATTTTAGCTCTCAATTAGCTCTAATTTTCTCTCTAATATTAGAATTCTATCTGAGTAAGTTATCTAGATATATCAGTTTGTTTGTGGGGTGGGGGGGGCTAAGTTAACGCTGGTACACCCGACTCCCTATTACAAATAAAAAAATTTCGGTAGTGCCAATATTTAGCTCTCAATTAGCTCTAATTTGCTGTCTAATATCAGAATTTGCTCCGGCTTCGTTAACGAGATATTTCAATTTAAAGGAAAGGGGGGAAGGAAGGGGGGAAAGCAAAATTACAGATATCGGAATTTCAAATATGCCAAATTTTAGCTCTCAATTAGCTCTAATTTGCTCTCTAATATTAGAATTCGCTCTGGGTTAGGTATCGAGATATATCATATTTTTGGTTTTGTGGGGGGGCTAAGTTAACGCTAGTACACCCGACACCCTATCACATATAAAAAAATTTCGGTAGTGCCAATATTTAGCTCTCAATTAGCTCTAATTTGCTCTCTAATATCAGAATTTGCTCCGGCTTCGTTAGCGAGATATTTCAATTTAAAGGAAAGGGGGAAGGAAGGGGGGAAAGCAAAATTACAGATATCGAAATTTCAAATATGCCAAATTTTAGCTCTCAATTAGCTCTAATTTGCTCTCTAATATTAGAATTCGCTCTGGGTTAGGTATCGAGATATATCATATTTTTGGTTTGGTGGGGGGGCTAAGTTAACGCTAGTACACCCGACTCCCTATCACAACTAAAAAATTTTTGGTAGTGCCAATATTTAGCTCTCAATTAGCTCTAATTTGCTCTCTAATATCAGAATTTGCTCGGGCTTCGTTAACGAGATATTTCAATTTAAAGGAAGGGGGGGAGGAAGGGGGGAAAGCAAAATTGCAGATATCGGAATTTCAAATATGCCAAATTTTAGCTCTCAATTAGCTCTAATTTTCTCTCTAATATTAGAATTCGCTCTGGGTTAGGTATCGAGATATATCATATTTTTGGTTTTGTGGGGGGGCTAAGTTAACGCTAGTACACCCGACTCCCTATCACATATAAAAAAATTTCCGTAGTGCCAATATTTAGCTCTCAATTAGCTCTAATTTGCTCTTTAATATCAGAATTTGCTCCGGCTTCGTTAACGAGATATTTCAATTTAAAGGAAAGGGGGGAAGGAAGGGGGGAAAGCAAAATTACAGATTTCGAAATTTCAAATATGCCAAATTTTAGCTCTCAATTAGCTCTAATTTGCTCTCTAATATTAGAATTCGCTCTGGGTTAGGTATCGAGATATATCATATTTTGTGGGAGGCTAAGTTAACGCTAGTACACCCGACTCCCTATCTTAATTAGTCTTAATTTGCTCTTAGGCTTAATTAGTCTTAATAGCTCTTAATTAGTCTTAATTTTCTCTCTAATGTTACAATTTGCCCCGGCTATGTTAACAAAATATTTTAATTTTAAGGAAAGGGCGGAAAGCAAATTTTTAAATATGGAAATTTGAAACATGCCAAAATTTAGCTCTTAGCAAACTGTAAATTAATAAAATTAAAATGTTTTAATTCTTTTAAAATATGCAATAATCAGGTGAATGAAAAAGCCGACAATACGAAATTTTATTAATATCAATAATGTTTTATATGGATTAATGTCTGCATAATTTAGTTAAAAAAAAAAAAAAAAAAAAAAATCCATATCTAATATCTAATGATTTATAATCTGAGAAACAGCATCATGTTGAAATCCATTAGCTATAGCATGGTAAACTGGAAAATGGAATGTACTTTGCACATGCACATTATTACAAATCCTTTTGCATTTTAAACATTTTTGTCTTTTACATTCAATAATTTAATATGTGATTTGGAAAAAAAAAATCATACAATAATAATTCTAAGATTTGAAAAAAAAAAACTTTTTATATACCATGTTTTTAAATTTTCTGTTGAATCATATAAAATTGACACATTACCAGAATAATTACAAATGCATTGTCATCGTGTTCTCAGCTATTCTTAAAGTTTCAAATTTTCAGCTAGTCGGAAAGTTAGCCAAAACGCGATTGCGAGATTTGTGCTGGACAGACAAGAAAGCAAGTTCGAAGCAATACAAAAAAAAAAAAAAAAAAGTTGGTTTTAAAAATAAAATGATAATCCTTTAAGAACAACATATATTAGCATCATAAACTACATTAGCACTTTATCAATGCGTAAAAAAAAAAAAAAAAATTTTGTTATAATGACGTCAATTTTTGTGAGATGCCTAATTTAACTTTTTATAAATTTTTAATGTTCATGTTTAATTAAACATATTTATTTTTACGTCAAAAAAAAAAAAAAAAAAAAAAAAAAAAAAGAACTTTTTTTATTTTTTGTGGGGGGGGGGAAACAATTAAATTATAGTTAATATTTGAATGACTAATTTTAAAGCAAATAGGAGAATATTATTTTCATATTTTAGTTAATGAAAAGAAAACTAATCAAAAATTCGAAAATCGGGCTTCGAGGCATTGCGTTGTCATCGTGATCTGAGCTATTCTAAAAGTTTTAAATGTCCAGTTAGTCGGGAAGTTATTTAAAAATCGATTGCAAGATTTGTATTGGACAAACAAACAAGAAATCGAGTTAATATAAACATGGTAAAAAGAATCACTAATTTTGTTCGTCTTTTTTTTTTTTTAGCTTACATTCTGTGTCATAAACCTTCTGCCGAATCCGGGTTAAAAACGGAAAGAGGGGAAAATAAATTAGAAATATCTGTCCTACCGTTAGAAATCCAGTATCAAATGAAAGGGGCGGAAACAGTTTTTCGTTACGACTATTAGAATTTTTAAAATTTACTAATGTATGAAATTTAAGTGACAACACTTCATTTTAATACTTTTCATAATTTCTATTGCGAATCACGCTAATAAAAAAAGTCTTTAATTAAAAAATTTATTTTTATATTTTATTATTAAAGTCTTTTTTTTTTATCTTACATTCTCTGCCATAAAACGTCTGCCGAATCCGGGTTAAAAATGAAAAAAGGGTTAATAAAAAATGTTGCTCTCATCTAATTCATTTTTTTAAAGACTTTTCTTATAAAATATATTTTTATTTGTACATATTAATTGGATGTTACGTTATAATTGCTCAAGTCTGTAGAAAATAAATTAGAAATATCAGTTCTATCGTTACAAATTCGGTACCAAATGAAAGGAACGATTTTTCTGAATCCAAGGGTGCAAACAGTCTTTTGACACGACAATTAGTTTTCTTTAAATTAACTAAACTATGAAATATAAGCTACAAAGCTTCATTTTAATTCCTTTCAGTCACTTTAAAAAGTAAGTGGCTCGTTACAAATTCGATACCAAATGAAAGGGGCATTTTTTCTGAATCTAGGAGCAGTTTTTCCACACGACAATTAATTTTTTTTTTTTTTAATTAAGTAAAGTAGCGTGGGGCAAATTTAGCTCCTGAATAATCGCCCACTGTCGGCTTAGACCGGTTTAGGCCTGGCGAATTTTGTATATATATATATATTTTTTTTTTTTTCTTTTGAGTTTTCAATAAACTGCGAGTAGTCCCCTTAGAAGCGCTCCACATCGCTCCAAGAGTGATGAGCGGGGGCTGCTCCCTGTTAAATTAAGTAAAGTATGAAATTTAGGTGGCAACACTCCATTTTTAACTTTTCATACTTTTAAGTGCAAATCACGCGAATAGAAAAAGTTTTTTTTATTATTATTATTACATTTTAATTTTATTTACTTTATAAATGAAACCTTTAAAAACCAAATCCATATAAATCGCTCAAAAACTTGCTTCAGGTCCCTGCTGCCTTCGGTTGCGTTTTTTTCACCCACAATATTTCGAGTAATTGATAGGAATCCCACTCCAAATGTAGTGGTACAATATGTTATGAAGTTTAATTTCCTGTCAAAAGAAAAAAAAAAAGATCCATTAGCAAACGAACGGTATTTTATAGCACCTTATAGCGTATTCAATGAACAGCAGAATCTTCGGTTTTTCACCTCGCAGTGTGAAAAGAAATGTCTTACGAAAAGGTCTATAGTTAACCATTTTGAATTAATAAATTGATTTCTAATTAAAAGTATAAAAATTCGGTTTCGAAGTGCACTTATAGACGTTGCAGACGGTATCGTGCGGTAGATTTTTCTGGAGACATTTGACAGAGGGAAAGGCAGACGCTATTACGGTTTTATTAAAAATCTACTAGAATAATCTAAATAAGCATTTACAATAGAGAACAGCGATACTATAGGACCTCGTTGGCGAACTTTGAAATTTAAACTATAGCTGGGACATTTCTAGCCAATGACATTGCTTATGCAATAGTGTCGTGACAGCTATATTTTTACTTCCATTACCCATCTACCTTATGCAGTGGCGGATTTAAGGGGGGGGGCTAGGGGGCTGAAGCCCCCCCCCCCCCAAAACACTGACATTCACAATTGAATATTGCAATTGTAAATTTTTTATTGGTCTGGAATAACACTTTGAAAAATTCTAGCCCCCCCCCAAAAGTCAAGTTCTGGATCCGCCAGTGGTAGATAATGGAAGTATTGTATTCGGTCCAAAAATTCGGTATCAAGTTTTCACCTGATTTATACGTTTTAAGGTCTTCTGAGTCAAAAAATTCACTTTTTGGAAACTGGTCAGTGTGTGTGTGAAGGGGGGGGGGGGGTTCTTCTGGTTATCATATCTCCGATAAAGATAGAACTACGAAACTTCAGAATTGAGGCATGGCTGTTGTACAGATGATTTTTCCAAATCTTGGGGGAAATTGGAAAATCGGAAGTGGAACATAGGAAACCGGAAGTGGGATCGCAAGTCTGTATCTAAAAAACGGCTCGAACGATTTTCTTCAAAGTTGCTACATAAACACTCTATTAGATGCCTTTTTCAATGATATAGTTGGTTTATTCAGAAAAATTAATAGCCGTTCTGTATAAATAGCTCAATTTCTGGTCTCGCAAGTGCGTTCTTCAAAAACCGTTCTACGGATTTTTCTCAAACTTGCCATAATAACTCCCTTTTAAATATCCTTTTGTAGGTAATTATTGATTTCTTGTCAATAACTAAGTATGCCAAATTTTGGTAAATGTTGGTATCTCAAAACCGGCTCTAACGATTTTCTTGAAAATTATTACAAAAATCCATTTTAGATATCCTTACTCATGTACTACGTGGTTATTACACCAAAATTAAAAGTCATACTAATTAGGTAGATCCGTTTTAGATTTCGGAAATTGGTGTTTCAAAAAATAACTGTACAAATTTTGCTTTCTTATTTTTTTACTCACTATGTATACTTTTTTACTTCCTTATACAAAGTATAAGGAAGTATAGTAATCCCGATTTGCGAAATAGATTTTGTATTTCACATTGCTCGAAAACGAATGATCGCTGAATGCTGCCAATTTATACGTGTGACTGTCATGATGTCTAGTTGTACACCTGTAAGTGTCGTCTTAACACGAACTCTCGTTTTAGAGATATAAGCGATTTTACACGATTTTTCGTGACGTCTGTATGTGTGTGTGTATGTTGCATAACTCAAAAACGGTTGGACGTAGAAAGTTGCGAATTGGTGCATAGGTTTGTTATAACATCTAGTTGTGCACCTCCCTTTTTGGACTTTGTATGACTTTCCGTTTTGGAGATATTTAGGAAAATTAGGTTCATAATGACCAAATATACATAGGTTTTGGCCATAATGTATCAAAAAACGATAATAACTCAAAAACGGTTTGGACAAATCTTGCAATTTAACTGACTTCTCGACTAGCTAGACATTTGAAACTTTCAGAAAAGCTCAGAACACGTTGACAATGCGTTTTTTTAAATATTTTTGGCCAACTGTTTCCGATACCTGCTGCCTTCAGCAGCGTTTATGTGATTCAACAGAAAATTTATTTAACTAACTCCCCGACTAGCTAGACATTTAAAACTTTCAGAATAGATCAGAACACGGTGAAAATGCATTTTTTAAATACTTTTAGACAACTGTTTAGGGTCCCTGCTACCTTCGGCAGCGTTTATATGATTCAACAGAAAATATATTTAACTAACTTCCCGACTAGCTAGACATTTGAAACTTTCAGAATAGTTCAGAACACGGTGAAAATGCATTTTTTAAATAATTTTAGCCAATATTTTTGGGTCCCTGCTGCCTTCGTCAGCATTACCAGTACAAATCTTGCAATCGGTTTTTAACTAACTTTCAGAAAAGCTCAGAACACGGCGATAATTCATTTTTTTTTATATTTTTAACCAACTGTTTCGGGTGCAATGTCAATGTTTTTTAACATTATGTATATTTCTAAAAGTGTATAAGGAAGTCATGTGGTGCCCACATCATATTTTTTTTATATGTCTTTAGATGTGTATAAAGTTTCTCTTACCGGAAAATTTTTTGGTGTCAACTTCGTTAGGTCAATTTTATGTCCTCTGGTCACATTATTTCCAAAAAATGAATATAATACATTTAATAGTAGGTAAAAAAAGTCATGTGATTGTTTTACACCAGATTTTTTTCATGGCAAAATGACAAAAACGATTAAAACTCACCCAGAAATTCCACTGCCTTCTAGATAGAGGAAACGCTCCCTTCGCGCTTTTATAGAAAACTACCTTAAAGTCACTTTATTTGGTTATTTATCGCTCCTTTAGCGAGTTTTATAAATTAGGAAAAAGCGTTTGTTTACAAATTATTCCGTTCGTATCATGAAATGACACAGTACCAAAGCTAAGAATATACAGAAAAATGTGCATATTAATTAAGGGAAAAAACAACAACAACATATAATTTACTAAGTAGAGTTACACATAAAATTCATGGTACTTTCTTATATACAGGGTAGGGTGATTATAAAAAAAAAACTACCCCGATATATGAGACCATAGCTGTCATACCATTCACAGTAACTGAATAAAATTTTGGTGGAAGGTACGTTGAGGTATGCGCTCAAGAATTACTATATAAAAAACAACATTTAAACTCTAACAGTTACGGTTACAGTGACAAAATTTCAAAAATTTCAAATGACAACACCTACTTTTTTTTATTGAAATGGAATCTCCATAGCAAAAAACCATAAACAGCGTTAGAACGGTACCTGTAACATGAAAATCGTCAGCGCTAGCAGGCTAAGGGAAAAAAAAAAAAAAAAAAACTGTTATGTGCCTACCAGAGCACGACTTTCATTTTTTTTTAATGACGTCACATTCCACACTGAGTCTTTGGATCAGACTAAAGTCTACTGATTCTGCTTCGAAACGAAAAGAAGAGATCGCGGTATCCTTAATTTCTTGTAAGGCGACAGAATAAAGGCTTTAATTTCGTTGTTAGTTGTAAGACGCCGTCATGACTGACATCATTGCAGTACGTGAAAAACAAGGCATTGTGAAATGGCAATCAAAATCGATTTTGATGATGATAATAATGTTTCCCAGTAAGCGGCATATTGTTCACAGAGCAAGAAAGCAAGATAAACATCACGCATTTCACAATGCCTTATTTTTCACTTAGTGGAATGACGTCAGTCATGACGGTGTCTTACGACTAACAAAGAAATTAAAACCCTAAATCAGTAGACCTACATTAAATTACGGATACCATGGTTACAGCGTCTAGAATAAACAGTGTGGCAATCGCCTATAACCGTGATGTTAAAATGATGCTACAAAAATTAAGCTTACCCAGATGTCGCTGTGATCGAAGCTATTGCTCAAATCGAAGACCTGATTGGCTTTTCCCAGTTTCGTCAGTTTAATCACGTGATCTAAGCATATAATTAACCAATAGGGAGTCTCGGTTTTGTTGTCGTGACCCTAGCTTCGATTACAATGACATCTGGTGGCAGGCTTAATTTTTTTAGTACAATTTTATTCGCCGCTTTCCACACTGTTTATTCTAGACGCTGCACCATGGTCTCTTCTTCTCGTTTCGAAGTAGAATCAGTAGACTTTAGTGAGAGACGAAGACACAGCGTGAAATTTGATGTCATTAAGAAAATGAAAGTCGTGCTCTGGTAGGCACATCACAGCTGTTTTCTCTTTTTTTCTTAGTGGTGATTTTCATGCTAGAGGTACCGTTCCAACACTATTTATGGTTTTTTACTATGGAGGTCCCATTCCAATAAAAAAAATGGTGTTGCCATTTTAAATTTTCGAAATTTTGTCACTGTAAACGTAACTGTTAGAATTTAACTGCTGTTTTTTATATAATTCTTGAGCGCATACCCTAAAATACCTTCTACTAAATTTTTATTCAGTTTTTCGGAACGGTATGGTAGCTTTGGTCTCATATATCGGGGTAGTTTTTTTTATAATGACCCTGTACATTATTTACTATATTTAAAAAAAAAATCCAATTTGCCGTTAGCTGACCTCCAAACCCTCATTCAGTGCCCTTTACATATCTGATGAGGGAACCAGTCAGACAAAGCATTAGACTAGTATGCATGAAAACTAGTGTACATGAACGTTTTGCGTACATGAAAAAAAAATCACGGAATACCCCCTATCTCAAAAATGCATGAAATTACATATTGCAGCAATTAGTAATACGCACGTCTGTACGCTTCGCGTATATGAAAACAAAGAAAAAAAATCACGGAATACCCCTATTTTAAAATGCATGAATATCAAACATGCATGAAATTACATACTGCAGCAATTAGTAATACGCACGTCTGTACGCTTCGCGTACATTAAAAAAAATACTTCTATCTCAAAATGCATGAAATTACATATTGCAGCAATCAGTAATACACACGTCTGTACTCTTCGCGTACGTGAAAGCTAAAAAAAATCACAGAATACCCCTATCTCAAAATGCAACAATATGCATGAAATTACATATTGTTGCAATTAGTAATACGCACGTCTGTACGCTTCGTGTACATGAAAAAATGCATTTTAAAATTAAATAATCAAAATTAAATATTAAAATTAAACTAAGAGCAAAATAAACAGAAATAACAAAAATAATATGAGCAAACTCTAAAAGATGCTTTTGGCTGCTATGCGCATAACGCCAAGCGTGAATTCTCGCCAAACTCACTTAGCTCCATAGGGATTTTCCGCTACAAAGAGACTCTACTCATCATTAAGACTCCTATAATACGAGCTGACTCACAGCTGATCATTGTTGCCCAGCGGAAATATAGCTTGGCGACGTTTAGTTACAGACGGATTACTCAGCGTCTTTATCGCCTAAAATGGCGAGTTTGCCTAAACAGAAGAGCGAATGATTGTTTGTACTTGATAAGTTTGGCGAAATTTTCTTATAACCTTTGTAAACAGTAGCCATCACTGTTGCTATTAAATTAGTTAATTTTAAATATTTATATACGTTGAAAAGTAGTGTAGGTTGTAAAACACAACATTTAGATAATCGAACAGCAATAAAAAGAAATAATTGATACAAAAAATGCAAGAAAACATATCATAATTACACTTCATATTTGTGATTGAAAGCTAAGCGTACAATTTTCTTTTGGACAATTAATAGCCCATTTCTTTTGCCTTTCTTCATCTGTTGGAAATCTAAACGTTCTTAAAGCAGTTCTGGTATGATTTGAGCAATTTTCGGCTGCAAAACCTCCATTTTATGTGATTTGATAACGCTTGAAATTCAGACCGCGCAACTCGGGAATTCGGATGGGCAACAATCACTGAGTGGGAAACAAAATGCCTGATGAGCCAGGTTGTACTGGAGGAGCTCTACTCACCATACACCACATTTCACGACGCAACTATCACACTATTTAAACTTCTGCAAAATATACAACACCATTTACTTCATTTCCCGCAGCTACTTCTTTAAAGTTAACCATATTCAATCATCTTTCACAATCTACGTAGATCCTAATTTCAATTTATCTAACTACGTTCCAATAACTAGACATTCCATGCTTACCTAAAATTCCCTCTGCTCGACACCTTCAATCTAGCAATTTTACCTTTAACGTCGCCAAACTATGCTGGATCCAGCTAGACTTTTGCATCCTCAACCAACATTTTAATCCGAAATCGACGCTATCACCTTCAATACTGACTTCCTTCGACGACCTTTATTTCCTCAACTCGACGTTACGTCTACGTCACACATTTTCCTCCAAAACGCAGCTCCAGTGCTCCGGACAGGGTCTCGAAGTTATACCGTTCTTCCTTCGAAATAGTTTCTAGTATGTCGACTGCATCGTCCCGTAACACTGCTGCTAAATAAACTTTCTTGGCAGTTGTGTCCCAGGTGTTAGCTTCAGCTACGATGGTAGACTGTGTCTTATATACTTGCCAAGTTGATCTGCCATCATAGATGGATAGCTTAATTGATTCTTCATTCTGTATTCTTTTATATCTCTTTTCATCTTCCTGGGTCATGGATGCTAACTTTCCTTCCAGATTCCGGATCTTCTTTTGCACTTCATCACCTAAACATTCTTGAAATTTCTTATCATGTTTTCCTATCAATTCTTTGTTGCATTCTTCTTCCATTTTCCTCAAAAATTCTACATCTGTTTTTTAAAGTTTGCTATCTGTTTTTGAAAATCTTCTTTTCAGCTCTTGATAAAAGTTTTCTTCTATTTTCTCTTCAATACATCCTTCTATTCTTATCTTTTATCTTCATAACTTTAACTTCTTTCCCAATTTATTTTTCCACAATTTATTTTCTTATTCTTCTTTGACGGATATCACTTATTCCTGAGCAGCTCCCACTTTTTCTTGAATGGAATCCAGTTTTCATCTTTTCTTGTCCTGCACACATTTCTTTCGTCAATCTGGTTTTAATCCGCTCATTTGGGCGAACTACCTTTCCAGAAGTTTCTTCATTTCTTGTTCCATATATCGAGTTTTGATCAGTCAGCAGACAATCCCACTTCTGACACCAGAATTGTTGCGAACTCGGGGTTCGTGAATTGTCGGTGAATGAACAGGTTTTCCACAGGCTTAAAAATTTATTTACAGAATATTCCAGAAGATTTCTGGACTGTTAAACAAATATAAGCTTCAATTTTACTAGAAAACACAACTAAAATAACAGCTGACAACTTAAGAATCATAGCATATACGGTAACAGAAGCAAAACACACAGCAAATGAGCTGTAATCGATAGCAGAGGCTTTGTAAAGCAGAGATCTTTATACCGCGATATATTGGCGAAAAACTGACTAAATGGTCGGAACGTGATCCTTTTATATATTTATCCCTTCATTTAGTTATATCCTTCTCCAATATCTAGCAGAATAGTCCAGTTACAGCTTAGATAATCGATAATTAAAGTTTTCTCGTGAAGGTCGCTAAAAAAAGTCACCAAATTCGTCCCCGAATCAGCTTATTTCAAAGAGCTTCTAACTGAGACCATTTTTGCTGTTTGTTTACAGTCTGTTGCTTTGTGTTAACGCGATGGTACTTCAGAAGTGCATGTAGCGATAGGTTGTATCTGAACCTGGGACTATCGTGATAGAAATCCTGCGTCGTGCCTTTGGGCAAAAGGTTAACCCGTTGTCCATCGGTAAGTTAGGATAATCTACCCGAGAATGGCGCCGCTACAGTACTCCCCTCCCTAGTGAGTACGAAATCGTACGAGCGATGTCACTCGTTTGGACGGTAGCTGTGGCCAGATTGTGCTGTCAGATGTCCGCGTGTAAAGTTGATGTGCGGTGTGACATGCTTTATGCTGTGAGCGTTTCACAGTGTCTGATGCTGCCATCTGTTGTCCGAGATGAAACTTAGTTGTGTCGTTTATTCGCACGTCCGGGTCACCAATACAGAAAGTGCGTGTGGCGATAGGTTGTATTTGAACATGGGACTATCGTGATAGAAATCCTGCGTCGTACCTTTGGACAAAAGATTAACCCGTTGTCCATTTGTAAGTTAGCATAATCTACCCGAAAATGGCTCCGCTACCGCTACAGAATAATTCATACTGCGAATTTTATGTTGTCAGCTGTTATTTAAGCTAGGCTTTCTGGCGAAACTGAAACTGATACTTGGTTTACAGGCATAAGTTTCTGGAAACTTCTGTAAATAAACTTTTAAATCTCTGCAATATCCGCCTTTCATACACAGACAACTCATGAACCCCCGAGCATGCAACATACACATATTGTTACGAATTTGTTAATAATAGTCAGTGTTGCCAGATCTGACAGATTTTTTATTCAATAATCATCTATAACTTTGAGATGTGATATTTGATATACATAATAGACTGTCAATCTTCGAAGTGATTAGGCAAGCGTTACAATTAAAATTATTCGTGATTATTGAATAAAAAATCCACCAGATCTGGCAACACTGGTAATAATAGTTATTTTTGTGTAAATTCATTTTAAGAGGCTTAGTCATGTCACCAAATATTAATTTTCGGCATTTTTAGTTTGTTTTCGCATTAAAAATGGTCATTTCCCGTTAAAAACACGCTAAAAATCTTCACCAAAGCAGATAATTGCTTTGGCGCCAAATTTGCCTCCTTTTTTGCTCTTTGCTTTTTTTTTTTTTTTTTTTGCCGACTAAATCTTTGCTATCGATATACCAATTATCCAAACTCTAACTTGAATATTCTACGAGTAAATTGGGTAAATTCTGGATTAATAGAAGAGTATATTATAAAGTATTCGGATTTCGGCCTTCAGACAGATTTCACGCCAACTACCTTACTGGAAGGTGCTCCTAACTGAGTCTTGTTGAATGCAGCCAATTGCTGTGTGTTAATGCTATGCTACTGTTTGTACTGTGAAATTGATGTTGCCAGCTGTTATTTGAAATTTAAGCTGTATTTTCTGGTGAAACTGAAGTTGATACTGTTATGGTAAGTTACAAATCAACTGTTGTAATTGACAAGCTACAACTGAACTCTGTCACTGTGTAAATTGTATTAACCGACTGTAGTATGCAATAATAATAGCGGTTATATTGCTTGTTTTGAAAATGCACTCTAATTATTTATTTGTATGTTAGCTTTTCGTTATTTAGCCCATTAATTAATGATAACCTTAATAGATACACGGTGTCCAGATCTGTAATCTTCTGAAATTCACATTTGGAAATGCCAGTTACCATCATATGGCCTATGTAGCTGACATAGGAGATCCTCTATTCCTTGGACTTGATTTCCTAAGAAAGTATAATTTTTAATTCGATTTAAAAAATAATGAACTGCATTCACATTCAGATGGTTGGTTGGTTGATTGGGTTTTATGTCACACTAGTGCTGCGCAGTGGGCAATTGGCGACGGTCTGGGACCCTTGAGGTCGTCCGGAGACATGCCATTACAATTTTGATCCTACACGGAGAGGACAGCTCCCCCGCTTCGGTAATCACCAGAGGTATAATTTTGATGAGAACATGGAGGATTTTGCGGCCAAGACAGATCTTACGTGCACCAGCCACCATTAGTGTAAACGACGGTCTTTGGCCAGCTCGAGTACCGAACCTGCAATCTTCCAATTACGAGTCCGGCGCTCTACCGACTGTGCTACCGCGGCCCATTCACATTCAGAAGACATAGCTGTGTTTAACAATGAAAATCCAGACATTCAAGAAATCTGCCAGATAACAGCAAAGTCCGAAATCTTCGTCCCTTCACACAGCGAGACCATAGTTTCCGGGACACCTAAAGAGCAATACTTCTGCTATGGACAGAAAGAATACCCGAATCCTGACGATAGCCCAAGAGGAGTTCTGGTGGCTTCATCTCTGCTTGACCTTACAAAAAACATTATTCCTGTGAGAGTCGCCAACATAAACGATAAAGTAAGGACCGTGAAGAAGGATGAGGTGCTAGCAACTTGCACTACTGTTACATGCATTAACCGGCACACGCAATCAACTGAGTCCAAGTCTTCTGAGTTTTCAACAACGGAATTACTCAAGAATGCAGAGTTAGGAATCGAACAGAGACGTACTGCGGAGAAGCTACTCTATGAATTCAAAGACTGTTTGAACATCTGAAGACGTCAGGAGAACGAACATCACCCAGCACAGAGTTGACACAGGAAATCATTCTCCAATTAAGCAATACCCAAGAAGACTTCCATTTGCTAAGCAGGAAGAGATGGCTGAGCTTTTAAATGAGATGCAGCATAATGATATCATTGAACTAGCAACGAGTCCTTGAGCTATAGTTCTTGTGCGAAAAAAGGATGGTTCAACAAGAAGATTCTGCGTGGATTATCGTCGTTTGAATGACATCACGAAGAAAGATAGTTACTCTCTTCCTAGAATTAACGACACATTGGACACACTTGCTGGCAATGAATGGTTCTCGACGTTGGATCTGAAGAGCGGTTATTGGCAAGTAGAGTTACATCCTGATGACCGTTAAAAGACTGCATTCACTACGGGACAAGGATTATGGCAATTCAAAGTTAAGCCATTTGGATTATGTAATGCACCTGCAACTTTCGAGCGCCTGATGGAGACAGTGTTAAAAGGACTTTCCTATGAAGTCTGTCTGGTGTACTTGGATGATATTATCATTGTGGGGAATACCTTTGAAGATCATCTAAGAAAGATCCATAAGGTTTTGGAAAAACTCAAAATGGATAACCTCAAATTGATTCTTAGCAAGTGCAACTTGTTCCGTCGTGAAGTAAGTTATTTCGGCCATATCATCTCTGCTGAAGATGTGAGAACTGATTTCGAGAAGATCTATGCAATCAAGGACTGGAGTCACCCTGAAAACGTCCATCAACTACGAAGTTTCCTGGGGTTATGTACATACTACTGGAAGTTCATAAAGGGTTTCTCGAGTTTTGCCAGACCACACACCACAAGCTGACGGAAGATAAACTGAGGTTCCTGTGGACAGAGGAATGTGAAAAAGCGTTCAAGAGACTTAAAGAGACCTTAACATCATCGCCTATTTTGACGTATCCACAGCCAGACAAACAGTTCATACATGATACTGATGCAAGCCATGAAAGTGTCGATGCTATTCTGTCGCAAGAAGTTGATGGCCAAGAATGCTTCATTGCCTATTGGAGTAAATGCCTGTCTAAACCAGAGCGATACTACTGTACCACCAGGAAATAACTACACGCCATAGTAAAAGCCATAGAGCATTTGCATCATTACCTCTATAGCAGAAGCTTCCTGCTCCGGACTGACCAGACCACGAATCTTTAACCCTGCTGCTGTGTTCGGGTCCATTTCGACCCAGCATCGACATACATGAAATTTTGTATTTATGTAAACTACACTCCGTAAAAAGATTATATAAAGTGTCATATAAATTTAATTCAAAAATAGGAATAAAAAGTACGGTTATATATTGAAATTAACAACTTTTGGTCTCGTTTAAATTCCATTTCGTACATTTAAAAGTGAATGTCCATTTTGTTCATTCGTAATGAACAAAGCAGCAGGGTTAAAGTGGTTGCTTAATTTCAAGAAACAGGAAGGCCAAATTACCAGGTAGATACGCCTCCAGAAATATGACTTCAAGGTACGCCATCGTAAAGGGATTCTACATAGTAATGCAGATGCCTTGTCACGGAAGCCCTGATCGAAAGCTGCAAGCCGAAGAGAAATACCAGCAGATAAATCCGGTTGCTCGCCAAGCTACAGTCTCAACACTATCAAAACTGGACCACTGGAGTGACCAGGAACTTAGAGAAGTGCAGTTGGATGATCCTGACATAAAGACAATATTACAATTGAAGTAGACGACCAGCAACAGACCTACCTGGAAGGACATTTCCACATTTAGCCCCATTACAAAAACTTATTGGGCACTCTGGGACTCTCTTTATATTAGAAATGGCGTACTATACAGAAAATGGGAATCTGACGATGGAAGGAGTTTCAGATGGCAGACTTTATTACCAATAACGAAGATTCAGATGTTCTAGCATAGTAGCCCTACCGGTGGCCATTTCGGGGTGATGAAGACTCTACAGAAAGTTCGAGGAGAACGCTTCTACTGGTGCAAGGCAAGCGAGGACTTGGAGAAATGTTGTAAATCCTGTGATGCTTGTGCAGCATATAAAGGCCCAAAGAAACGAAGCCGAGGAAGACTACAACGATATAACGTAGGAGCACCATTTCAACGGATTGCACTCGACATCTTGGGTCCTCTAACACGGACCTCCAGTGGAAATAAGTATATCCTCGTCGTAATGGACTATTTCACCAAGTGGCCTGAGGCGTATCCCATTCCCGATCAAGAGGCATGCACAGTTGCAGAGGTTCTAGTGCAGCAATGGGTATCAAGGTACGGCACGCCCCTACAACTTCATACCAACCAAGGTACGAACTTTACCTTTGCTGTTTTCAAAGGACTGTATCAATTACTCGGCTTAGGCAAAACTCAGAAAACACCCCTACATCTCCAGTTGGACGGCACGGTCGAGAGGTTTAACCGCAGCATCCTGAATAACCTCTCTCTTCTAGTATCAAAGAAACAGCAAGATTAGGACTTGAAGTTGCCGTTGTTTCTGCTGATCGAAGTGCAGTCCATGAAGCCACTGGCTATACTTCAGCTCAGATGCTGTTTGGACGCGAACTTCGTCTCCCATGTGATCTCCTGTTTGGTTTTCCACCAGATGCGCCTTCATCACCCAAGGAGTACATCCAAGATCTTCAGGCACGATTTGAAGACGTACACAAGTTTACTTGGTAGCGGATTAACATGGCAACGGAGAAAATGAAGACAAGGTATGATCTAAAGGCTACACAACGTAAATTCGGGGAAGGAGACAAAGTTTGGTTGTGGAACTCTATTCGACGCAAAGGACTCACTCTCAAGCTACAGTGTAACTAGGACGGTCCCTACACAGTCATAAAATGACTGAATGATGTCGTGGTGAGAATTGCTGAAACACATTCCTCAAAACCGAAGGTGGTTCATTTTGATCGGTTAGCCACATACCACAGCTAACGGTAATGTTGAAATTTGAAATGTAAATATTTGTTAAATTTGTTATATGTGTAATGTAACTAATTGTATATAAATATTTGTACTTATTTGTAAATTTTGTAAATATTTCTCACTTAATTTTGAAATCTGTATTAATATTTTATTGTTATATGCAACTTAGTTTTTGTATTTTAGATTGTTTAGTTTCGCCTTCTGACCAACGGTTGTACTTCCCGGGATGTACAGTCCTTGAGAGGGGGCAGCGTTACGAATTTGTAAATAATTCGTAGTTATCTTTATGTAAATTCTGCATTTCTAGCTCTTTTTCTCGTTAATATTGCTAACTTTCCCTTAAAAACGCATTAAAAATCTCCAATAAGGCAGTAAATGGATTTGGCGCCAAATGTGGAGATTTTTTCTTCTTTGGCGATTTTTTTGGCGACTTCGGTGACAAAATCCTTTTTATTGATATACCAAATATGGAAGGTCTAGCTGCAATATTCTACGAGTTACCAGAACATTCTGGGTTTGATACAGGGGTATAAAATGAAGCCCAATGCGCGAAATCAGTCAGTCTGAGTTGAGTTTCGCCAACTACTATCATTGCTACTGAATGAGCTCTGAGTCTCTTTGGATTAACGCCTCGCTGTGTGTTGCTCTAATACAATTCGTACTGTCAATTTGTTGTTGACAGCTGTCATCTAAGCTATGTTTACTGGTGAAAGTGCAGTTGATACCTATTTTGTAGACCTGTATTCTTCTGGAATTTTTTGTAAATAAAGTTTCCAGCTTTTGCAAGATTCGCTTTTCATTCTTGGACAACTCACTAACCCCCAAGTACGCAACAATATATATATATATTTAATTCTTCAAAAAGTAATCTGGTTACAACTTTAGTCTAGAAATTTGTCGGTGAGTT
The DNA here is from genome assembly GCA_963930645.1 of Salticus scenicus. Classification (NCBI taxonomy): domain Eukaryota; kingdom Metazoa; phylum Arthropoda; class Arachnida; order Araneae; family Salticidae; genus Salticus; species Salticus scenicus. Next base: position 120,802,994 of record OZ005661.1, read on the forward strand.
TTAATAATTTTTGGCATTTTGGCGATGGAAAAATCTGGTGTGAAACAATCACACGACTTTTTTATCTACTATTAAACGTATTATATTCATTTTTTTGAAATAATGTGACCAGAGGACATAAAATTGACCTAACGAAGTCGACACCAAAAAATTTTCCGGTAAGAGAAACTTTATACACATCTAAATACATATAAAATATAGTATACATAGTGAGTAAAAACAAGACAAATAGTTATAAGATTAAAAAAAAACTTTTTATATACCATGTTTTTAAATTTTCTGCTGAATCGTTGAATCATAGCTATACGCAAGCGAAGTGTGACATCACTAACCATCAGTGGGGCCAAATAAAAAGATTTCCTATGTTAATTATCCATTTGATTTTTTGTAAAACATTATTAAAAATTAAGAAAAATTATTTCCTGATTTTAACCCCCATATTTGGATAAAGTTATATAAAAGTTATTGTGTACATGTGTTAGATTGAGTTACTTTTGCTTTAAAATTGATAAGCTTTTAATTTTAAATTTCAAAATTGTGTCGTCCTTGGCGATTTTTGTATTTGGCGATCAAAATCGTAATACGAAAATATACATAGCAGATGTATATTTTTGTAATATGCATTCTACGATATATTGTTTCATATTATTGATTGCTCTCTTAATATACGTTGGTGAAATATCCATGATTTTTGAAAGGAACTAAATATGTTCGCCAAATAATTTGGCGATATTTTTTTTTTTTCTGCCAAGGACGACAGCTATCAAATATTCCGCTGCAATATATTAATATCTTATATCAGACACTTTATTTAGACATTTGAAAACAAATTTGACTTCAAATTATGATTCAATATATATCATTTTCCTTTTAATTAGTATATTAGTTGGATATTTATTGTGTAAATATAACCCTTTGAAATGAAATGTTTATGCTTACATTCGAAAATGGAAGTTAGAGATTTTTTTTCTACTGTTTTGAAATTTAAAATTAAACTTTTATCAATTTTACAGCAAATAAAATTTTTAAAGCGATAATGACGTCAATTTTTGTAAGATGCATAATTTAACCTTTTTTTTACAATTTTTTAACGTTCACGTTTAATTAAATGTATTTATTTTTATGTCGAAAGGAAATGAACTCGTAATTTTTTTGGCAACAATTAAATTATAGCTAATATTTTAATGCTTATTTATATGCTATCAGGAGGTTACTATTTTACTACTTTAATTAATTAAAAGAAAACTAATAAAATATTCGAAAATCTGACTTCGAAGTATTGTGTTGTCACCGGGTTCTGAGCTACTGTGAAAGTTTCAAATGTCTAGCTAGAAGGGAAGTTAGTTAAAAATAGATTGCATGATTTGTACCGGACAAACAAACAATCAAACAAGAATCGAAATTAAATAAAAACATGGTAATAAAATAAGAAAGCAAAAATTGTAGTTATTTTTTGAAACACCAATTTCCGAATTCTAAAACGGATCTACCTAATTAGTATGACTGTTAATTTTCTTGTAATAGCCACGTTTTACATGAGAAAGGATACCTAAAACGGATTTAAGTAATAATTTTAAAGAAAATCGTTAGAGCCTTTTTTGAGGTACCAACATTTACCAAAAATTGGAATACTCAATTATTAAATAGAAACAATAATTACATACAGAAGGATATTTAAAAGGGAGTTAATATGGTAAATTTGAAAAAAATCCGAACAGCCGTTTTTAAAGACAGCAGTTGCGAAACCTGAAATTGAGTTATTTATACAGGACGTCTATTAATTTTCCTGGACAGACCAACTAATCATTGAAAAAGGCATTTAATAGAGTGTTTATGTAGCAACTTTGAAGAAAGTCGTCAGAGCCGTTTCTTAGATACGGACTTGCGATCCCACTTCCGGTTTCCTATATTCCACTTCCGATTTTCCAATTTTCACCAAAATTTGGAAAAATCATCTGTACACCAGACCTGCCTCAATTCTGAAGTTTCGTAGTTCTATCTTTATCGGAGATATGATAGCCAGAAGACCCCCCCCCCCTTTTCACACACACACACGCACACACACTGTCCAGTTTCCAAAAAGTGCATGTTTTTACTCAGAAGACTTTAAAACGTATAAATCAGGTGAAAACTTGATATCGAATTTTTGGACTGAATACAATACTTCCATTATCTACGGTAGATGGGTAATGGAAGTAAAAATATAGCTGTCACGACACTATTGCATAAGCAATGTCATTGGCTAGAAATGTCCCAGCTATTGTTTAAATTTCTAAGTTCGCCAACGAGGTCCTATAGTATCGCTGTTCTCTAATGTAAATGCATATTTACTTTATTCTAATAGATTTTTAATAAAACCGTAATAGAGTCTGCCTTTCCCTCTGTCAAATGTCTCCAGAAAACTCTACAGCACGATACCGTCTGCAACGTCTATAAGTGCACCTCGAAACTGAATTTTAATACTTTTAATTAGGAATCAATTCGAAGTGACACACTGCTTTAACCTTCACCAATGATTCACCTTTCACACTGCGAGGTGAAAAACTGAAGATTCTACTGTTCCTTAACTGAATACTCTATAAAATACCGTTCGTTTGCTAATGGATCTTTTTTTTTTTTTTTTTTTTTGACAGGAAATTAAATTTTATAAGTAGTATTACATTTGGAGTGGGATTCCTATCAATTGCTCGAAATATTGTGGGTGAAAAAAACGCAACCGAAGGCAGCTGGGACCTGAAGCAAGTTTTTGAGCGATTTATATGGATTTGGTTTTTAAAGGTTTCATTTATAAAATAAATAAAATATTTAAAAAAAAAAAAAAATTAAAATTTTTTTCTATTTGCGTGATTAGCACTAAAAAGTATGAAAAGATTAAAATGAAGTGCTGTCACTTAAATTTCATTCTTTAGTTAATTTTTAAAAATCTAATTGTCGTGTAGAAAAACTGTTTCCGCCCCTGGATTAAAAAAAAATCGCAGCTTTCATTTGGTACTGGACTTGTAACGGTAGGACTGATATTTCTAATTTATTTTCCCCTTTTTCCGTTTTTAACCCGGATTCGGCAGAAGGTTTATGACAGGGAAGGTAAGCTAAAAAAAAGTCTAACAAAATTAATGATTCTTTTTTAGCATGTTTTTATTAACTCGCTTTCTTGTTTGTTTGTCCAGTACAAATCTTGCAATTGATTTTTAAATAACTTCCCGACTATCTAGACATTTAAAACTTTTAGAATAGCTCAGAACACGATGACAACGCAATACCACGAAGCCCGATTTTCGAATTTTTTATTAGTTTTCTTTTCATTAATTGAAATATGAAAATAATATTCTCCTACTTGCTTTAAAATTAGCCATTCAAATATTAACTATAATATAATTGTTGCCAAAAAAAAAAAAAAACAAGAAATGTTTAACTGAACATAAACGTTAAAAATTTATAAAAAGTTAAATTAGGCATCTCACAAAAATTGACGTCATTAAAACTTAAAAAATTTTTTACGCATTGGTAAAGTGCTAATGTAGTTTATCATATTAATATATGTTGTTCTTAAAGGATTATTATTTTATTATTAAAACCAACGTTTTTTTTTTTTTTTTTTTTTTTTTTGTATCGCTTTCAACTCGCTTTCCTGTTATTTGTCCAGCACAAATCTCGCAATCGATTTTTAGCTAACTTTCCGACTAGCTAGACACTGGAAACTTTAATAACTGACAACACGATGACAATGCCTTTTTGTAATTATTCGGGTAATGTGTCAATTTCATATGATTCAACAGAAAATTTAAAAACATAGAATATAAAAAGTTTTTTTTTTTTTTTTAATCTTAAAATTATTATTATATGTTTTTTTTTTTTTTTCAAATCACAAATTAAATTATTGAATGTAAAAGACAAAAATGTTTAAAATGTAAAAGAATTTGTGCAAAGTACATTTCATTTTCGAATTTATCTTGCTATAACTAATGGATTGTAACATTATGCTGTTTCTCAGATTAATAAGTCATTAAATATTAGATACGGATTTTTTTTTTTTTTTTTTTTTTTTTTAGCAAAATTATGCAGACATTAATGCATATAAAACCTTATTGGTATTAATAAAATTTCGCATTGTGGGCTTTTTCACTCAACTGATCATTGCATACTTAAAAAAAATTTAAAGATTTTATTACTATTAATTTAGTTTGTTAAGAGCTAAATTTTGGCATGTTTCAAATTTTCATATTTCCAAATTTGCTTTCCGCCCATTCCTTTAAATTAAAATATTTTGTTAACGAAGCCAGCGCAAATTCTAACATTAGCAAACAAATTAGAACAAATTACGAGCTAAATATTGGCACTTTCGAAATTTCATCATTCGAAATAGGAGTCTCGGTGGGACTAGCGTAAAGCCCCCCCCCCCCTTCAATTTATCCTCAACCCGCAATAAAACTGATATATCTCTATAACTAAGCCAGAGCGAATTCTAATATTATGCAGCAAATTAAAGCTAATTGAGAGCTAAATTTTGGCACATTTGAACTTTCGATATTTTCAATTTTTCTCCCCCCCCCCCCTATCTCCTTTTCTTTTACATTGAAATATCTCGTTAACGGAGCTAGAGAATATTCTGATATTAAGCAGAAAATTAGAGTTAATTGAGAACTAAATATTAGCATTACGATTTTTCTTTCTTTTCTTTTTTTTTTTTTTGTAATAGGGAGTCGGGTGTACCAGCGTTAACTTAGCCCTCACCCCCCACCCCACAAAAAAAAAAAAACTGATATATCTCGATAACGTACCCAGATAGAATTCTAATATTAGAGAGCAAATTAGAGCTAATTGAGAGCTAAAATTTGGCATATTTGAAATTTCGATATCTGTAATTTTGCTTTCCCCCCTTCCTTAACCCCTTTCCTTTAAATTGAAATATCTCATTAACGAAGCCGGAGCAAATTCTGATATTAGAGAGCAAATTAGAGCTAATTGAGAACTAAATATTGGCACTACCGAAATTTTTTTATATGTGATAGGGAGTCGGGTGTACTAGCGTTAACTTAGCCCCCCCACAAAACCAAAAATATGATATATCTCGATACCTAACCCAGAGCGAATTCTAATATTAGAGAGCAAATTAGAGCTAATTGAGAGCTAAAATTTGGCATATTTGAAATTCCGATATCTGTAATTTTGCTTTCCCCCCCTTCCTTCCCCCCTTTCCTTTAAATTGAAATATCTCGTTAACGAAGCCGGAGCAAATTCCGATATTAGAGAGCAAATTAGAGCTAATTGAGAGCTAAATATTGGCACTACCGAAATTTTTTTATTTGTGATAGGGAGTCGGGTGTACCAGCGTTAACTTAGCCCCCCCACCCCACAAACAAACTGATATATCTAGATAACTTACCCAGATAGAATTCTAATATTAGAGAGCAAATTAGAGCTAATTGAGAGCTAAAATTTCACGTATTTGAAATTTCGATATCTGCAATTTTGCTTTCCCCCCTTCCTTCCCCCCTTTCCTTTAAATTGAAATATCTCGTTAACGAAGCCGGAGCAAATTCTGATATTAGAGAGCAAATTAGAGCTAATTGAGAGCTAAATATTGGAACTACCAAAATTTTTTTAGTTGTGATAGGGAGTCGGGTGTACTAGCGTTAACTTAGCCCCCCCACCAAACCAAAAATATGATATATCTCGATACCTAACCCAGAGCGAATTCTAATATTAGAGAGCAAATTAGAGCTAATTGAGAGCTAAAATTTGGCATATTTGAAATTCCGATATCTGTAATTTTGCTTTCCCCCCTTCCTTCCCCCCTTTCCTTTAAATTGAAATATCTCGTTAACGAAGCCGGAGCAAATTCTGATATTAGAGAGCAAATTAGAGCTAATTGAGAGCTAAATATTGGCACTACCGAATTTTTTTTATTTGTAATAGGGAGTCGGGTGTACCAGCGTTAACTTAGCCCCCCCACCCCACAAACAAACTGATATATCTAGATAACTTACTCAGATAGAATTCTAATATTAGAGAGCAAATTAGAGCTAATTGAGAGCTAAAATTTGACGTATTTGAAATTTCGATATCTGCAATTTTGCTTTCCCCCCCTTCCTTCCCCCCTTTCTTTTAAATTGAAATATCTCGTTAACAAAGCCGGAGCAAATTCTAATATTAGAGAGCAAATTAGAGCTAATTGAGAGCTAATTCCTGACGTTCTTGAAATTTAAAATTTCGAATGTGGGGGGGCTAGCGTTAACTTGGCCCCCCCACCTTTAAACTTGTTATATCTCGATTCCATACCCAGAGCAAATTCTAATATTAGAGAGCAAATTAGAGCTAATTGAGAGCTAATTCCTGATGTATTTGAAATTTAAAAACTCGAAAGTGGGGGGGCCAACTTAACGCATCTAACAAAAAATTAGGTTTTTAGCGGTTGCCTGAATGTGTCTGTGTGTTTGTTATCACCATACCTCAAGAATAGATATTGGGACTCGTCTATAGTATGTATTAAGTAATTCGTGTACAGTGACTAAGAAAAGAATTCAAATTCATTAAGTCTATGTGTGAATTTTCTGGTAAATACAATTTAATATTTTTGGATGAAACAAAATAAAATAAATTGAACTTATATTTTATGTGCATGAAAGAATGTTTTGTATACAATGTAGAATGTATATCCTTTATTAGAAGTTTACACAGAACCCCACAAAAGAATTCAGATATATTCATACAATGGAATTGCTGAAAGGTCATTTCATGTCGTGCTATGTGTTTTAAATTCTGTGCTAAATTAGTACACTATATTGTGTTTGTAAAATATATAGTAAATATACAGGGCTACCCCAAATTAAATGAAAACATTTCCTTTTATAAATAAAAATCAATGTAATAAATGCAATTAAAGTTTAATTAATTTAAAATTATTCTCTTATTCTAATTTACTTTATCTTATCCGTAAAAGGTCGCGAAAGTATTGTTTTCGGATCAAGTTTTCGAAATTGAATTTTTGTTACATTTATATGTTTTGAGGTTTCCTGAATCCAAAAAATTATGTTTTTAGTGGTTAGTTTATGTGACTTGTCTGTGTGTATTACAGATATTGAGTTTGTAAAATGGGTGCATCAGTTTTTAAATATCACTTATGTTATTGATAAGGACAATATTGCTTTGGAACAATGTAAGTTGTAAACTTCGCATGTTATTCAAAATTTACGTTTTCTTTTTAACATGGCAAAATAGAGCAAAATTTCGTTTAAACGTCCATTATGCCAATATTTTGTTGTAAACATGTCAGACTAATATTTTAAATATATTTTTTAATACACTTCATTAAATATGAACATTTTAATTTGAAACTTTAGTAATTAAAAATTGTGTTTCCTTCATTTGACAAATTAGGCCAATACTTCCCACGAACTTGCAATATGGGGATCAGTTGTGTTGGAAATTAATGTACGAAAACAATCCTAATAAAATTAGTCATTTAATTACGATAAGTCAAATGTATCGAATCGGATAGAGGGTAGCCTATGAGGTGCGACATTTTAGTCTGCGACTGTGTTGAGTGTTCTATCATACTGATTCCTTTTAATATGAATACATTTCGCTCTCAATAGAAATTAGTAACAATAAACATAGGATGAGAATGGTTATGCGCATCATTATTACTTTGATTTGTATAACATATTAAGTTAGATTGTTTATGATTACTGAAAAACAAATAGAATAGCATTAATAAAATGTTTAACATTTTTTTTTATAACTTTGTATGTTGGGGGGGGGGGGTAAAGAATGAAAAAATGGACATGTCCGAGGAGGAAATTATACGTAGAAAATTTTATGAATTTCAACCATAAAATTTAACACGAAATATCTATTTTATTATGATTAAGATGTTCTTTAAAAATACATAATAGATAAATATAAGGTGATAATTTATGAAAATTCAAGCACTGCATCGTAAGAGAAATATTGTATAAAGTCGTACATTTTAAAAATTTAAATACAAAATGATAATAAAAATAGTTGAAATGTAAAATGGCGTACTACTGATTTGGACTTATGAACATTCTTCATGCATTTTACTAAGAATTTGTAATTTGTTTGAACAATTTTTACAAACTCTTTGGCCTTATACATGAAATCGGATCTCAATGCTAATATATTACCATTATTATTATCTACTTCTCTATTCGGATAAGTATTTCTTAATTTCAAGATATGTTTCGTTTTGCGATTTAAATCCTACATTAATCATCAGAAGAAAAAAAAAAAAAAAAAAGAAAGAAAGAAAAACGCCGGATGTTTATTTATACAGGTTAAGCAGCGTGAAGTTTCTCTTTGCACTTCCAGATTTGGCGAAATTCGCATTCTCTGGCGAAAAATTGTGAATTTGTTCTGCATGCGCCAACATTTCGGAGATACGCGATCCGGCATCCTAACTGTCAAAAAAAAAAAAACACTTTAAGCGACTGTATCATTTTAATAAAAATTACATTTTCTATTTTATTTGATTTTGTTTTATATAACTTTGAAATGTGCTTAATTATTTATGCTTATCCTGTTTTAAAAATTGCAAAAGAAGATGTACAGAATTTCATAAAATGATTTAAATATTTAAAAGGATACAATTTCAAGAATAACAAAATTTTAATTTTCGTACAGATCCATACTAAAAATTTCCAATGAATGAAAATGTAATGTCCGTTATAAGCTAATAAAAAAATAAAATGATGTACAAAATTTCGGGTAATAAAAAAAAAAAAAGTATCCGAGATTAAAAGACACACACACAAAATAAATAAATAAATAAATAAATAAATAAAGGAGGGGTGTTAGAGACGGAGAGATAAATCCTTTTTAATGTCACTACAAAAGTTTTCCTTTGACAAAAAAAAAAAAAAAATAAATAAATAAATAAATAAATAAAAATATACAGACACGACATTATTTCATTATTTAAAACATGAAAATCTGACATTGACAGATTTTAATTTAGTGCCAGAGGCCTACTGCTAAACTTGTTAATATCGACAAATTCTTCTTTAGTTAATTCGTGACGATCTAAATTCCATGATAAAGTTTTCATTAAATCAAACCAATGTGTTTCAGCTGCAGATACTGTAACAAATAACGTTGGAAGTCCAAACTGTCTTATCGCCGCAAAACAACCTTTTTTGCTCTTTTTCCCAATGAGGGGGAGGTGTGCATTGGGGGGGACTCATGTCAAAGGTGTGCCTTGGGCGGGGGACTCATGTCAAAGTTGTACCTTCGGGGGGACTCATGTCAAAGTTGGGCCTTGCGGGGACTCATGTCAAAGTTGGGCCTGGGGGGGACTCATGTCAAAGTTGGGCCTTGGGGGAGACTCATGTCAAAGTTGGGCCTGGGGGGGACTCATGTCAAAGTTGTGCCTTGGGGGGGACTCATGTCAAAGTTGGGCCTTGGGGGGACTTCATTCAATAAATCCCCATTCAAAAAACCGACTGAAATAGGCCCATAGCACTATTAAGAATGTATTATAAAAATTCGACAACGCTGTACCGACTGAAATAGGGGTACCTTGGGGGGGACTCATGTGAAAGTTGTGCCTTGGGGGTGTTGCGCCTGCGCACTCTGTAAAGTTCGCTCCTTCGTTACGGAGCCCAGTTAGTTTGTAACTCCGCTCAAGGGAGGCTGGCATCTTTCTTTACTCCCATTTTTAAAGTTTTAAATAAATGTAGTAGTGATGTTTAAATCACCTCTAGTTGGTCAAGTTTTTATTACAGTCCACTATTTAAGTATTCAGAATGTTCTTATATAGTTTTAATTCTATGATTTAACATTTTTTGGTCCGTGCGACCACAGCGTAACCAGCACAGTTTCGGTTTCAAAAAGAAAACAATAATGGCTTTAACAGCATTAAATAGAAAAAAAGGGAATATCAAATTCCAATTCACAAAGTTACTCAACATTCCTAATGACGAATTAACCACAAAAGGTGAAATAACTTCGAGAATATCAATTTTAGAAAAACTTCAAAATAGATTTGACGATTTAAAAAATGGAGTACTATCAAGTGACAAAGGATGATGAGTTTCCTACAATAGAAGAAGAGTTAAGTGAGCTAGATTCTCAATTTCAAGAATTAGAGATAAGATTCAATACCTTACTAATTAACTGTAGTGACAATATGAGTAATATAAACTCAAATAATAGCTCGTTAGGAGCGGAAAGAAACATTGTTCCAAATCATACTATGCATTTACCCCAAATACCGTTACCTGTATTTTCAGGAAAATTTGAAGAATGGAACACATTTAAAACGCAGTTTCTAAATTTAATGAATGATAATCCTTTATTAACTGCAAATCAAAAACTCTTTTATTTACGCGCTGCGTTGAAAGGCGAAGCAAAAACAGTAGAAACCACTGATGATACTTACGATTCTCTACTAAAAACATTAGAACAACGGTTTGAAAATAAAAGAGCTATAATAGAGGCTCATATCAAAACAATTATTAATTATGAAAAAATAACTCATGAATCTGGTAAAGAATTACGAAAATTATTGGATTGTATTTTAAAGAATTTAAGAGCGTTAAAAGTATTGAAATATGAACGCGATAATCTTTCTAATATTATGTTATTAAACATTGTTTTGCAAAAGTTGGATCGGGAAACTCGCAAAAATTACGAACTTACATTAAAGAACAACGACGTTCCTGACTTTGATCAGTTTCTAGAATTCCTAGAAAAACAGTGTTCAGTTTTAGACAGTGTAAATCGAAATTTACCGCTTAAGTCCTCAAAATATACTACTGATAAGTCTGGTTATCCCAGAAGTTTAGTTGTAAAAACCCAAGGAAATAATTCTAACTTGTGTATATTATGCAAAAATAGTTCTCACACGCTATATAAATGCGATATATTTCTTAATTTCACAACAGAAAAACGATATGAATTTATTCGAAAGAATAATCTTTGTTTAAATTGCTTCGGATTCCATAAAATAGCTAAATGCAATTCTAAGTATGAATGCAGTAAATGTGGCTCCAGACATCACTCATTACTTCATAAAGACAAAGATTTATTACTTCCGTTATCAAAAGAGAGTGCAACCCCCCCATCAAGCTATGATAATAGCGATCGTCTGCTTGAAACAGCAGGTGCATCGACTGAAAGCAATCAGTCGGCGCCGATTACTTGTTTTGTTTCTGAAAATAAAAGAGTTATATTAGCGACGGCCACAATTTTTGTATTGGATGAATACGGATTTTATCACCCCGCGAAAGCGGTTCTTGACAGCGCCTCACAGTCTAATATTGCAACAGCAAAATTTGTAAATAAGTTAGGATTGAAAAAAGAAAAAATAAACATTCCTCTTTCGGCGCTGTCGGGAATTCCGATAAATATAAAAACGAAAACACAAGCACTGATAACAAATGAGAATAATTCGTTTTCAGCTAATCTGGAATTTTTGATTGTTCCAAAAATTATTGATGCGTTACCAATAAACTATTCTAATACATTAAAATTAAATATTCCAAAGGGAATAAAACTGGCCGATCAAACACTTTTCAAAAATAACAACAATGTAGATTTACTGATTGGGGCCGAAATATTTTTTGAATTAATGTTAACCAATAAAATCAAAATTCCTGAAACGGGTGCAATTTTACAGGATACTGTGTTTGGATATGTGCTTAGTGGAGCTGTTCAAGGCACTCCACATCCATTGTATTGTGCCATTATTTCCCAGTCAGATAACTCCAATTTAGAAAATATTATGAAAAGATTTTGGGAGATTGAAAATATACTAGATTCACCTAGTTTGAGAAATAAGGAAGAGATAGAGTGTGAAAAGCAGTTCGTGAAAACATATCGCAGAGATGATAACGGGAAGTACATAGTGAACTTACCAATGAAAAATAATTCTGAATTGGGAGATTCTTTCCATTCGTCCAAACAAAAGTTAAATAATTTATACAGACAATTAAATAGAAATCCCAACATTTCTGAATTGTATGTAAATTTTTTGAATGAATATGAACAGTTAGGCCACATGCGAGAATTAAATGATAATGAAATAAACACTGTTAAATATTTTCTTCCACATCACGCTGTGCTTAAACCTGATAGCAGCACTACAAAATTAAGGGTGGTATTCAACGCCAGTTCACCCACTACCAATGGGTTATCATTAAATGATTGTTTATTAAATGGAGGTGTAGTACAAGAAGATTTGTGTGCCATTTTATTACGTTTTCGTACGCACAAAATAGTTTTCACTGCGGATGTTAAAAAAATGTATAGACAGATATGGGTTAATCCTGAACAATGTAATTGGCAATGTATTCTTTGGAATAAAACCCCTAAGGAAAAGCCTAAAATTTATAAATTATTAACTGTAACATACGGCACAAAATGTGCTCCTTACTTGGCCACTCGTGTACTAAAACAAATCGCTAGTGATGAAGGGGCTAATTATCCGTTAGCTTCTGCCGCCACACTTAAGGATTTTTACGTTGACGACATTCTAACGGGAACTGATGAAGTGTCGTCTGCTCTGGAACTCCAGAAACAGTTGGTGTTAATGTTAACGGCTGGTGGACTAGAGTTGCATAAATGGGTTTCAAATGCCAGAGAATTATTAGAACAAGTCCCTTACAGTGAGCAAGACTATCACTTCGAAAAAAATGATAAAACTTCGGTGAAAACACTAGGGCTAAAATGGAATCCCAAAGATGATAATTTCAGTTTCACGGTATCATCAGATTATTCTAATACAATCGCCAAACGTGGTGTTCTGAAAGAGATCGCTAGACTCTTTGACCCATTGGGTCTAGTAGGACCAGTGATAGTACAGGCTAAAATATTTCTACAAAAATTGTGGCTTTTGAAAATTGATTGGGATCAGGAACTTCCAGCACAAGAAAAAAACACATGGATAAAATTCCGAAATGCTCTAAACGAGCTTAAAGATATTACGATCCCACGTTTCGTGTTCTCAAACTCTAATTGTCGTGAACTGCAGCTCCACGGCTTTTCGGACGCGTCACAAGAGGCATATGGCGCAGTGGTTTATTTACGTGTGATCACTAGTTCAAACGATGTACATGTGAGCTTACTGTGTAGTAAGCCCCGAGTTTCTCCTCTTAAAGTATTGACTATACCTCGCCTAGAACTTTGTGCGGCTGAATTGTTATCTAAACTGATATCAAAGGTAACCACATCATTAAATATACAATTAAGCTCTGTATATCTATACAGTGATTCAACAATCGTTTTATCATGGATCAACTCATCACCCCACGTGCTCAAGGTTTTTGTGTCTAATCGAATATCTCGAATCCAGGAACTCACGAAGAATTTTTGTTGGAGGCATGTTAAATCAACCGAAAATCCAGCTGATCTTGTTTCACGAGGAAGCCCTCCTCATCAACTTTCTGAGTTCTGGTTCAATGGACCAGATTTTCTTCATCATGAGCCTATACAACTTTCGAATAATGACATTACTGACTCTAGCGACGAATATTTTTCTGAAGCTAAAAAACGTCTTAATGATTCTGAACTTAAATTTTCCCTTTATGTAACTACCCAACCTTTCAATTTTGTTGATGACATTTTAACCATTAGTAATAGTTTTACTAAAATTGTGCATGTTTTAGCGTTTATTTTCAGATTTATCAACAACCTAAGACATCCAGGGGAAAGAAAAACTGGATACCTAGGTCCAGAAGAAAAGAAGGCTGCGCTAAATTTTATACTAAAGACCTTACAGGAGGGAGAATTTAGGAATGATATAACAAGTCTAAAAATTAATAACTGTATTTCTCTTAGCAGCAGGCTTCGCCCCCTGGCACCGTTCTTAGATTCAGATGGTTTATTAAGAATTGGAGGTAGGTTGCATAACGCAGATTTGAACTATAAGAAAAAACATCCAATAATATTGCCAAAGGGTAAGTTCAGTGAGATAATTATTAAACATTTTCATGAAAAACTTCACCATTCAGGTCCTCAGACATTACTTTATAACATTAGGCAAGAATATTGGCCCTTAAATGGTCGAAATGCATGTCGTAAAATTGTCCATAATTGTGTCCAATGTTTTAGAGCTAACCCTAAGTTATGCTCTCAAAAAATGGGTGATCTGCCTAAAGAGAGGATAAATCCTGTTTTCGCATTCAATAGTACGGGTATAGATCTGTGTGGCCCATTTTTTATAAAAAATAAGCATCAAAGAAAAGGGGCTCCCATTAAAATTTATGTTGCTCTTTTCGTTTGCCTTACAACTAAGGCAATACACCTAGAAATCGTCTCTGACTTAACTTCAGAGTCACTAATTGCTGCCTTGAAACGTTTTATCGGCAGACGAGGTAAATGTGCTAAAATCTTTTCAGACAATGGGAGTAATCTTGTTCGAGCTAATAAAGACTTAAAGGAATTTTTTAAATTAATTACCCAACAAGATGAAAATTTGGCAAATTTCTCCTTAAATGAGAAAATAGAATGGAAATTTATTCCTCCCAGGGCACCAAATTTTGGTGGCTTATGGGAAGCCGGGATTAAATCTTTTAAGTATTATTACAAGCGTATTATAGGTGATGCTAAACTGACATACGAAGCCTTTCAAACCATCATGATTCAAATTGAATCCATGTTGAATTCGCGTCCATTAACCCCTCTCTCGGCAGACATAGAGGATTTGGAAATTTTGACCCCTGGTCATTTTCTTATCGGTCGGTCGTTAACGGCCATCCCCGAACCCTCACTGACAAACATTCAAACCAATAAATTAAATTTGTGGCAACAAACTTGTAAACTAACTCAAACATTTTGGAAATTTTGGTCTAACAATTACTTAAATAATCTACAGCAAAGGACTAAGTGGTACTTTGAAAAACAAAACGTAAAGGTAGGCGATATGGTCGTCATAAAAGAGGATAATTTGCCCCCTCTAAAATGGTTACTAGGCCGCATTACTAAAACCTATATTGGAAGGGATAATATTGTGAGAGTAGTAGATATTCGAACAAAAAATGGAATACTGAAAAGAGCTATTTTAAAATTAGCTATTTTGCCAATTAATGATTATACAATATATTAATTTCATTTTACTGCTTATATTCTATTGAAAAGAATGACAGTTTATATTATGGACATTTGTTTTATTCTTGTTTAGATATGAAAAATAGTATATTATAAAAAATATATTAAATAAATATATTCTAAAAAAAAAAAAAAAAAAAAAAAATCTATTAAAAATTGAGAAAGAAAATAATACATAATTTTCTTAATATTGCTATAAGTTTTCCTTTGGTTTTGTTTACTTACCTTGCATATATAGATTGTTTCATGTATAAGTTAAAATTGTGTTAATTATTGTTTTTTATTTTCAATGTGATTAATCTATAATTCAGTTTGTATTTCCAACATATGTTTCTATGGTTATGTCTCATGTGTAATTTTGTGTAACTTTTTGAAATTTGCATTTCAACGCCGGGCGGTATGTTGCGCCTGCGCACTCTGTAAAGTTCGCTCCTTCGTTACGGAGCCCAGTTAGTTTGTAACTCCGCTCAAGGGAGGCTGGCATCTTTCTTTACTCCCATTTTTAAAGTTTTAAATAAATGTAGTAGTGATGTTTAAATCACCTCTAGTTGGTCAAGTTTTTATTACAGTCCACTATTTAAGTATTCAGAATGTTCTTATATAGTTTTAATTCTATGATCTAACAGGGGGGACTTCATTCAATAAATCCCCATTCAAAAAACCGACTGAAATAGGCCCTTAGCACTATTAAGAATGTATTATAAAAATTCGACAACGCTGTACCGACTGAAATAGGGGTACCTTGGGGGGGGGGGACTCATGTCAAAGTTGTGCCTTGGGGGGACTTCATTCAATAAATCCCCATTCAATAAACCTACTGAAATAGGCCTCTAGCACTAATTAAGAGTGACCTATAAAAATTCGACAACTGCACCGACTGAAATAGGCCTCTAGCACTAAAAAAAAAAAAAAAAAAAAAAAAAAACTTTTCAGATTGTAAATAATCTCTAAAAAATAAAGAGTTAAATTTAACACGTGTCATTTGTATTAAATATATTTAAAACACTTTAAATACACGTAAATATAAATTTATTTAAAAGATGTTAATTTTTTTTTTTTTTTTTTTTTTTTTTTATCCAAAGCTTTTCGCTTTAATAATAAAGCATCATCAGGGATTTATGATTTGTTTCCATTGCGCAGTTTTAAATAAGTTTTCTTTTTACAGTCAACAGTTAATTCTTTTATATATAACGTGATATATTTTAAATATCAGCAAAAAACAATAGAGCATTTCCTCGTGACGTCATGTGGTTGGCAAAAAAGTGCGCTCGACTTTCCCGCGCCCCGCCCACCATTGATTTTCCGTTGGTAGTAATTAAGTAATCGCCATCGCTATGCTTTTCCCAAGCCTTTTTGCCAACCACTCATAAAAGTTGAGATGTTTGTTTACAAACAAGGAACTGCCCTATATGAATTCCGGTAGAGGTTTTGACCAAGGAGTTAAGAAAAGTGAGAGAAGCTGGAACTATTGCATATCATACGAGGTTATTGTAGGAGAAAAAACATCATGAATAAGCAGAAATAAACTATTGACTATTTTATAATATTGTGCCAAATTATTGGTAAAATTGCAGCATCTTTGGAATTTATTGCGTTTTTGCATTTAATTATATGGCCCATTTCCGAAGCTATTCATATAATTAAATGCAAAAATGCAATAAATTCCAGAGATGCTGCAATTTTACCAATAATTTGGCACAATATTATAAAATAGTTAATAGTTTGTTTCTGCTTATTCATGATGTTTTTTCTCCTACAATAACCTCGTATGATATGCAATAGTTCCAGCTTCTCTCACTTTTCTTAACTCCTTGGTCCAACCTCTACCGGAATTCATATTGTTTTTTTGCTGATATTTAAAATATATCACGTTATATATAAAAGACTTAACTGTTGACTGTAAAAAGAAAACATATTTAAAATTGCGCAATGGAAACGAATCATAAATTCCTGATGATGCTTTATTATTAAAGCGAAAAGCTTTGGATAAAAAAAAAAAAAAAAAAAAAAAAAAAAAATTAACATCTTTTAAATAAATTTATATTTACGTGTATTTAAAGTGTTTTAAATATATTTTTTCAGATTGTGTTTTAGGAATAATCCACAGATTTTGAATAAAACAAATGATAACATAGATAAATAAACACATTTAAATTTTAATTTGCGATTACTTTGTAAACACTTACATGTTTCAATGGACGTATCTCGGGGAAATTGTATGATACAAGGTGAAATTTTATATATTTTTAAAAAATGAAGCAGATATTACTAACTGAAAAGTTTTTGTTTAGGGCCACATGCATATATATATATATATATATATATTATTTAATCAAGAGACTTCTGAATTTTTTAGTTGATTAAAAAATATACATATGTGTGTTTTTATTTACACATTTTTCTTTCTTTTCTTTACTTTTTTTTTTTTTTTTTTTTAATGTGTTATGCAAATCTAAGACCAATATTAAAAGAATGAAAACCGAAGTTAAGGTTTTTTTGATTCCCAGTTTTATGACATTGAAATTAATGATTGATATTCAAAATATGTTCCATTCTATTTACTCATTCAATAAATTACTATTGCAAATTTATATTTTTAAACGTAACATTATTTCTTTTCAGCGCAATTCAATTCATGTTCCTATCCTTTATTCAAATGCATTTTTTGTATGTTTATGCATGTTTACTTGGTAGTATCTAGCTTCTCTACTGCATATACTGGGTGTCCGAAATTAATTGACCCTATTAGTTCCCCATCATACTATAGGTATGGGGAACTTAGGTAATCGTGAAAATTTTCGACCTCGGTTTTTTGACTTTTTTACACGTTTTCAGGTGTGAGGAATCCGAAAATGACAAAGTTTCTATGGTGTCTGTCTGCAGGGTGTCTGTTAGTCTGTCAGTCTGTTAGTGTGTAAGTCCGTTAGTTTTTTAGTCTGTGTACACGATATCTCAAGAACAAATTGTCGCAGAGAGGTCAGATCAATTTTTAAATATTACTTTCGACACTGGCAAGAACCCTATTTATTTGCAACATTCGAATTTAAAAACTTCGTGAGTTATTAGAAATTTACGATTTTCTTAACATGGGAGAATAGGACAAAAATTCACTTAAACGTGCATTAAATGGAAACCTTTTACTGTAAAAATGTCAGATCAGTTTTAAAATATCAGTTTTGATGCCGGAAGGAACATCAGTAACTATAAATATGCTACTTTGAAAATTTCGCAAGTTATTGGAAATTTACGAATTTCTTAACATGGCAGTATAGGGCAAAATTTCCCATAAACGTCAATTTTGAGAGATATTTTCATCGTAAAGATGTCAGACTACTTTTGAAATATTATTTAGGACACTGGTATGAATATTAATGACTATGAATTTTCCAATATAAAAATTTCGTAAGTTATTGGAAATTTACGAATTTCTTAACATGGCAGCATAGAGCAAAATTTCACATAAACGTCAATCTTGAGGGATATTTTCATCGTAAAGATGTCAAACCACTTTCGAAATATTATTTAGGATACTGGCATGCATATCATAGACTATGATTTTTCCAATTTAAAAAAATTCGTAAGTTATTTGGAATTTACGATTTACTTAACATGCCAGAATAAGGTAAAATTGAGCATAAAATTTCATTTTGAGGCTCATAAATACATTAGACAACTTCAAAATTACATTTATGATATTTGTTTGAACATGATTGAATACAAATATTCTAATAGGAAAATTTCGTAAACTATTCGTAATTTAGGATTTTACCAACATAGCGAAATTGTAAATTTTTCATATAAATATGAATTTTGAGGATTATTGCATTGGAAATAGTAGCATGAAAACTAAACAACGGAATTAACCCTGATAAAATAAATTAATAGATTAGAATAAAATAAATATATCGAAGTGAATGGTGGATAGCCTATTAGGCGGGGTTTTCATTCTGTCACTGAATCAAGCTTTTGTCAAATTCATTTCTTTTAACACGATTATATCTCTCAAACTGGAAATTTATGAGAACATAAATATGATGGGGAACTGAGCAGAGTCCACCTATGCCAACTAGTTTTAAAGGTGTCTACATTCGAAACTATTGTTGAGAAAGTTATGATATTTGTGTTGGAATGAAAGTATGGGAATTTGTTTGAGCGAATTAAAAAATATATATATTTCAATTTTTCGCCACAAGGGGGCCCTTTTTAATGAATTACACATTTAGCATACAGTTAGGAATCAGGGTTTAAACTGCCATTAGTTTTTTTAGCATTTTGCTAAAGGGGAAGCACAATTTCATCAATTTTGCTAATTTTTTGCTAATTGCTAATTGCTAATTTTTCATCAATTTTGCTAATTTACAATAATTCATCATATTTTGCTAAAACATGTTGGTCAGAATTTCGCTAAAAAGCTAAAACTGGATAACTATCTAAAATATCTCTATATAATAACTCGCAATTTTTTTTTTTTTTTTTTTTAATATTTGCAGGCAAAAACTACGAAAGGACTGAAATTTTTGGGAATGATTATTTATATTGTAATTTGGATTTATTTTTAATTTTTAATGATTGAATTTAAATGCAAAAATATTTAAAAGTATGTCAGAATTCAGAATTTGATTCATAGAAGCATTCTTAGCACTATTATTTCACGATTATCTACCACAACACTTTAGTTAATTTTTCAATTGATTTTTCATTTTACACATATGATATGAGTACCTCTTTTTCTATTGTTAAAATCAAAACATAGTTTCCCTGATTCATATTTTAAAAGTCACAAATATGGATACTTGGTTAAAATCATCAATGAACAAAAAGAATAGAAAATAAAACTGAGGATAACAAAGCTAAGTAAATGAAATCGATGGTATCCAAAGAATTAACTTTCGAAAAAGCTAAAATAGTGCTTCCCTATTTTCGCTAAAATGCTAAAGTAATTTTTTTGCCAGGTTAAACCCTGGTTATGATTGTTTACAAATTTTATTATAAGGGAAATTCAACATGACGGCCACCACTGTCACAGCTACCATCTGGAATTGTAAGATAGCATGTTCCACAGCTGACAACAATGTGTTCGGGGAGATGTCACCAATATGTTGTAAAATGCTGTTTTTAAGATTAGATAAACTTCTCGGATTATCAGGACTTACCAGACATTTCAAACTCTCTAAAGCCAAAAGTCACATGGATTGAGGTCTCGGGATGCGTTAATTAGTTAGAGTGACTCATGTATAGAAAGGTGGGGAAATCTAAATAAAACAGCAGTCGTAAAAATAACGCCCCCTGATAGCAAAATTCTGAAGTAATTTTTTCATTCACTCAAACAAATTCCCATACGTTCATTATGTCCTACACAAAATTTTATAATTTTCTTAGCAATAGTTTCGTCTGTGGGAAACTTTAAAATAGGATTGTTTAATTTCTTTACGTGCATAATTTTATTACTTAATATTCATTGAAATACATTAATACCTGTTTTATAAAAAACATCTATGTATATTAATTTATAAATATCTGTTCTCAGTATAAATATTTAGTTATATGTTTTATTTTTACATTAGTTTTATTTACACTGACAAATTGGGGACTAATGATAAATTGAAGATTGTCCAAGCATATCTTGCAGCGAGTCACTTCAAACAGAAAAAAATGATAGAAAAATGCAAAGAGATAATGCAGAACTGGTCTTTGGTTGAAGATGAAGTATGTGAACTTTTGAACTTTTCTTTAGGAATTCCCATACTGAAAGAAAACTGCCTCAATTTTATAAAAAGGAATGCATCTAAAGTTGTCTCATCCCCAAATTTCTTTCAATTAAACTATCAAGCTATGGTTGCTATTCTGGAAAACGATGCTTTAAAAGATGTAAGTATATTTCTGAATTTTAATAAAATCTGTTAATTACTAATTCATAGCTGCCAACATTTTAATTTATTCCGGAGTATTTTTAGTCCCGAATTTTTTTCATACCACTTATGCTTTAAGAGCAATTTTTTCTTATTTTATCGAAATTGTGTATTGGAGAAAAATTTTCTATTAATAATGTAGTGCGAAATAAAGGCGGGACCAAAAATACTCTGGAATAAATTAAAATGTTGGCAGCTTTGCTAATTTTTACTTTCTCTTACCCATAAAGTATAGAGAAAGTATTGTTTTTGAGTCAAATTTTCGAAACTGAGTTTTTGTTATACTTACACGCTTTGAGGTCCGCTGAATCTAAAAATCATGTTTTTAGCTGTTGGTCTTGTGTGTGTGTGTGTGTGTCTGTCTGTTAGCAGTGTATCTCAAAAACAAATTATAGCAGAAAGTCCAAACTTGGTATTCTAAATGTGTATCATACAGCAATGCTACACTAAACTTTTCGTTGATGTTGAGATCAAGCAAATGGTTCGTGCACAGGGACACCGAAAAAACTTCAAGTACATAACGTCTATAGGGTAAATTGCAGGTAAGTAGAGTTTAACATCTATGGACTGCACTAAAACAAATGAAACGAATATATGTTTTTTTTATATGCGTAAAGACATGTTTCATGTAGAATATGGTATAGAAATCATTCATAGTTCGTTTACAGGGCTAAACAAAAGAACTAGATTATAATGCGAGAGTTCTTGAAAATTGATGGAAGTGTACTTTAGGTGTACAGTGTGTTATTAATATAAGATTACATTTATATGCACCATGCGATGTGTACATAACTTTCCGAAGATATACAGGGCTGCCAATATTTAAGCCATAACATTCTTTTTTATTTGATAGTAGAAGTCCACTATAATATTTCACCATGTTCAGGAAAGCTGCTCAGGAATTGAAAATAATTCGTCGTAGCTATATCGTAAATAATGTATTTTTTAAAGCTATATATTCATCATTCGTTTTTTGTATATTTACAAGTTTTGAGGCTTCCTGAATACCGAAGTCAAATTTTAAAGTTTGTTTTTTGTCTGTGTCTGTTATAGAGTAAATTAAAAACAAATAATTTCAGGAGATCCAAATAAGGTATTTTAGTTTAATACTTTTGTTACTAGAAAATTTTGTTCAAGACTGATAAGTTTCAAGGAATGACACGTGTGAAACTTTTTTGAATAATTTTAAATAAACTTTTGAACTTAATAACAGATTTGAATTCTATATAAATGTAGGTACAGTAATGAAACGGGGGGTTGAGGGGGGCGGTATCCCCTCACATAGAATTATTTTTCAAATAAAGCTGTTCCGAAGCCTAATTTGAATTGTTTTAACATAGGTTTACGTAACTGTACTCGTTATCTTAACTCTTAATCTCCAATCTGTACTTCTAGTATTAAATTTCAAGGTAAGAGAAAGTCGTGTGAGTGACGCACCAGATTATTTATAACGTTATCAAGCAGAAATCCCGCCATAATCACTTACTTACTCAGAAACTATTTGTCTGAAGTTTTTTAAGGGGCTAAAAGGATTTTGAAGTCTAAAAGAAACGTAATTTCTCTTTCTCTCTCTCTCTTTTTTTTCCCTTTATAATATAATAAATGATATATTTTATTGAAATTTTTGATCATTTAAAAGCAACATCTAAACAACATTTTAGAAAATTTTTATTAAAACTTTTAGAAGATTCAGCCGGTGTCTCCTGGTTTCCGGAGACACTTCATAAAAGCGGTGGATACCATTTCTCAAAAAACTAATGCACCAATTTTTTTTAAGTTTTACACTTCTTTAACCCCTTCCGGTAAAATGACGAGTCTAGCTCGTGATTGGTTTTTCATGCCATATCGCACAATGACGAGCTACACTCGTGATGCTTACTGTTCAATATGATAATTAATTTAGTTTAAAATTTCTAGTGCACTGAATTTGGCAACACCTTTTTTACTTGTGGAAATATCACAGATCCCTATCACATATTGTTTACCGTTAGAATTTCTTGGTACAAGTCACGGCCGAATTGTTGTTAGTCTGTAAGATTTCATTCTTGTAAAAATTTAGTGTGAGCATCGGTCAATATATATTTCTGTAAAGGAAAAACGTGTTGTATAGTAAATACCATAATGGATAAGAGATTTGCTGACTATGAAGGTCAAGGTGATTGGAGCGATTATGAAGTATCAGAAGAATATATGAAAGGACATAAGAAAATATTTTTTTACATGTTTGACATTGCACTCTACAATTCATATGTTTTATATAACAAAATCAATTATGCCAACAAAATCGGAATTGGGAGCTTTCGACTGGACATAGCAGAACAAATCCTACAAAAAGTTACACTACCGGATTATAAAACCCGTGGACGTCCATCATGTAGTGACACCCCGGCTAGGTTGCAGGCTAAAAGATGGGGACATTTTCCAGAATACATTCCTTCAACTCAGAATAAAAGAAAACCTACTAAGAGGTACCGTGTGTGTTACAAGAATAAAATTAGAAGTTAGACTCCCTGGCAGTGTAAACAATGCAGGATTCCTTTGCACTTACCAGAGTGTTTTGAAAAGTACCACACGCTTGAAGACTATTAACTATATACCTTATTAAAGTTTTGCTCTGATTTTTTCTTAATTTTACCGTTTTTAATGTCATTTAACAATATGTAAAAATGAATATTAATTAAGAATATGTAAGAATTATAAAATGAAACAAGTTTTCTTAAATAAAAATTAAATAGTTATTTCATGCACTCTTTTTCATTATTAAATCGTACCGGAAGGGGTTAAAATAGGATTGGCTAGTGCTTGAACGAATGATTTTTCTTTTTTCGATTGCAACTGTTTTTACAAGACTGTATGTGAGATAAAATATGGCAAACATATTTGTGTTTCTCGCATACGACTCTGCCAAAAATTCAAATTTCAATTTAGGAAATAAAAAATCGTTCATTCATCCGCTAGTCATTGCCATTTTGAAGAAGTTTGCAAAATTTCAATAAGGTCGGTGCGTAAAATTTTGAAAAATCGTGTCCACCCGTCCACCGCTCCACCGCTTTTCTAAAGGGTCTTCGAAAACCAGGACTCACCGGATTAATTTTCTAAATTTTATACTGAAAATTTTATGATTTTTTTTTTTTTTTTTTTTTTTTTATGTTGCTCTTTTATATGCTCACTTATTTTGAATAAAAAAATGTTATTTCCTTAAAAAAAAAAAAAAAAAAAAAAAAAAACAGAGAGAATTTGCTTAAAAAAAAATAATAATAAAAAAAAAAAGCTTTTAAATCTATGTCCTAATCTTTAAAAAAATAAAATAAAAAGAGAGAGTGAATATTTTTATTGGATTTTATATTTATTTATTTATTTAATTTAGATAACATACATTTATTTATAAGACATGATATAAAACTATTTTTTAATATCTTTAAAGATATTATTAGGTCTTTGCATATCTTTAAAGATATTATTAGGTCTTTGCATAAATTCATGCGGTTTTTTATTGCTTCATTTCATAAAAGCACATCAAATCAAATGACAATTTTTAATCAGAATACTCTCCATTACTTTCTACAACCTTTGCCCATTTTTTGGGTAACAAATGACGACAATAGAAGCTCTTGTCTTTCGAGGCAATAAAATGATCCGCGTCCGCACGAACTTTTGCAACGACCTAATATATTGCATGCATAGATTTTTAACGTTTTCAGAGTTTAATAAGATTTATATGGATGTTTACTTTAACTATTTTGTTCATGTTCTCGATTGGTTTTGTCAGGCAAATGGCGAATTTTCTATCAAATAAACGTTACTAAACTACTGATTTTATTAATATGTAGTGAATTACAAGGATGTTTGAAATAATACGTGACTTCCGAAGTATAAATGATCTTTTATAGGCAGTTAGACTTACATCACGGTCGAATGTAACACCTTGAGGTTGAAGTCCGGATATTCTAAGAATACTGCTTACTAAGTTTTACTACTTATTATTTTTTTACAGTGAAAGTTAGTTTGCAAGGGTAAGATTATTTCTAAGTCATTATTTTAAACAGGAATTTTATTTAAAATATTAAATCTTTTTTTTTTTTTTTTTTATCCTTTCTTATATAAATATATACATATATTATATATAAATGATAGGTACAATAAAATTTAACCTTAAAATTTTAGCAATTAATAGATACGTGTTAATACTAACGCAACAAAAATAAAACTGATTGTAACACAGTACAAAAACTAGCACAGAAATGTTCCGATTCATATTTAGATCCAATAAGAAACAAAACCAATGCAAATTACTTACGCCCACATGAGTAAAAAGGATAAAATTGATGAAGAATCTCATTAAATGTATTAAAAGTGATTCATGAATTAAGAATTCAGTTAAAAAGTGTGAAAAAAAAATAAAGGACCACAGGTATAATAATTGGAATAAAAATGCTTAAAAATAGAAGTATTATCTCATCAGGGAGCATGTACTTCTTTAAAGCAGAGAAAGCTGTAAGATTTCGTAAAACAATATAGCTAACAATAGCAAACATATTGCTCATGCTCCAATCGAGCAGCAAAACCATTTTGAATAAGAAATGAAATAAAATATTAAATCAAACCATCAAGGAAACCAGAAAGAAAAATGGAAAAAATCAGAGTAACCGCATGTAAATCTATCACACAACACGGCGAATAACTTGTTGCCATTATAACATTGAAAATAAAAATAAATTCCTTGCAGACTTCGATTAATCGATAAAGAATTAACAACTGAGCATTTTCAATAACGATAAAATTATATATATATATATATATATGTTATTACCATTATTATTATTATTATTATTCTCATACAAAACAAGAAGTTAAAAAAAGAAGAAAATAAAATGTAAATAAAAAATAGTTTAAATTAAACATTTCAAATTATGGTCATCTTCACATCTAATGCATTCTTAACGATTCCATGTCGCGCATATCGGCTTAGCTGTTCGGAGTTTTTCATCAAAACTTACTCGAATAAGTGCAGGATCCCTGAGAAGGACCCAATGGAATGCATACTACACACACGGGTCTAGGATCTTCGCGTAGTAAATTAGACTTAACCCTAACACTAACATCTATTTTCAAAAATGTACTTTTAACTCCTTACCTGCCGATGACATTTTACGAGATTCGCTTCAAAAAGCAGCCTTTTTCTTTCAATTCTGAAATGTGTAAATCTTTCAAAAACACTGTGAAGATCAGTTTCAGGTTTATTTTATTGCGCTGTCAAACCGTGTCAGTATTTTCACTGGTAGCAATAAAGTGCAAAGGATCGTACTTCAGAAAAACGTATAGATACGCCCAGGGCAGTTAAGGGGTTAATATAAATGAGTTAATATCAGATTAAAAAGTATTACCGGTGTTAAATTAATAGAATTTGATTAACTATTTAATAATGAATGTATCATTGAGATTTTATATTCATGTGTTCATTTAGTTAAAAGTTATGCGCAAAAGAAAAAAAACAAAAAAAGCACACGGTTCTTTTATTTTTGGAAACCAGTGTATAATAGAATATACAATGTTTACATTATCTGTAATGAGGTGTGTGGAATTAACTTTTTTTCCTCAATCTCTGTTTCAGATTCAATTAAAAGATCGTATAGCAAAAGTAATTGAATGGGGTAAAAAGCAGAAAAACAATCCTGAGGATTTAGAAGTTGTTCGAGATTATTTCTTGACATCCGACCCTCCTCTTCTCGGCAAGTTGAAGATTGAAGAACTGCCAGTATTAGAATTAACTGAATTATTTACTTACATGTATGATAAATTACTGGAGCC
Source organism: Salticus scenicus (assembly GCA_963930645.1). NCBI lineage: Eukaryota > Metazoa > Arthropoda > Arachnida > Araneae > Salticidae > Salticus > Salticus scenicus. The sequence goes on from OZ005661.1 coordinate 120,829,777, forward strand.
TTCTGAAATAAAGAATTTCTTGCAGTATATCCATACTAAAAAAAAGGAAGTTTTACCAAAATGGTGTACCGTAAAATAAGAAGTAAGTCTGTTTTTAATTGTTTTTTACATACTTGTATGAAGTGAACGAAATTTGTTATCGTAGAAACGAAACATATTATGTATCTCATATAACACAAAAATAATTTGCCAAAAACTATTAAAATTTAGTATTTGGAGCTTTAAAAACAGTTAAGTTCACAATAACTTTAATATTCACAATAATCATTATTAACTTTAATCCTGTTTGATCTTCAGTTAGCTTTGTAACTGTTATTTGGTATTTCTCACTTTTGCTGGATGTTTAGTTTAGTCCATAGATAGTTTATATAGGACTATGGGCGGTCCACACAGTTTTGTCTATCTGGAAGCAGCTGTCTGCGTAAAAATCTTCGTAGGAAGTGTCGATAAACTACTGCAACTTCGTCAGGATGGCAGGACAAGAGAAAGTGTATCTAGGGTTCATTTTGAGTCGGGACAGTTTCTTCGATTTGATTACGTTCTTGTTACATTCCTCTGAATTTTCACCCCCCCCCCCCCCTAAAGTGTCTAGTTCTCAGTCTTGTTAAGGTATTTACAAAATTCTGCTTGTGTTTAGTTCTCAGATTTGATCTTTGAACTTGATTGTGTTATCATTCAATTTCGACTTTTCTACTAAATTTACTTCAGTGAGAGTGACATGAGGAAGTAATTCTTTGTTAATCATCAGAAGATTCAATTTTATCAATACCAACATGCGCTAGAATCCACTGCATTATACATTGTTGCCTAGGTTAAGAATTTAGTCGATATGATTTGTAAATTAAGTACTAGCTTTTAGTATAAACCTTGTGAATTACTTTGGACGCAGCTTCAGATTCGTTGAAGATAATTAATCTTGCAGCTCTCTCAGTTTCCTGGAAACTAATGTATGCATTTAGTGCTTCTTGAATCGTTAGAAGTACGCATATGTAGTTTGAGGCTATTTTACCTGCGCACAGACTTTAAAATGTTTTGTGCTACCCTCTGGAAAAATAAGATTGATACCAGCTCCACCGTTTTCCATGGTTTAATCCGAAGATCTATCTGTGAAGGCATAAACGAAGTCTCCTCCAGAACACAATTAAATGTTTCTGATTCTTTTAGGATTGATTTCAGAGATTAGTTCTTTTTTGGAGCAAGGTTTAAAAAAAAAAAAAGTCACAATTTTGGTATTTATGGGGAGGATAAAGATAGAAGATAGAATTGACTCCTCTAAGATCTCATGTGTGTGTTGTTCAGGTCCAGTTTGTTGTATGATCATTTGATCATACTGTAATTTAGAAGATCATTTAAGGCTTGGACTTTCGCTCCACTTCTGAAAGGCTTTATTGTCAATATGGTAATTTTCATAATCTTGGAGAATTTCATGAATCTCTCTTTAGTGATTTCTCAATTCGATAAGTTTTCTTTTCTTTCTTAATATATATATATATACATATATATATGACGTTTGTGTATATGTATGCTGGAGTGAGCCGAAAACAGTAAAATACCTATATTTTAGCTTATTAATACCGTTTGACCTCTACCACTTCATCTAATAAGGATAAGATATGCAAAAAATAAAAGAATAAAAAGTAAATTCGAGAAAATAGAGTTCCATGCTGTATTTTTGACAAAAGGACAGATTTAATTTTATCAAGAGGGAATTTTCATTAGGCCTTGATACGAATCTGCATCCTTTGACTTATCATGTCAACAGTCCACCAAAAATCAGTAATCGTTCATATGATATTTGGAAATTTTCATTCTAGTCTGATGACTATTCGCTCTTGTTGAAATTAATGCAGAACGTTTTCCTCAAATCTGTACGTTATAATCGAGTATGTTATGTAGCATGTTATGTAGCATGTATCTGTAGCATGTTGTGGCTCCGATTGTGATTGTTCGTTGTCGTCATACATATATAGAATTAAATAAATAAATAAATATTGTATCAGTAAATCTGCGTCTTTATTCGTGGAACTGATGAAAATTTGCAGCTGTCACATGAGTGTGTGCCCTGCGGGTATTGATTGGATTAGCGCAGTCGGTAAATTAGTGACAGCCAACAAAACAAGCTCGAATCCTGACGAGGTAGCTAATTCCTATAATTAAATATAATTGAGTTTAAAAGTAGGAAATATAGGTGTAAACTTGCTTTGATTCTTTTACTTTTGTAATTAAAAACACTTCTTAATGAGAGTACTCAGGGAGGAATAAAACTTAAGCTGAATCACTTTTAGTCGGAATGTAAATTTCAGAATCAAAAGGTCTGCAAATAAATTAATGTACATATGGATGTGATAGAAGCATTAATTGGCATTATGATTTTGATTTTCGCGGTGTATGCAATCCACGTTAACCACGAGTGTATAATATTATGTTTGCTTTCATACTGCGCAACGTGGCCACTTTCTTCACTTGTGAAGGGTGATGCTTAAATATTTTGATCCGAAACAACTATTGCATGGTTTTTTCACTGCCAATTTTTCGAGCACTGTATTTCAAGTATTGAAAATCTGTCTTGTATAATTTATATGTTTAAAGGAATTTTTGAAATTAACGGCCCTCTTCACTCACCGTCGCCGGAAGCCCGAACCAATGTTATTCTATGGGAAATTTTCTTTACAAATAACTTATTAAAAATATTTTTTTTTTAAATTCTGTTTTCACAATCAGAAAATTCCTAACTGCTTAATTGACAGATCTTTTTTAAAAACGCATTTTTTAAATTTTTAATATTTTATTTTGAAATTACAAAATGAAAAAAATTGCGTATTGAAAATTCGTATTTTACAGCTTCAAAATAAAATATAAAAAATAAAAAAAAATACTTTTTTAAAAAAGGTGCGTCCTTTTAACAGTTGTGAATTTTCATAATGTAAAAACAGAATTTAAAAATATGTATTAGATAATAAGTTATTTGTAAAGAAAATTTCCCATAGAACAACATTAGCTTCAGCTTCCAGCGATAGTGAGTGAAGAGGGCCCTTAAGTTTTTTTCTGCCTTTGTGTGAATTAGTACTAGTAAAACAAGAAAAAGGAAAAAGTTTATAGTTTAAAATAGATTTTTTGTGCTGTTTTCACAATATATATATATATATATATATATATAATAAAAATATGTATAAAGAGTGTGCACCAGCATACATTTGTCCACTTTTTTGTATTTTTAAACCACCTATTCATAGCCTAGGTGGTCTTTTTGGACCTTTTAACTTTCATTACAAGCAGGAACCGTGTTTATATATATATATTTTGTAATGTATCTAATTTTCAAAGGTTTCGATCTAATTTTGAATGAAAATATATACTATAAAAAAAAAAGGCAGTTTTTGCAGCAGAATTCGCTGTCACGCATTTTTGACAGCACATTCTGCTGAAAAAAGGGAAATTTATAGCGAAAACATCTGTAAAGAGAGACTCTTTTACAAATTTTTCTGTTGTAAATTATTTGTTTAAAACAGCAGAATGTGCTGGCACCCATTTTGCCAGCACATTCTGCTGGCAAAACTGCCAATATCTTTTACGGTGTATAAATGAGTAAAATTTTCCAAATATGAACAATTTAAGAGTACCAAAGATCACTAAAACGTTCCCTAGAAATTAACTCGATGAAATGGATATGTACAAATGAGGAAGGGTGTCAGTTGTGGATGTCTTTTAAGCTCTGAGATTTCAAAAAAGCATTGTAAGCAGACATTTTCATATGGAGGACATAATTTACTTTACATTTTCTTAGGGGCTTCCTTGGCCGATTGGTTATGTCACCACACTGCTAATCGCCTTCGAGCGTAGGGGAGCGGGTTCAATTGCCGCGCTGGCCCTGGGTGTTTTTCCATTTCTTCGTATTGTAATTCTGTCATGTGCTATCTGTAATTATCTGACGAATGTTTGCAAGCGGACTACGAGCCAAGCATACAAATCTGATGTATATGTTATCATTTAACAAACAAACAAACATTTTCTTATTTTTGTTAATTTTTTTAAAATTATTTAATGTGAACTTTTTTTTTTATTTACAGTATCTGATGACCCATTTATGATATACATCATTGAAGTGGAAGTCAAATGTTTTGTATAAAATGTACTTTCATTTACTCTATGAGACTGATATATTTTTTTATTGAGTTACTTAGTACTATCTTCTAATGCATATTTTCAATAAAAAGTCATTTTAATTTTGTCTAATTTTTTTTTTTTTTTCGCATGAATAATTAGAAATATATAATATAAACTAGAATTCTTCGTTCGTTTCGTTGGTCACTATGTTTAACTGAAATAATAATAATAAAAAAAGAAATCTTTATCTTTTTTACGTCACATAATTAATGTGTGAAAAAAATCCTATAAAATAATTCAAAACATTGCGTCGGATCCCTCCTGTCTACGGTGGCGCCTTACTTGGATGCTTCAATTTGGGTGTTTAAAGGAGACCATGTTTCGCCGCTGTTATTATTCATGAAATTCAATTTTATAGATTGCTATATTTTTGCATCTGGAAAACATTTTAGTTTTAACACCATGTACACGATTTTTCTAACCCTCTATCTGTGATGAGAATATTATAAATACAATAAATTTATAATTATATTACTATTAATAATATTATAAAAAATATAAATAAACTTATTCGTTTTAAATTTTAATTAATTTAAAATTTATTAAGTGTAATCCTCTTTACTATATTACCATTTGATTCCGACAGATGGAATAAATTTTTCTTTCAAAGGAAAGTATTTTGTCTAAGCGAGACCTAGTACATACTGAGATTTTTCTAGCTTTTGTTCTGTTATAATAAAATGAAGGGATATGTCAAAACACGCTTCCCCAACCTCGTGCTTCATACAGTCGGCAGCAAAATTATTGAAGCACTAGCAATAGTTCCTACTTAAAAGATGGGCAGGGCACCTAATAATGTTTTGTTAAGTAAATATTTGTCGAAGCATGATCTTATTCTTTATGCTGTTTATAAAAAAGTAAATTAAGATAAATATTAGTTTTCAAACTGAAAAAAATATAGGAAATGTGTAGATGCGTGCTTCAATAATTTTGCTGCCGACTGTAGGCTGAAGTTGTTTTAAAGGTATTTTTATTCGTTATATTAGAGCAAGAATCTCAAGAATATTTGTTTCCCTTTTTACTTTCTCTTACCCATAGGGTCGAGAAAGTATTTTTTAGGGTCAAATTTTCGAACGTGAGTTTTTGTTATATTTACATGTTCTGAGGTCCCCTGAATACGAAAATCATGTTATTAACGAATGTTCTGTGTGGATGTCTGTGTGTCTGTTATGAGCATATCTCAAGAACAAAAAGTAGCAGAAACTCAAAACTCGATATTCTAAATGTGTATCATATAGGGATGCAACAGTAAGCTTTTCGTTGAGATGAAGCAAATGTGTACAGGGGCACTCAAAAGTATTCAGATGCATTACGTCTATGGGGGAAATTGCAGGTAAGTAGAGTTTAACATCTATAGACTGCACTAAACCGAATGAAACGAATATATATTTTTTGTAATAGAGATATTCCACTGGGAAAAAAATTGTGTATGTAGGAGCTTCGCCTCCCCCCTGGGGGGGAAGTCCCCTCTCGAGGGAAGTAAATTTTCATGATGGGTATATTTCAAAAGCTTTCGCCAATACCTTTAAAACGAATGGTTGAACCATCGATCTGCGATAATTTAAAATAAAGTTATCGATTTTTTTCATTTTTAACCAAAAATATCTATATATATATATTATTTTAAATGTAATATTGATAATAAATTCAACTTTTTTTGGGGGATATTTAGTGTTATACTACTTCTCTAATAAGGAAATCGTCTATATTATCATAAAATTTTTTTTTTTTTTTTAAATAATTTTAATAAATTATTTCTTAAAAACAGAATTATTTTTTAATAATCGAATTAAATTCTATATGAATGTAGGTGCATTAAAGAAACGGGGGGTTGAGGGGGGCTACCGCCCCCCTCATACAGAAATAATTATCAAATAAAACTCTTCCGAAGCCTAATTTGAATTGTTTAACATAGGTTTACATAACAGTACTCGTTATCTTACGTCTTAATCTCCAATCTCTATTTATAGTATTGTTGCGTACTTGGGGGTTCATGAGTTGTCCGAAAATGAAAGGCCAAACGTACAAAAATTCAGTAATTTATTCACAGAAAGTTCCAGAAAAATGCAGGTCTATAAACCAAGTATCAGCTTCAATTCAACTAGTAAACACAGCTTAAACAACAGCTGTCAATAGCAAATCCACAGTACAAACTGTATAGCAATCACTTAAAGCAAGTCTCTTTCAAAGAGGCTCAACACAATACAAGCATTAGCGAAGCTGGCTGAGATCTAAACTGAACTGACTGTCCTTGGCGGGAAAGCGCTCTTATATGCCCCTGTAAAAAAGCGTGGAACGTTCCAGAAATCTCCATATCTCATCAGCCAATGGGATTAGAGCTTCCATATTTGGTATATCCCTTATAAGGATTTTCTCGCCAAGGTCGCCAAAAAAAATCGCCAAGGTGGGGAAAAGTCGCCAAATTTGGCGCCAAATCCATTACCTGCCTTATTGGGGCTTTTTAATGCGTTTTTAAGAGAAAACAAAGCTATTTTCCCGCTAAAACGACTAGAAATGCACAAAATTAGCACTTTATCAACTTACTAAGCCTCTTTGAGAGAATTTATACAAAAATAAACACAATTATTTACAATTTTGTAACACTGCCCCCCTCCCAAGGACTGCACGTCCCGGGCATTGCATCCCTTGGTCAAGAGGCGAAATTAACCAAATTTACACAATCTAAAATACCAAAACTAAGTTGCATATAACGACAAAATAGAAACAAAAATCAAGTGAGAAATATTTACAAAATTCACAAATATGTACAAGTATTTATATACAAATATTTACAATACGCATGCGCAAATTTTACCAGTATTTACATTTTAAATTCTAATATTATCGTTAATTGTGGTACTTGGCTAGCCTGTTATAGTGCACCACCTTCGGTTTTGATGAAGGTGTTTTAGTGATCCGCACCACTACATCATTCAGCCTTTTTAAGACTGTGTATGGTCCGTCCCAGTTGCACTGTAACTTGGGAGTGAGTCCTTTGCGTCGAACAGGATTCCACAACCAGACCTTCTCTCCTTCTTGGAACTCATGTTGTGTAGCCTTTAGATCGTACCTTGTCTTCATTTTCTCCGTTGCAATGTGAATCCGCTCCCGAGCAAAGTTGTGTTCGTCCTCAAATCGTGCCTGGAGATCTTGGATGTACTCCTCGGGCGATGAAGGCGCATCGGGTGGACAACCAAACAGGAGATCACAAGGGAGACGAAGCTCACGTCCAAACAGCATCTGGGGTGGAGTATAGCCGGTGGTTTCATGGACAGCACTTCGATAAGCCAGCAGGAACAATGGCAACTTCAAGTCCCAATCTTGCTGGTTCCTTGACACTAGAAGAGAGAGGTTATTCAGGATGGTACGATTGAACCTCTCGACCATGCCGTCCGACTAGGGATGTAAGGGTGTTGTCCGGGTTTTGTCTATGAAGAGTAGTTGACACAGTCCTTTGAAAACATCAGAGGTAAAGTTCCTACCTTGGTCGGTATGAAGTTGTAGTGGCGTGCCGTACCTTGACACCCATTGATGCACTAGGACCTCTGCGACTGTGCATGCCTCTTGATTGGGAATGGGATATGCCTCAGGCCACTTGGTGAAATAGTCCATCACGACGAGGATGTATTTATTTCCACTGGAGGTCCGTGGCAAAGGACCCAAGATGTCGATTGCAATCCGTTCAAATGGTGCTCCCACGTTATACCGCTGCAGTCTTCCTCGACTTCGTTTCTGCGGGCCTTTACGTGCCGCACAAGCATTACAGGATTTACACCATATCTCCACATCCTCCTTTGCCTTGCACCAGTAGAAGCGCTCCCGAACTTTCTGCAGAGTCTTCGTTACCCCAAAATGGCCTCCGATAGAGCTACTATGCAGTTGTTCTGAAACAGCTGGAATTTTTGATCTTGGTAATAAAATCTGCCATCTGAAGCTTTTCCCATCATCAGATTCCCACTTTCTATATAATACGCCGTTTCTGATATGAAAAGAGTCCCAAAGTGCCCAATAACTTTTCGTAATGGGACTAAATCTGCAAATGTCCTGCCAGGTAGGTCTGTTGCTGGTCGTCTCCTTCAGCTGTAATATTGGTTTTACGTCAGGATCTTCCAACTGGGCTTGTCTAAGTTCTTCGTCACTCCATGGATCGGGATCTTGTTCTGATGGTGTTGAAATAGTAACTTGGTAGGCAACCGGATTTATCGGCAGGTACTTCTGTTCAGCTCTAGAACAGTACTTGCAGCTTTCCGAGCAGGGCTTCCGGGACAAGGCATCTGCATTACCATGTAGAGTCCCTTTACGATGACGTATCTCGAAGTCATATTCCTGGAGGCGTTGTATCCACCTGGCAATCTGTCCTTCCGGGTTCTTGAACTGAAGCAACCACGTTAAAGATGCATGGTCAGTCCTGAGCAGGAATCTTCTGCCATAGAGGTAATGATGGAAATGTTCTATGGCTTTCACGATGGCGAGTAGCTCTTTCCTGGTGATACAGTAATTTCGCTCTGGTTTAGACAGGCATTTACTCCAATAGGCAATGACACGTTCTTGACCATCAATTTCCTGCGACAGAATAGCACCGACACTCTCATGGCTGGCATCTGTATCAAGTATGAACTGTCTGTCGGGCTGTGGATACGTGAAGACAAGCGATGATGTTAAGGCCTCTTTAAGTCGCTTGAAAGCATTTTCACATTCATCTGTCCACAGGAACTTCTGTTTGGCTTCCGTCAGCTTGTGGAATGGTCTGGCAATATTTGAGAAACCCTTGACAAACTTCCTGTAGTAAGTGCATAACCCCAGGAAACTTTGTAGTTGGTGTAAATTTTCAGGGCGACTCCAGTTCTCGACTGCAGAGATCTTCTCAGGATCAATTCTCACACCTTTGACAGAGATGATATGGCCGAGGTAGCTCACTTCACGGCGGAACAAGTTACACTTGCATGGATTCAATTTGAGGTTAGCCATTCTGAGTTTCTCCAGCACCTTTCGGATGTTTCGTAGATGGTCTTCAATGGTGCGCCCCACAATGATAATATCATCCAAATACACCAGACAGGTTTCATAGGAAAGTCCTTTTAGCACTGTCTCCATCAGGAGTTCGAAGGTGGCAGGTGCATTACATAATCCGAATGGCATAACTTTAAATTGCCACAGTCCTTGTCCCGTGGTGAATGCAGTCTTCTCACGATCATCAGGATGTAATTCTACTTGCCAGTAACCGCTCTTCAGATCCAAAGTCGAGAACCATTTATTGCCAGCAAGTGTGTCTAATGTGTCGTCAATTCTGGGAAGAGGGTAACTGTCTTTCTTCGTGATGTCATTCAAACGACGATAATCCACACAAAATCTTGTTGAACCATCCTTTTTTCGCACCAGTACTATGGGAGAGGCCCAAGGACTCGTTGATGGCTCGATGACGTCATTGTGCTGCATTTCATTTAGAAGTTCAGTGACCTCTTCCTGTTTAGCAAATGGAAGTCTTCTTGGATGTTGTTTGATTGGAGGATGATTTCCTGTATCAATTCTGTGCTGGGTGATGTTCGTCCTCCCGCCGTCTTCAGGTGTTCGAGAAAAAAGGTCTTTAAATTCATGGAGTAGCTTCTCCGCAGCACATCTCTGTTCCTTTCCTAACTCTGCATTCTTGAGTAATTCCGTTATTAATTGTTCAGAAGACTAGGATTCGGTTGATTGCGTGGGGCGGTTGATGCATGTAACAGGAGTGCAGGTTGCTAACACCTCATCCTTCTTCACTGTTCGGACCTTATCGCTGATGTTTGCGACTCTCACAGGAATAGTACTCTTTGAAAGATCAACTAGAGATGAAGCTACCAGAACTCCTCTTGGGCTATTGTCTGTATTCGGGTATTCAATCAGTCCATAGCGGAAGTATTGCTTTGTGGGCGGTGTTCCTGAAATTATTTTCTCTGTGTGTTAGGGATGGAAATTTCAGACTTGGCTGTTATCTGGCAAATTGTCTGAATGTGTTGATTTTCAGTGTTGAACACAGCGATGTCTTCCGAACTCGAATGCAGTTCATTATTCTTGAAGTCCAACTGAAAGTTAAATTTTCTCAGGAAATCAATTCCAGTGATTAAAGGATCTCTTATATCAGCCACATATGCCATATGATGGTAACTGGCATTCCCAAAAGTGATGGTCAAGTTCATTTTTCCATATATTTTGATTTCGTCTCCGGTCACAGTCTGGTCTGGAGTTTAACTCAGGGCGGCGTCCAGATGATCTTCTCTTGTAGTTTTTGAGCCAAATCCGTTCTAATGATGGTCACGTTGGCTCCCGTGTCCAGAATCATCCGGCAGGTGGTGTTGTTAACTTGGCCATAGATGTAAAGTCCATTATCGCCGCCACTCATCGAAGAAACATGGAATACTGTAAATTGGGGCTCTTTAATTTCAGGCAACCTCCGCCCCGCGAGATGGCCTCCTCTGAGTTTCCCTGCAGTAATGGTGAAGCCGGGTGATTTCCTATAGTTGGTCGTACAGGGCAGTTCCTCTTCACATGATCATTTCCTCCACAGCCCCAGCACTTTATCTGCCGATCCTTTATTTCCTTATTATTCTCCAGGCTCTTTAAGATCTCTGCGATACTTCTCTTCATTTCATTTTCATCAGCAGGCGTATCATTTAATGAGACTGCTCTTATCGTATGGCGGTCTTTGCGGGAGGCTTGTTGGGCTGCCTCTATCCTAAGTGCATAGCCTAAAGCTGATTCTACGTCTCTGATGTTGGAGAGTCTCAGCGCTTTTTGAATTTCAGGATCCCGTACAGCATCGATAAAGTACTGAAGGGCTAAGTCGTTTCGAGTGTCAGCATGACAGTCTGAGGAGAATGCTAGGTGTGACAATCTCTGAATGTCCGCTGCCAGCTCTTGCAAACTTTCGCCCGTTTTCTGGTAACGGGCTTTTAGCTGGAGGCGACTATAGTCCTTAGAACACTTCTCTCCGAACAGTAGCTCCAGTGCTCTAGTCAGGGTCTCGAAGTCGTTCCTTTCTTCTTTAGAAACATTTCGCAGTATCTCGGCTGCATCTCCCCGTAATGCTGCTGCTAAGTGGACTGACATGGCGGTAGAGTCCCAGCCGTTAGCTTCAGCTACGACGGAAAACTGCGTCTTACATGCCAGGAGGAACTGCCGTCGTAGGTAGATAGCTTAATAAATTCATGATTCTGGCTTCTTCTCTCTTTCTTTTCAGTTTCCTGGGGCATGGATTCTAACTTTTCTTCCACTTTTCTCTCCAGATCTTCTTCTATTCTCTTCAATTTATCTTCCATCTCAGAAAATCTTCCTTTCAGTTCCTGATCAACATTTTCTTTAACTTTCTCCTCGAAATTCTCTTCCGTCTTCATAAATCTCTCTTCAAAATTCCTTTCTACTTTCGTAACATTTTCTTCTATCTTCATAGGTTTCTCTTCAAAATTTTCTTCTATCTTTATAACTTTCTCTTCTATTCCATCCATTCTATTTTTCATCACAGTTAATTTACCCTCTATTGATTCTTTCACCGTTGAAAGCTCTCTCTTCATCTCATCTTGATTAGATTTAATTTCTTCGGTCAAACTGGCTTCCAATTCTTTTTGTCCTTCCTTCATTTCTTTACTGAGGCTATCTTTCATCTCTCTTTGCGATGCTTCCATACTTTCTTTCATCTCTCTTTGTCCTTCTTTCATTTGATTCATCTGGGTAGCTAAGCTTTCTAGAAGTTTCTTCATTTCTTGCTCCATAGCTCTCGTTATCACCATTCACAGACAACCCCGCTTCTGACACCAGAAATGTTGCGTACTTGGGGGTTCGTGAGTTGTCCGAGAATGAAAGGCCAAACGTACAAAAATTCAGTAATTTATTCACAGAAAGTTCCAGAAAAATGCAGGTCTATAAACCAAGTATCAGCTTCAATTCAACTAGTAAACACAGCTTAAACAACAGCTGTCAATAGCAAATCCACAGTACAAACTGTATAGCAATCACTTAAAGCAAGTCTCTTTCAAAGAGGCTCAACACAATACAAGCATTAGCGAAGCTGGCTGAGATCTGAACTGAACTGACTGGCCTTGGCGGGGAAGCGCTCGTATATACCCCTGTAGAAAAGCGTGGAACGTTCCAGAAATCTCCATATCTCATCAGCCAATGGGATTAGAGCTACCATATTTGGTATATCCCTTATAAGGATTTTCTCGCCAATGTCGCCAAAAAAATCGCCAAGGTAGGAAAAAGTCGCCAAATTTGGCGCCAAATCCATTACCTGCCTTATTAAGGCTTTTTACTGCGTTTTTAAGGGAAAACAAGGCTATTTTAACGCTAAAACGACTAGAAATGCACAAAATTAGCACTTTATCAACTTACTAAGCCTCTTTGAGATAATTTATGCAAAAATAAACACAATTATTTACAATTTTGTAACAGTATTAAATTTCAGGGTAAACGAAAGTCGTGTGAGTAACATACCAGATTATTTTTAATATCAAAGGGTATGTGAAAATACATTTTGTCCTCCTCTCCTCCTGCATTTGGGAGAGGAGGGGGGGGTGAATTCTTAAATTTCCTGAAATTGATTTTTAAGTACCTGTCTTTGTTATATTTTATTTATTATATTCTTATTTATAAAATATAAGAATTTTGGCAAGGAAAAAAAAAATCCAGAAACCGAAAGCTAATTGTATGTTGTTGGCAAATAAGAGTTTTAAGGCCATTAAATGTTAATCTACATATATAAATGGCTAAGAGATTTCCTTGGACTTTGTGTGTGGACGCACCAAGTATAAGATCACATGATAAACAAAAAGTTAAAGAAAAAAAATGGCTAAACGAATTTAATGTTTTGATTTTTGTGTAAAAATATGATCACGTGCCATCTTTAAAAGAGTGTAAAAATTAAGAGTTTATGTGATGCATGTGGCATCTGTATAAAATGATTAAAGATTGTAGTATTAGATTAAAGAAATATAATAAAGAAATTAAATTAAAGAAATAGAATAAAGAAAATATTTATAAGAGAATGTTTAAAGAGAAGCAACTATGTTGGTTACATTTTATTTTACAGATTGAGCTTTTGAATTTTAAGTATTATCTACCATAGGAATAATCACATTTTTATGCAACCGCAGACTGATGCTATTTTATTGATTTTTAAAAAGTGGATCTCTTTTGTTTGCTCTCTCTCATTCTCTATCTTGGATCAGATGGATCTTTGCAGCAAAGACGAAGATCAAAAGAGACTAGACAGAAATAATGAGCGTAGACGCGTAATGCGACAAACGGAAACTGTTGAAGGAAAAGTCCGTTTATAGAAACGGAGGGAGACCGGAGATCAGGAGCTAAGGAAGTCCCAAAATAGATCCAGAATGGCTCTTCGCCTCTCAAATGAAACTCTTGAACTACGGGATGCTATGTTTGGTCTGAACGGGTCTAGGCTACGGGATTGGTCTGAAATCTCCATTTATTACTGTTCGGAGACCTTTTTAGTGATAAGATCTACACTACTTTCATACTCTCTAAAATTTCTGGAGTGAGAATCTCTCTCCTTAAAAAAGTGACCCTATTTTGACACCAATTAAGGTGAGAAAACACTATTATCGCTCTTGAAAATGTGACACTTCTCACTTTTTGTGAACTAGTGACGTATAGTCACTCTGTCACAAAGAGTAAGGTCATCATCTATTGCAAGATCACACTTTTGTAGAGTTAGATATTGCTGGCGCCATCTATTAATCCTATTTCAAAAGAAGTATGAAGGACAATTTCTCGGCGATCTCATGCATGTATTTGTTTAACAGAACTTATTGAAGATTTTTGATGAATAAGAAAAGGAAAATAATTATGTTAAAAGGTAATTTGGTAAATATTTTTTTCTATACGATTGACAAAATAGTAGTAATATTATTAGTGAAGAATCGAAAATCACAAGCAAGAAACATATCGAAATTCGTATTAGAAAGTAAATAGTTTTACTTAGAAATGTATAAAGTATAAGAGAAAATATCAGTGCAAATATTTAACGCACGACGTCTTAAATTCTGTAACAATTCATATTTTCTGTAACAATTCATATTCATTGGCAGCTAACATATATGAAATATTCAAAAATTTGGCTATAAAAATTTATTAATGTTTAAAATCAACAGCAAGTTTTATACTCCTGAACAGACGAGTTTTCATGAAACTCTGAAGATTTGTATGCGAACATTTATTTATTTATTTTATTTTAGTTATTTTTTTTAAAACATGTACACTTGAAAAACTTCTTTTTCCCATAAGCTACTTTATATGACTGCTTGTCTTAAAAAATTTGTTTTCATGTATACATTTTGCTTTTAAAATAATTCTAATTTTAGCAATTTCAAAATAATTTGAATTTTAATATATCCGTTAGAATTCTGTAATTTTATATTGTACATGAAAGATGTAAAAATTTAAAAATATGATTGATCACGTGTGAGAATGATTTAATAATGTAAATTAAGCCACTAGTGTATGTGCTCAGTGGCTCAGTGGCAAGATACTCGCTTGCTACGGGAACGGCCTGGGCTCGATTCCCGACAGATCCAAATTGCATTCTTTCTGCCGTTGAACTGGAGTCGATTCGAAAGGGGAAATGAAACGATATCGTCTAGTGTACACAACGTTTTAAGGAAAAAAAAAAGTCATATTCTGTAAATTGCTCTTAATAATCTCACTCTTTATAAAGATTGAGAAATCTCACTCTTTTAAAATGCGACTTTTCACTGTTTAGAGGTTGGCTCCATTTTGGCATGTTCAAAGAGTGATATGCCACTCTTTTAAAATGAGATCTCACTCTTCATATTTTAGAAAGTAGATTTCATGAATTTAAAAATGGTTTCGTTAACAAACTTTGCTCCATTGGCACGCAAACAGCATCAGGACATTTTTCGCATTCGAACTCTCTAAAATATGAAGAGTAAGATCTGACTCTGAAAGAGTGGCATGTCACTCTTTGAACATGCTGAAATGGAGCCAACCTCTAAAGAGTGATAAGTCGCATTTTAAAAGAGTGAGATTTCTCAATCTTTATGAAGAGTGAGATTATTAAGAGGAATTTAAAGAATATGACTGTTTATTTTTCCTTAAAACTTTGTGTACACTTAACGATATCGTTTCATTTCCCCTTTCGAATCGACTCCAGTTCAACGGCGAAAAGAATGCAGTTTGGGTCTGTCGGGAATCGAGCCCAGGCCATCCCCGTAAGCAAGCTAGTATCTTGCCACTGAGCACATACACTAGTTGCTTAATTTACAGTATTAAATCATTCTCATACGTGATCAATCAATCATATTTTTAAATTTTTACTACTTTCATCAACAATATAAAATTAAAGATTTCTAACGGATGTTTTAAAATTCAAATTATTTCGAAATTGCTGAAATTAGAAATAATTTTAAAAGCAAAATGTATACTTCAAAACAAAGTTTTTAAGACAATCAGTCATATAAAGTAGCTTATGGGGAAAAGAAGTTTTTCAAGTGTACATGTTTAAAAAAAAATAATAATAAAATAAAATAAAAATAAATGTTCGCATACAAATCTACAGAGATTCATGAAAACTCGTCTGTTCATGAGTATAAAACTTGCTGTTGATTTTAAACATTAATAAATTATTATAGCCAAATTTTTGAATATTTCATATATGTTAGCTGTCTTGAAATATATCAAAACAAAAGGCATATTATGTTTGAAACTACACAGCAGAAAATATTAACAGATTCCTTAAAAGTTGCATTTCTTAGGGATTTAGTCCATATTGCAGGAGTCAAGGCAAGTGTTACTGTTTTCTGGATCTCCATATAATTTCTGATATGATAAGAAATCCTCAACAATTAAATTTGACTTGTATGAAATTTAATTCAAACTTACTTTCGTTGAATATTATGATATTTACTTATTTTTCTGTAGAAAATTATGAAATGAAACTGTGTTTTAGTTTAACACGTTTTTCCTGTTTATAAAACAATGTATAAAAATATTTTTACTATGCCGTATGAAAAGTTAAAGGAGATAATTCAAAATTTAAACTTTTGTGAAAAAAATGTGACAGTCAATTCTCTCATCTAAAAACTGAAAAACAGATAAAATTTAATTCAATTTATTTCAAGTTTACTCCATAAGTGAAAAGCATAAAATATTTTTACTATGCAAAAAGCTCGCTTCTAAAAAAATGTGTTATTGAATGTTTAATAACCAGATTTTCTTATAATTACTTGTATATAATTTAAGTTATGTTATAACTCCTTTGATTACGTACAAAAACATGCGCAATAATTTTGAATGCATACGTAAAATAAACATACCCGGGCTATAATTAGAAGAAAAATGTAAAATATTACTTGTTCTTCTGTTATCTTAACACATAAATTTTAATTGAAATGAAGTAAATTTATTAAAATAGCATCAATCGAAGATTCATAAATCTGTATGCGCATAATAAATATGAAATTAGTCGTATTAATTCATTGTAATATGCGTAAAGTGATAGAAACTATACAAAATGTGATGGAATTGTCTTTATTAAAAATGTTTTTTATCTTTCGTATTGTGGGGCCTCTTTCGAAATGCTTATATTATATTCAATTCAAGTATGCTCCGTTATGCTTATTGCAAATCTTGTATTTATTAATACTTACTCATTCACCGAAAGATTCTGAGTAATTTCTCAGAAATGATAACGACAAAAATAAATTAATAACTAATGCAGGGGCCAGCGTTTATACTTCATTAAATTTCAATGATGTTAGAGAACACTTCACTCAGAAAAATTACATGTACAGTAGTCTCCATCTAGAATGAATAAGTAGTCGTTTTCTGAAAAATTATAGATTGACGAGCTATGCGTATATGATAAACAAATAATCTGTTTAGACGAAATGATTCAGAATTTCCAGTCTATACTTTTAATTGATGTTAGGGAACACTTCACTTAGAAAAAAAAATCTAGAGTGACTCCACTCGGCTTTCCGAACATTGAGTAATTACAGTTTTGCAGATAAAGTAAAGAAAGAGGAGTTGTTAAACAAACAAAAGAGATAAAACCATAATAGGGTGTTTGAGTATGTACAGGGGGGATTGCATATCCTTTATACTGCAAGAAATTCTCGCTTAATTACCTAGAATTGGGTTATATACCAAGATTATAGTTAATAAAACTCACCTCTTGAGTTCACATTTATTTATAGAGATTTTTAAATATGCCTGACCACCATAATACAGGAAAACGATTTAGAATTCTGATAGGGATTTTTAGAACTCGCTAGAAACGGGCACTAAAATTTATAAGAATAGCATAGAAATATACACTAAGCGACAAAGAGAGAAAAAAAAAATCGTGGAATTTCATTTCGAAAATTTAATAAACTTTTATTAAATCCGCATCAACGAATACTGTTGTAGATTCCGAAAGTTCCACAACTTTAAAATCATTCTGCAAAAACTTTTTTGAGAAAACTAAAATAAATAAATTAATAATAATAATAACAATATAATATAATTTGGCGATATATATTTTTTTTTCTGCCAAGGATGACCGATATCAAATCTATTCCGCTGCAACAGTATCTTATATCAAATACTTTATTTAGACACTTGAAAACAAATTTGACTTCAAATTATGATAGAATATTTATCATTTTCCTTTTAATTAGTATATCAGTTGGATATTTATTGTGTAAATATCATCCTTTGAAATGAAATGTTTGTGTTTTCAATCGAATATGGAAGTTTGCCAATGTTTTTCTACAGTTTTGAAATTAAAAATTCAAATTTTGTCAATTTTACAACAAAAACAAAAACATTAAATCATTAAATTCATTTTTTTACTTATTTTTATTTCATATTATTTCACGCGCACTTTTTATTTCCTAATTCAAAATTATTAAAAAAAACTTTTTCGATATCGCTTGTAACGATACTGATTATTATTAATTTTCTTTTCTTTTTCTTTCAATAATAATAATAATAATAAAAAGATTTTGATGAAATTCTGACAAAAGCAGAATTTAGTTTAGGACGGAGTACTATTCGTTTTTTTTTTTTTTTTTCTTCCCAATTATAACATCGCTTTCAAATTATTCAATTATATTTTCGATAAATTTTAGATTTTGATAAATGTCCAACTATCGAAAAATGATTTCGACAAATGTCCAACTATCGAAAACGACAACGCAAAAATCCCAGATTGAGACTAATAGGCCCTCAGTCCTAAAAAAAAAACCTCACTTGGATAGTTTCCTTTTCTCTTTTTGCAATCGCCAATTTTATCATTTAAAAAGCAAATTATCGAACATATTTTATTACGTCGCCTTCCGCGTACACTTTAGGATTGAGCCCAGTGTTAAAAATAAAATGCAACTGTCAGGAAAATTATAATTTTAGAAAATATTTCAAAAATGGCAAGTATAAGGATGCCACAAAAAGTATTAATTTTAGATTGAAAGTCAACAAATATTTTAATACGTGAGTTGGCAAATTAATTAATTGTTAACGAAATATTCCTAAGATGATTTTTAGGAAGATATATATATATATATATGTTTTTTTTTTTTTTTTTTTTTTTTTTTTTTTTTGGCTGTTTAAACAGAAAATGTGTCTTTAGGCGGCCATGTTGCCCATCAAAGCGAGATGATGGCAAGTTAAGAAACAAAAGTTTAAAAAAAAAAAAACGATTTGTACATGCTCATAACTTAGAAAAGATTAAAAAAAAAAGTGCATAGCAAAATAATTTCTTAAAAAACAGTGCGGGAACAATTAAACAAAGTATGTTAAAAACCAGAAGATCTGAAAAAAAAAAAAAAAAGCCATTACTAAGGAAAATAATTTAAAAACAAGACTTCAGTTGACCAAAAATTAAAAAATGTATATGTTAATTATTAGGCCGAACAGGTTTTCTCTGATGAGTCAAGTTTATTTTATTTCGGGCTGATAAAAAAAAACTAGTAAGATGATAAAAATGCGACTGAATTATTGAAAATTGTATTCATTAAACAGTGACACATTCTCCGTACATTATGGTACGGAGCTGCATAAATTTTCAATGAGTCCGGCAAATTTTTATGCTCAAGGGATCAATTAACTCGAAATAAAACGCGACCATTATAAAAACGGCGCGTGACCGACTATTTTGAAGGTATCTCTGACTTTCCCGCAAACAGAATTTCAAGATGATATTGCACCATATACTAAAGGGAGTCTGTGGTGCGTTTATTCGATTCAATTGTTAAAACTACCTATCCTACCCTATGAGCACCTATAATTCTGTAAGCAATCATATCTTTTTTAACTTTAAGTTAAATTCCACAAAAAATATCGTAGAATTTCTTTTTCATCAGACTTGGAAATAACCCTAATCTCAATCCGTTAGAAAATGTTTAGTCTATAAAAAAGCGCGGGAAAGGGGCGAGGATTAAAAAATTGTACCCTACAACTTTGCAAGGACTAGAAAAAATTATTTATGATATTTGGCACAGAGAAATATCTGATATTTATATTAAAACACTGCATAATACTATGCCATTGCGCATTAAAGCAGTAATTCCATATAAAGGTGGAATAACTCATTGCAGAATACATATTTTTATTAAAAATTTGTTTAGATCTAACAAATAAATAGTTTTATTTCATGTATTAAAATATAACTTGTTTATAACATATAATAAATCATAATACATTACAAAGTATATGTCTACTATATTACGTTTAAAAAGAATGTTTTATGTAGATTTTTAATAATTACTTCGTAGAATGTAATAAAGTGAATTATTAAATCAAAAATGTACATAGGTATCATTTCATCTCTTTGGTATTATGCAAACATGACAGTTTTATTTGTTTCAACCATTAGTTTTGAAGTTATTACAAATAAAAAAGGCATAAGTCAATTTTTCTGTAGTGCGGCTTTTTTTTTTTTTGTCGCTTAGTGTATTTACTAGAGAAACAGTTTCGTTTTTAGATGTCCCCCGCAGTATTTTTTCTCGGTGTTCTTTGTTTTTTTGAGAAGCCACTTGAGAAAGTTTTAAGAAATAAATCAATTGATAAGAGATACATTCGATGTTACTTATGTCTTACTAAAATCCAGTGCAATATTACTTACGAGTGCTTACTATTATCGAGTGCAATATTTCTTCTCCTTAAAAACAGAATTTTTTTTTCGCTAATATTCTATTAACAGGGTTAAAATACTCCCGAAATTTACAAAGCATAAAAATGTAACATTAATATTGATTCACACGCAATTTCAGTTTTTGTAATAAAATTAGATTTTATTATAAAAATTCATTATACATAATTTTCCTCTATATATACAACTGTAATAAAAATCAACGTACCATTAAACATCATCTAACTTCGAACAAGATAATCGATTTTGCTTTTCTTTTTTTTTAAGTATGTATCATTTTGAGTTATTATTATTAATTTTTTTTTTTTTTTTTTTTTTTGCATAAATCCCATTTCAGAGTTGCGTAAATATGAGTAGCGCACGTATTACAACTAACATGCAAATAATCTATAAACATTCGAAATCCCGTTTTTTAGTTTTTTTATGTATGATAAATATTAAAGTAGCTATGTACAAGAGCACACTCTAAAATTTGCTTTTTCAAAGAGTTTATGCAAATTAGCCCTTATTAAAATATAAAAGTGAATTGGTTTTATTTAAATCATAATTATCATATTCTCTGTATTATTGCGCAAAAATTGCCCCGGCTCCGTATACATTGCCATTGTACTTTATAAATATATGAAAGTAAGTTCTCAACACTTTTTATTTTCCATACTACTTGAAAAATATCAAAAGAAAAAACCCGTAGTATGATATTTGTGATTGCTTTATCAAAAAAAAAAAAAAAAAAAAAAAATCTTGTTTGTCACTTAGCGACTTTCTTTTACACTGCATTTCAATATTATAAATATACATCGCAGATTAAGTCATAAGAACAACATGGTAAGATATATTACTTACAAACTTTGAATAAACACCATAAAATGCAATAAACTCGCAACAATTGTTTCGAGTCGAAAAAACACACGACCCTTCATCAGGCGAATAAAGTAAGCACGAGTGCTGCAGTCAAAGGCCGCAGCACTCGTGTTTACTTTATTCGCCTGATGAAGGGTGACTGCAGCACTCGTGCTTACTTTATTCGCCTGATGAAGGGTCGTGTGTTTTTTCGACCCAAAACAATTGTTGCGAGTTTATTGCATTTTATGGTGTTTATTCGAAATTTGTAAGTAATATTTTTTACAACGCCAGTTTTGTGGTGCTTTTTTATTAAACATGGTAAGATAGTAAAGTTTAATCTACTTTTAAAATAATCTAAAATAGTTTTAGGAACAGTTTTATTTCACATATAATTCTGCGTGAGAGGATCCACCGCCCCTCTAAACCCCTGTTAATTATAATGCCTAGATTTATTAAATATATATATATATATATATTTAGGGGAGAACCGTGTATTATGGACCATCGTGTAATACGGACCATGAGGAAATTTGTATGTTCAACACTAGATGGTGAAATCATCTCATTGCCTTTAGTGAATATTATTGTTACACAAACCATGGAGTGACTTGTACATGCATACCGGTATTTGGACGTTTATGAAATTTGAGTTTTCGGTTTATATGATCATTGTTGTGACAAGTATGTTAAAATAGAAGTATTACTTTCTGCTGTTAGGTAATTGTAATATAATTTTCGCGTTAATAGTAGCAAATGTACTTATTTTATGAACAATTTAGACATGCGTTTCATGGGCATCAATTTGCATAGTGGTTTTTGATTGGAAACCACGTTGCTCGGTTTACGCGTGTAATATGAACCATGCTGTGTTGTGTAATATGGACCAGTGGTCCATAATAAAAACAGAGAGATTTTGTTAATGCTCGGCGTACATACGTCGCATACTGAAAACCTTGAGGCTATAAAATAGGCCAGGGAAGCAGAGGTAATCAGATTATCACTTCTTTTGCACACTACCGATTGGATATAACCTTTAGACCTCCCCTTTTTTATCGTCCATTAACTTTTTTTTTCTTCCATTTCTACTATTCCCAAGAGATGTACAAGTGTGTGAGGGAACATGCGGGACAGTTCGTTTCACAATTTCAAGTGTGTCAACTGTTAGGGAACGGGAAGGACCACTTGGTCCATATCACACATAGGTTTGTGTAATATGGACCAGCGATACCTAAATAAAATAATTATTTTCTGCAATTATTAACAGTTCTCAGAGTACTTTACCAAGTGTAACTATGTAACTATGCAATTGTAATGAGCAGCGACCAAATTAAATCTTTTTTATTTAATAATTTTAGTTTTATGAGCATTCTTGCTTAGGGGGGTCCATAATACACGGTTCTCCGCTATATTCAAAGCTGTTATTAATTTGCTGCCAAACTTGCCAACCTTGAATAAGTTTTTGATGTGGCAATCTAATGCGAACTTCAAAATGCAAATTTTATTTCCTGCAGTAATTTCTTTTTAAGCTATGATGATAATATAAACAAAAAGTTCAAACGCTGAAATTTGAACTTTCGTATTCAGGGCATCTTAAAAATGTGATAGATAGGAAAAAAAACCTTCAAAAAATACTTTGTTTACAGTATGGACATAAAAAATTAAGTTTTCTTCCTGAGCAATGTTTGTCGATATAGCAAAATGTAGCAAAGATGTTTCATCAATTACATTCAATAGAAAGGTGTGTTTAGATTAATTCTGGGTAGCCCTGTATATTGTCTATAAACTATAAGCACATCACATTGTACTTAAATTTAGTCTTATATGAAAAGCACCTAACACAAGACGAAATACACTGCTTGCAATATCCAAGCATAACACCAGTATATAAGTACTTTGGGTGGTCCTGTAAACAAATGATGAGTGTTTTCCATGCCAAAATCTACACAAAACATGTTTTATGCATTAAAAAAAAAAAAAAAAGTCATTCCATTTTGCTTAGGGCAACCCATTGATATTACACCGTGTTTACCAGGAATTTCCCCCATAGATGTAATGTATTCGAATTCTCTTGGATGTCCCTGTACACTAACCATTTGCTTGAC
Source organism: Salticus scenicus (assembly GCA_963930645.1). NCBI lineage: Eukaryota > Metazoa > Arthropoda > Arachnida > Araneae > Salticidae > Salticus > Salticus scenicus. Next base: position 120,853,021 of record OZ005661.1, read on the forward strand.
CTCAACGAAAAATCTAGTGTAGCATCACTATAAGATACAGATTTAGAATATGAGTTTGGACTTCTTGCTACTATTTTTTCTTGAGATACGTTCATAACAGACACACAGTCCAACTGCTAAAAACTGATTTTCTGATTAAGGGGGCTTCAAAACGTGTTAATATAACAAAAACTCAATTTCGAAAACAATACTTTCTCTACCATATATGTAAAAAAAATAAATTAAAAAAAAAAAAAAAGTTATTTATTTTTTAAGAGATATCTGCATCTCACATTGTCCGTTGCTAAGGTACGCAGATGATGGAAATAAAAGTATAAATTTGAGAAAATGAAACAGTAAAATCAATGGAAACCAAAATAATAATAATAATAATAATAATAATAATAATAAAATTTTAAAAAATTCAAAGTTGAAAACTGGAAAAATTTCGATGGAAGAGCCACTTCAGGATCAAAGCTAACCGTCTGCCAAGTTTTGTAGCTCGATGGTCAATAACCTGAGTGCCAGAGTGCACACACACTGTGAAATAATAAATTCTAAAAAATTTAATAGAAAAATCAATGAATAAAACCAAAAAGGAGAAAAAAAAAAATAATAAAATTTGAAAAGCGAAAAAATCTCGATGCATTGTGCCATACAACGTTTAAGCTACCACTCTACCAAGATCAAGTTTTGTAGCTTTGCGATCAATAACCTATGATCCAAAGTGTCTACGACCTTCCACATCCACACAGATACTTCTGTTTCTTTACGCAGATGAAATACTGTTTAGATTGAAAACAGAGCAAAATAGTAATTTATAGCTAGAACATTAAAAGATTTCCATTCTGTTTTCTGTTTTGCGCCAGCGTCTTGCATGGATACCGACATAATATACTACACTCATATACCATACCATATGCATATCTAGACTGGGCTGGCACATAGATATATAAATAAACATATTCATACCTCATACCTCATACGCAACCATGTACATAACATACCAAATCTATATAGATATTGAAAGATAAATAAACATATGCTCAAACACCCCCCCTTTTAAAGGGATCATGACATAATATTGCGGGATATAAAATCTCGCCGGACAAAATATCGCGTCAAAAAAATAGTATGATCTATTTGAAAATTTGATTTTGTGTCACGTGTGATCTCTGGCGGAGGCCACAGAGCCTTATAAATATTAATTAAATAAATAAAATAAATAAATAAGTAATTAAATAAATCATAGAGTTGAATTTCATTATTTTATCTATGTTTATTTTTAAGTTATTTTATCTTTTGCTTTTCATTATTCAAAATACATTTTAAAAATCGTGTACACCACTGCTGACATTAAAGCTGAACACTGTTCACAAACTTGAATTAAAAAGTTTAAAATTAATAAGCACGATTGAATTCATTATGACTAATTTTGACAAAAGTTAATAAATATAGTCTTTAAACTATTTTAAGTAAAATGTATAAAGATTTTTGTTGTAGGTTTGTCAGAATGTCAGTGCTCTGACTAAGGTATGTGTTGTCATGAAATTTTATTCAACATTACTAAAAATTACCAACTCATTTTTGCTTTGTAGTCATTTACGTCGGCGATATTCTGTACCGCGAGATTTTGTCCCCAACCCCCTTTTAAACACCCTCCGGGCAATGTTTATATTTTTAACATTTATATGTCATATGAAGACCTCATTCATGTCAAAGAGATAAATTGAATTAAAAAAATATATATAAATATATAATATTATTTATAATAATATTAAATCATTTTTAAGTGAAATGCTAAACTTAATAACATCCGAATCGAAACACGGTAAGATTTAGTTACAAAGTTTATCATATTTGTGTTGAATTACAGAAAATACTTAAAAACGAACATTTTCAGTTTCAGAGGTTTTACTTCATTTTTCAAAGTTTCGCTATCATTTTAGTCATGAAGATAGAGGGGCTTTACTCTAGCTTCATGATTTTAGTACTTGATAGTGCTGCCATCTAGTAAGTCAATGTATAAACATTTAACTATAAATATTATTTCATAAGACATTTTAAATTTGTCTTTTATTGGATTTTAAAATTGATTAAACAAATTTTAAATAGCTAAATTACACGTCATTCAAAATAAGAATAATAATAATAACAAAAAAATAAATAAATAAATAAATAAATAAATAGATAATTACATAAATAAATAAAAAATTACACGACATATATCTTTTTAATGTAAAGGTTTTATTCGTTCCTTTACTTTTTTCAGAAAAAGCTCCATCAGTGGCCGAGCGGTTCTGCGCTCAAATCTGGTAGAGAAGTGCCGTAGTGGTCCCTAGGCCGCACTTGTCGTCTTATCTATTCGGAGTTTTTCGTGATTTTTCCGAAACCCGCGTAAATACGGGCTAGGACCCCTTAGAAAGTACCCTAATGGAGTACATGTGGAGGCCATTGCAATTACAGGCCTAGGACCAGGGTCCGATTAAGCTCTGAAGCTAGGGGAAGCTCAGCATCATTTTGGGGGCCCCTTTCATTTCAGAAAGTCTTGTTTTCCTGTTACACATTGTAATATAAAAATGCTATAGACCAAAAAATAGTGCGTATTTTATTATTATTATTATTTTTTTTTTTCATATATCTGGGTGGTTTCTACACAGAACATTAAAATCATACAACTTTGTAATTAAGAACATTCAGATTTTTGAGGTTAAATAATAGATTTTTCCCGAAATAGTGAGTGATTTGTCTTGTTTTAGGTAACCTTTCTCAGAAAAAATTCAGTCTCAGTGTGAAAATATGAAACAAAAGATTCAAGGCCATGTTTTTAATCCTTATGGGGGCCCCTCTTAAATTTTAGAGGGGAAGCTTGAGCTTCCTGAGCCTTTTGGATAATCAGGCCCTGCCTAGGACCCAAGCAAAGTCAATAGGCCTTATCCCACACAACCACAACTATCTTCAGAAAGAATGTGTGGAACCAACATTACTTTTTCTTACCCTGATAGTAACTATTATACTTCTATAACATTTCTAAATGCGGAGATTGCCGCTCCCTCAAGTCCATCTTCCATTTTAATTATTTACCTACATTCATACAACATTTAAGGTCATATATATATATATATATATATATATATATATTTCAAATTATTTCAAGAACTTTTACCCATACTACTCTTAACCTTTCTCAAAATTTTTAAAAGAGTATCTTTCCCATTTGATCTTCAAAATACAAAAATAAACTTCCTTCATTTATTCCTTATTAGGTTATGCTAAAAAAGCACACACAATCCAATGGATAAAAATTTCGTTTTTGTTTTTAGAGCACCTCAAAACCTGTATTCAGAGTGAAAACAGCTTCGAAAATTGGATGCCAAGTAAAATTTTATCTCACTACCCTATGATAAAGCGAAATAATTATAATTCTTAATCTATTTGCTTCGTCAAGATATTATCTGCTAAACCAATTCTCAATTACTGTCGGTAACAAAAGTCTCCGAACACTAGCAAAAATTCCTATATAAAAAAAAGCACACCTAATACAGTTTTGTTAAATAAATCCTTGTCGAAACCGGTTCTTAGTCAATCTAAAAACAGGATTCGACAAAGATTTAGTCAACAAAACTGTATTAAGTGTACTTTTTTTACATAGGAATTTGGATGTATTCCCCAAATTTTGGATGGTTGGTTGGTTGTAGGATTTAAGGCCAATTGACTATGCTAGGGTACTAGGACTACAGGTGGAATGCTCTCCGTGGGGTCTTTCTAAGGGATCCTAGCCCATATTTAAGCGAGTTTTGGAGAAAACCCTGGAAAACTCCGAACGGTTAGGTAGATGAGAGGGCGACTTGGGATCGAACCCGGCACTTCCCTTTGCCTAATTTTGGATAGGTCTGTATATTATCTGAAAATTGTATACGCACCATATAAGTTCACTTAAAATTAATACAGTAAGAGAAACTCATAACACCAGGCATAGCCCCTTATAAATCCGAATTATTTTGTGTGGTCATGTAAAAAAATTATGAATAATTTTTCGTATGATATTCTACGCGAAACATGCTTTATTAGCTTTTAAGAAATATTTTTATATTTTGTTTTGTTTAGTACAACCTAAAGAGATTAAAAGGCACCAAAGAGAAATTTTGTTCATAGATGCAATGTTTTTGGAATATTTTTTAATATTCCTATGCACGAACCATTTGTACGATTTCCATAAAAAGTTTCAAGTAACATCCTCATATGATGAAGGTTTAGAATACCGAGAATGGACTTCTTGCTAGCTAATGGTTTACGCTGAAAAGAGACTACGCACGCAGACACACAGACCAACTGTAAAAACCTGATTTTCGATTTTATGAATCTCAAACGCATGTAAACACATTAAAAATCTCAATTTTGAAATTTTGATCCAAAATACATACTTTCTGTACCATATATAAGTAAAAGATTAAAATTCACATCAAATTAATTAATCTATTAAATTCACTTCATAATTAATTATTTTTACTTTGTCTCACAAGCAGAGCGAAGAAGCGACTCATAGATAGACAGGCAGACACAAAAACCAACCGCGAATAATGTCATTTTTCATAATTCAGGAAAACTCAACGAGTAAATATGTATAACTCCAATTTCAAAAATTCGACCCAAAAACTATGCTTTCTCTACCATACATTGGTAAGGAAAAGTAATGGCAAAAAAATATTTTTTTAATAATATACGAATTAAAATAACTTTTCATTTCCATTAAAGATGATAAAAGGTAAAGTATCATTCAAATGTGCATACATATATATGTATATATAACTAGCAGCGTTGCCCGCTTCGCTAGTCACTACATGTAAATTAATTGTCAAAATTAGTATAATTTACTGTTATAAAAATATCTGAAAAAGTAAAAATAAATAAATTAAAGTAAAAGATTAATTAAAATCTCCCAAAAACTTCACATTCCCCCCCCCCTCCGCTTCCATTAAAATTCCTTTATAGTGTGTGTCGGGTACACATAACTAGCCACACAAAAAATATCGCATTTCTAATATAATTTAGAGCAGAGTTATTATTGAAAGCCTGTTTTTTGCCCCCCCCCCCAATCCCAAAGGAGGGTAAGACGATATTTCACAAAACCTCTTTGTAATGCGTGTTGGATACACATAGCACACCCCCACAACAAAAATTCGTTTTACTGAGATAATTGTAAATAGAGTTACGCTTGGAAACGCGTTTTTCGACCCTCACAGCAAAAGGGAAGAGCAAAATTTTGCAAAATATATTTATTGAGTGTTTTAGGCACACATAATCAATCAATGCACCAAAAACTCACCTTTCTGAGCATAGATTTATTATAAGAGTGGACGGGACAATGACAACCTTTTCTAGTGGCAAAGATAACTCATAAAAAGGTCATGTAACTGTTGATCTACAGGAAGCCAAACTGGCCAATATTGAAATTTACTGGCCATGCTCTAAACTCTGCTTTTTATTAAGCAGACGATATTTTTCCTTTTTCTTTGAAAGTCTTTTTAAAATTTTTATTTCACTTTAAAAATTGTATTGTTTTGAATTAAAAAAGATTTTACAGCAAGAAATAGTAATTAGACGTACTTTAGAAGCCCTAGAAGTTATGTAAAATAAGGATTTTATTTCACAAGTACGATTTTTTTTAATATTTTATTATTTCGTTCTTTTTAAGAAATTATTTTTATAAATCTTTTATAATTGCTATACTTAATTCTCTAAATTGAATTAGTTTAAATATATTATACCTTATATAATTTCAAAAATGTTCATGATTATTTCTGAGAGTTAAAGCGGGTATAGACAAACCGAAGTTATAAACTTTTTTGACTTTTGTTGGAAAGTATTAATAACAAGGTAAAAATAAATTTCAGCAGCTGTTTCGTTTTACACAAGTTTTGCTTGCTGTATCTTTTAATAATAATAATAATAATAATAATATTTATATTCAGAACAAAAAATCGCCAATAACGCGATAAATGCCAAAAAAGGTAACCTTTTTCAACAGTAACGTGGTTTCATCTTTGCCACCTTTTCTTATATTCCTTTAATAATGGAATAGGTCTATGTTTCTGAGATAAGTTAGAAAAGAGTTACAATTGGAAACGTACTAGTTATCCCCCTCCCAACCCCAAAGGGAGAGAAGGGGGACATTTCGCAGAATCCTTTTATAGTGTGTGTTGGATACACATAGCACACGTATATACCAAAGAAATTGTCATCCTACGATAATTTGGGGCAGAGTTATGCTTGGAAAACTGTTTTTTGCCCCCCAATCCCCCGTAAGTGGAAAAGGGGGGAAATTCAGTAAAATCCTGTCACAGTTGGTGTTTCATGCAAATAACAACCTGCACACCAAATTTTGGGAATGCAGCGTCCATATGTTCCCCAGGAGAAATTTAACGTAAAAAGGTAGGTCCCTTGAAACTGCCGCATCGTAAAATCCTCCCCCCACCCCCCAAAAAAAGTCGAAAATCTCAAAACACCTAAAGTTGTTTTTTAGAAACACGCATCATAAGACGTTCATTTCAAATTCTATGATATGTAACTTTTTATTATAAATATGTCATAAAATTAGAATAATATTAATATTAATAAATATTAATTGAAATCAGTCAAAAAGTCAATATTTTTGTCCCCCCCCCCCTCCCCGCCAAATAAGGGGTTACCAAAATTTCTTTATAGTGTATGCTGGGCACAAATAATTAACCCACACAGCAAAAAATCAAACGATAATTTAAAGCAGAGCTACTATTGCAGATGCATTTTCTGCCCCACCTCCTGTACCTGGGGAAGAAGATTGTTTCTCAAAATCACTTTATAATGCGTGTTGGGTACACATAAACACCTACATAAGAAAAAAAAATTGCTTTTTTGGGATTTTTTTATTTTATTTTATTTTTATTTATTTTTTTTATTCAACTATTTTAAAGGGAAAATCCTGTATATATCTCTACGTTTCTGAAAGTTTAAAAAAACATTTTTAAAATACAAAAGGAGGAAATGTAGCTTCTTTTTCAAATTTTCCATTATTATATTTTGAGCATTCACGTGATCTTTCGTTTCTGAATGGAAAAAAAAAAAAAAAATGTTTGTGTACTTCTATCGTCTCCTTCTTTTTTTTTAACTTTATTGCTCTAATTTGTTTTTTAAACCTTAAATGCATTTAAATATTTTTACTTTCATTACCCGATATTATAGTTAATGGAAGTATTGTATTCGGGCATAAATTTGATACTGAGTTTTCACCTGATTTAGATGTTTTAGGTCTTTGAGTCCAAAAAAGTAGTTTTTGTCAATTGGCCGGTGTGTGTGTGTGTGCGCGCGCATGTATGTGTATGCGGAATCTTCTGACAATCATATCTCCTAAACTTCTAAAGGTATCTCCTAAACTACAAAATTGCAGAACTGAGACTGGTCTGGTGTACAGATGATTTTTACAACTTTAGATGAAAATTGAAAAACCGGAAGTGGGATCGTAAGTCCGTATCTCAAAAACGGTTCTAACAATTTTCTTCAAATTTGCTATATAAACACACTATTAGATGTCCTTTCGTATGATATAGTTGGTTAGTTCAGGAAAATTGGTAAGCGTCCTGTATAAATAGCTTAGTTTGAGGAATTTCGCAAGTGCATTCCTTTAAAAACGCCTGTACGGTTTTTTTTTCAAAATCACCATATTAACCCCTCCCTCCTTTAGATATCCTTTTACGTATATGCAATTGTTGTTTTCCGGTCAACAACTGAGTATGCTAACTCTTGGGTTAATATCGGTAACTCAAAAACGGCTCTAACGATTTTCTTGAAATTTGTTACATAGACCCATTTTAGATATTCGTTCTCATGTATTACGTGGTTATTAGAAGAATATTAATAGATCCTGATTAAGTAGGTCAATTTTAGATCACGGAATTTTTTTATTTTTTTTTTTTTCCAAGAAATGGATCTACGGATTTTTTTTTTTTTTTTTTTTTTGCTTATTTTTTTAACTTGCTATATAAACTCTATTTTATATGTATTTAGACGTGTATGGGATTTCCCTTACCGGAAAATTTTTAGGTGTCCACTTTGTTAGGTTAATTTAATGTATTCTGATCACATAATCTCCAAAAAGTAAGTGCATATAATACAGTCGGCAGCAAAATTATTCGAGCGCTAGCAATAATTTCTGTGTAAAAAATGTACACGTAATACTACTTTGTTAAATAAATCCTTATCGAGCCATGTTCTTAGTCAGTCTAAGAACATGATTCGACAAGGATTTATTTAACAAAACTGTATTAAGTGTACTTTTTAAGATAAGAATTATTGGTAGCGCTCAAATAACATTGCTGCTGACTGCACGTGTAATAGTAATTGAAGTCGTGTGGTTTTTTTCACACCAGATTTTTCATTTTTACTTTATTGAGGGAGAGTTAATTCAGTGGTTATTAAAAAATGATATTGAATACACATGTAAATTATCCATAAAATGTTGAAGTAGATTTTAATTAAAATTAAAGAGAAAATTGAAAAATACATCGATATAATTTCGACATCACACTCCCCTCACTTTGAAATTTTCGTCAAATAAAGCAGTTCCTAAACTTGTTTTGAACTGTGGTTTAAAATATACTGCATATGTTCAGATACAATACATCATAGGTTACGTCTCAACCTGTAATAATATGTGTACAATAATGCCAAATAAAAGAAAGCAGTGTGATTGCCACACCAGATTATTTTTATTATCATTAAGATGTCCGTTTCAAATCATGAACTTGTCTGAATCCCTAATAATTTCTTTATTTCCTCTACACCAGATCATAAATCAGTAAAAGAGCATTAATCCGAAAGCCGATTTATTAATATCTAGGATCAAAAGATCACCCTGTCATGATCTTTTTTAATAAAGATATAATCTTAGATAGCATATGCTTATTTTAATTTCTTGTCAAGTGACATGTCACTTCTCTTACTGAGCGTTTATTTATACTTTTCAAACAGGTCATGCATACCAATTCCCCAAACATGATACGATGCTGTCAATGAAAGAAATGTGTAATTGTTTTAAGATATACGGAAAGCGTAATTTATCACAATCTTCCTGTAAAATACTTGATAACAGTTCATCCTGAACACTTATTAATAATTGTAATTCGTTTAAAAGACACCATTCTTAAATTGTGAAGATCTATTTTTTACCATGTTTTTATTTTAACTTCGATTCTTGTTTGTTTGTTTGTCAAGTACAAAGCTTGCAATCGATTTTTAACTAACTTCCCGACTAGCTAGATATTTGAAAGTTTCAGGACAGCTCAGAATACGGTGACAAAACATTTTTTTAATACTTTTAGTCAACTGTTTGAGGTCCCGCTGCCCTTGGCAGCGTTTATATGATTCGATAGAGAATTTATTTAACTAACTTCCCGAGTAGCTAGACATTTGAAACTTTCAGAAGAGTTCAAAATACGGTGAAAATGCATTTTTTTAATGCCTTTGGCCAACTGTTTCGGGTTCCTACTGCCTTCGGCAGCGTTATCAGTACAAAGCTTGCAATCGATGTTTAACTAACTTTCCGACTAGCTAGACATTTGAAACTTTCAGGATAGCTCAAAACACAGTGAAATTACATTTTTTTTTATACTTTTAGTCAACTGTTTCAGGTCCCTACTGCCTTCGGCAGCGTTTATATGATTCAACAGAAAATTTATTTAACTAACTTCCCGACTAGCTAAACATTTGAAACTTTCAGAATAGTTCAGAATACGGTGAAAATACATTTTTTAAATATTTTTAACCATCTGTTCTGGGTTTCTGCGGCCTTCGGCAGCGTTACCAGTACAAAGCTTGCAATCGATTTTTCACTAACTTTCCGACTAGCTAGACTTTTGAAACTTTCAGGATAGCTCAGAACACGGTGACAATACATACTTAAGTAGTACTTTTAGTCAACTGTTTCAGGTCCCTACTGCCTTCAGCAGCATTTATATGACTCAACAGAAAATTTATTTAACTAACTTTCCGACTACCTAGACATTTAAAACTTTCAGGATAGTTCAGAATACGGTGAAAATGCATTTTTAAAATATTTTTAACCAATTGCTTCTGGACCTTGCTGCCTTCGGCAGCGTTACCAGTACAAAGCTTGCAATCAATTTTTAACTAACGTCCCGGCTAGATAGCCATTTGAAACTTTTATAATAGCTCAAAACACGATAGGAATGAATTTTTTTAATACTTTTATCCAATTGCTCCGGGTTCCTGCTGTCTTCGGTAGCGTTTATATGATTCAACAGAAAATTTAAAAACATGGTATATAAAAAGTTCTTTATATCTTGTAATTGTTTGTTTTCCTTTTCTTTCTTTCTTTTCTTTTCTTTCTTTCTTTTTTTTTTTTTTTTTTTTTTTTCGCTTTCTCTTGCGTGTTTATAAACAAGTATGCTGTGGCCATCGAAAGCATTATTTTATATTTTCTTACACGTTTTCACGCTGTGCAAATTATTTATATGGAAAATTCATATTAAATTACATAAAAATATATGCATAGTAATAATGCTAATCGATTGCATTAATACAAAAATATTGTGAATGATTTGGTGAAATGACGGATCGTACGAAATTTTAAAATATACAATGTAGGAGGAGTTACAAATAGTCAAAAAACTATTGTACTCGCGAGTTTTCAATTGTGCGCACGCGTGAAGCTTAGTGTTAAAAAATCCAGAAAGCATCCGGCGCTGAAGAATTAACATAATGTTGGCGATCATGGTTTGTTTATGCAGGTCGAGGCAGTTTACAGATAAACTATGGTGGCAATGGAAAATCCTACAACCGGTAAAACCGTTCCGCACCATTATGAACGAATTAGAAAACCATATAGGTATACTAGAAGATTGTGTGGCTTCCAAAGAGTGCTGGAAGGGTGTGCGTGTCACCAGAGTATTCGTCATATGCTGATAGTCGCAGTGCAAAAGCATAAAACGTTATATAAATGTAAAACTGGCTAACATGCACTTCAATTGACAGATAACAATGCATGAAAAGCTGAACAAATGTATTAAGTTTCCATAGAGAAAGGTATCGGCCAATGCTTTGTTTTTGCGCATGCATTATTATATGTGCGAATATGGATCTCTAAATGGTGAGAGACACGGTGAAGAAAAGCCACAGAAGATTCATACGAGCACTACGGAAGATAATATATTGGTTGCTGTACAGAGATACAGTCGGCAGAAAAATTATAAGAGTGCTAGCAAAAATTCCTATATAAAAAAGTACACTTAATATTGTTTTATTAAATAAATCTTGGTCGAATCACGTTCTTAGTCAGTCTAAGAATATGATTCGACAAGGATTTATTTAACAAAACAGTATTTAGTGTACTTTTTACTTTCTCTTACCCATAAGGTACAAAAAGTATTGTTTTGGGGTCAAAGTTTCGAACGCGAGATTTTGTTATATTTACACGTTTTGAGGTCCCCTGAATACGAAAATCATGTTTTTAGCAAATGGCCTGTGTGTATATGTGTGTGTCTGTGTGTCTGTCTGTTATCAGCATATCTCAAAAAAAATTATGGCAGAAAGTTCAAACTTGGTATTCTAAATATGTATCATATAGGGATGCTACAGTAAGCTTTTCGTTAAGATCAAGCAAATGGTTCGTGTACAGGGACAATCAAGAGAATTCTAATACATTACGTCTATGGGGGAAATTGCAGGTAAGTAGAGTTTAACGTCTATACACTGCCCTAAACCAAAATGAAACGAATATATATTTTTTGTAATAGAGATAGTTAACTGGGAAAATTTTTTGTGTATGTAGGAGCCTCGTGTCCCCCCTCGAGGGGAGTCAATTTTCATGATGGGTATCTTTCAAAAGAGCTCGCCAATACCTTTAAAACGAATGGTTGAACCATCGATCTGCGATAATTTAAAACAAAGTTATCGATTTTTTTACTTTTAACAAAAAAAACATTTAGAAAAAAAACGTTTTTTTTTTAAATATTGAGAATAAAATGGACTTTTTTTGGATATTTGGTGTTATACTACTTCTCTAATATGGAAATCGTCTGCAATATCATAAAAGATATTTTTTTTAAATAATAATTTTAATAAATTATTTTTAAAAAACAGAATTATTTTTTAATAACCGAATTAAATTCTATATAAATGTAGGAGCATTAATGAAACGGGGGGTTTGAGGGGGGCAGTAGCCCCCTCACACAGAACTAATTATCATATAAAACTTTTCAGAAGCCTAATATGAATTGTTTAACGCAGGTTTACATAACAGTACTCGTTATCTTACCTTTTAATCTGCAAACTGTATTTATATGTATTAAATTTCAGGGTAAGAGAAAGTCGTGTGAGTGACACACCAGATTATTTATTTTCATTACCCGACTACCGTAGGTAATGGAAGTACGTATTGCATTAATATAGGAATTTTTGCTACCGCTCGAATAATTTTGCTGCCGACTATATCTAACAAGGAAGGTCTCCATAGGCGCATACGCACAAAATTTTGAAAAAATTACAGGATACTCTCCTAACAAGGATATGTATGTTTATAAAAAAAATTCCGGCGGAATCACTATATATCGTTCGTAAAAAAATATTGAAAATGTCCAATTCTTGGATATTTATCGCTTGTTGGCGATACAATAAAAACGACTGTTTGATAAATATTCATTATAGAAAAACGTTTTAAATACTCTTCATACTAAACTAGTTTAAGAAAGTTTACTTTGAAGAAATACACTTTTATAACTATAATTTTGTCAAAATATGTATAAGTAAACCTAACGATCAAATTATATAACTTTTAGTTTAACGTAAAATACCTAACTAAGCTTATGTTTCACTTCAGCTTTAAATATTATAGCTTAAAAGAAACAGCAACGCACATTTATTTATACTGCATTATAAATTAAAAAGAATGTACGTAAAACTTTGGAAATGAAACAATGGTAAACGGCAATCACTTATCTGTGCGCTACTTTGTGTTTTCGAAGAATAATGATCGGTAAATTAGATAAAAATTTAAATTGTTAGAAATTTTTTAAATTTTAAATTTCATTATAGATTGTACATTAATATTAAAAATTTACAACTATTTTTTATTATATTTCACTTTTTATTACACTGATTAATCAAAATTTACCAAATAACCTTTTTAATCCTACGTACTAATTTAATTTAAATAAGTTTAACTTAAACTAGTTGGCATAGGTGGACTCTGCTCAGTTCCCCATCATATTTATGTTCTCAGAAATTTCTAGAGCGAGACATATTATAATCGTGTTAAAAGAAATGAATTTGACCAAAGCTTGATACAGTGACAGAATGAAATCCCCGCCTAATAGGCTATCCACCGTTCACTTCGATATATTTATCTTATTCTAATCTATTAATTTATTTTATCGGGGTCAATTCCGTTGTTTAGTTTTCATGCTACTATTTCCGATGCAATAATCCTCAAAATTCATATTTATATGAAAAATTTACAATTTCGCTATGTTGATAAAATTGTAAATTACGAATAATTTACGAAATTTTCCTATTAGAATATTTGTATTCAATCATGTTCAAACAAATATCATAAACGTAATTTTGAAGTTGTCTAATGTATTTAGGATCCTCAAAATGGAAGTTTATGCTCAATTTTGCCTTATTCTGACATGTAATTAAATCGTAAATTCCAAATAACTTACGAATCTTAATAATACTTTTGGAAAAATCATTGTCTATGATATTCATGCCAGGATCATAAATAATATTTCGAAAGTGGTTTGACATCTTTACGATGAAAATATCCCTCAAGATTGACGTTTATGTGGAATTTTGCTCTATTTTGCCATGTTAAGAAATTCGTAAATTTCCAATAACTTACGAAATCTTTATATTGGAAAATTCATATTCATTAATATTCATGCCAGTGTCCTAAATAATATTTCAAAGATAGTCTGACATATTTACGATGAAAATATCTCTCAAAATTGACGTTTTTTTGCCCTATACTTCCATGTTAACAAATTCGTAAATCTCCAATAACTTGCGAAATTTTCAAAGTAGCATATTTATAGTTACTGATGTTCCTTCCGGCATCAAAACTGATATTTTAAAACTGGCCTGACATTTTTACAGTGAAAAGTTTCCAATTAATGCACGTTTAAGTGAATTTTTGTCCTATTCTCCCATGATAAGAAAATCGTATATTTCTAATAACTTACGAAGTTTTTTAATTCGAATGTTGCAAATGAATAGGGTTCTTGCCAGTGTCGAAAGTAATATTTTAAAACTGATCTGACCTCTGTGCGACAATTTGTTCTTGAGATATCGTGTACACAATCTAACAAACTAACGGACTAACGGACTAACACACTAACAGACACCCTTACAGACAGACACCATAGAAATTTTGTCTTTTTCGGATTCCTCACAGCTGAAAACGTGTAGAAAAGTCAAGAAACCGAGGTCGAAAATTTTCACGATTACCCAAGTTCCCCATACCTATAGTATGATGGGAGACTAAAAATATATATATTATAACTGCAATTTTTGAACCGTGCGCCTTTTATTAATTTATTCAAACTTTAAACCAAATTTTAATGGAAAGTTATAATGAATTGAAATTTTTAAGCTCTTAATGAGTTTAAATAATAATCATAGATTAGAAGGGGAATAAAACAGATCTTTGGATTAGCAAAAATGCATAAAAACAAATTTATTTATAGTATAAGCATACCTTTTATATTGAAAGATGCTTCATTAGATGATGTACAGTCGGTAACAAAAGTGTCCGAACACTAGCAAAAATTCCTATGTAAAAAAAGTACACTTCAGACGGTTTTGTTAAGTAAATCGTTGTCGAATCCTGTTCTTAGTCAGTGTAAGAACATGATTCGATGAGGATTTATTTAACAAAACCGTATGAAGTGTACTTTTTTTACATAGGAATTTTTGCTAGTGTTCGGACACTTTTGTTACCGACTGTAATTCTATCCCCCCCCCCCAATCCCATGGAAAAGCTTTTTATTTCTTTCCTATTCTGTCTATGATTAGTTACATTTTCTGTTGTTTCTCTGAATAGTACAATTCACGTATCTTTTTTCTTTTTTTTACATGTATAAACTTTGTTTGTACACTTTTTAAACTGCGACATAAATTTCCAGAATTCATATTATGATATTATACCACTAATTTAAGCCTTCTTCTTATATTTTTTATTTTGATGTTTCACATCTTTAAGAGGCAATTCGGTAGTATACTCATTTTTATCAGAATTTTGCTATATTTCGTTCAACGAAGTATATGCATCATCAGAAATGCCTTCGAATTTTTCATAACTTACAAACTCATATTTTTTAAATATTTCAACAATGTATATTTTTTAATTTAATTTCTTCTTCTATCACACTTGTCAGTACAATATTTTTTCCATATATTATTTATTCAGCATCCTAACTATATTGTACGTGTTAATTTTCAAAGTCATTGTCTTTAATAAAAAAAAAAAAAAAATAAGTTTAATATTCTAAATTGTAAAATTCGTTTAAAATGTTAATTAAAAGTAAAAACAAATATTTGCAACTTGCAAATTACAGAAGATAAATCAGTTATCAAGTAAAAAACAAAAGATATGCATAACATAAACGTCTATTTGACTACAATTTAAATATTTGCAACTCGCAAGGAAAAAATAAAAAATGATTTTTCAAAGCTAAAATGAAATACTTTTAATAAAAGGCCACATACATATACTATACAAGCTTGTATGAGAAACAGGCAAATCTTTCATTGATTAATTTCAAATTACATTTACCCCTAACAGCACATCTCATCCACAAGACATCCTCAGGATATCCTACGAATGAAAGTACGTCTAAGGGACATCCTCAGGATGTACTATGGATAAGTGTGCTGTCAGGGAACGCTATTCAGAAAGATTTGTTTTGCAAGAAATTCTTAAACGCATTAAAAATTACTTGCGTTTGACGGGAAAGAAAGTTGCTCGCCAAATCGCATGCACTTTTTGTCTTTTGGCGCCAACTATCTCCTACTATACTATTTTTTTACAGACTATCTGTTGGGATTCCGCCGATAAATTTGACTGATCTTGTATTACCTATGTAAGTAGTATGTCTGTAATTTTTTTTCACAATATTCTGAGTATGCCCTTTAAGGAGACCTTCCTTGTAAGTAACAGCCTACATGCCGTCACTGCTGTCATAAGAGGGACTAGATCTTCTGTACACAGTGTTCGAAAAGACGAATATTTTCACCCATATCATTTCCAAAGGGGTTCTTCAAATCATTTTGCACGCGAGCTTTTCTCATTGTGGTATCTCCCAAAATGTGTTCAAGATTCCGATACCGATTTCCAATATTTTTTGTTATTTTCTGATGAGGCGTATTCACGCATCACATGTAACGGTGGAATCGTTACATGCACCGTAAGATGTTACACCGAAGGATCAGGGTTGCCGGATACACTCAAAAACATCTGGTCATCCATTCTCCGACTAGACTATACCTCAATTCCGACTGTGGAAGTCGTTATTTTGATCACGTGACGTCACATTCCGACTTTTGATTTGACGACTGTCGTTGTTTAAGGACGGTCGCTATGGCGGTCAGATCGGAGAATAGATGCCCTGGTTTTGCTTGGATGTTTGTAGTAGCACAGTTAACTAGTGCAGCCAGATCCATTTCCAATTCGATTAGTGTGTCGTATATACACAACAGCTTTCAGTGCGCTACAAAGAAAAAAAAAAAAAAAAAAAAGAAAAAAGAAAAAGAGAGAGAGAGAGAGAGAGAACAGAGGTCCACCTCGATCAATCCACTGAAGACCAAACACTGCATTCAAACGACTCCGAGCATATGTTCCATAAGATGGCGATGCTGCATCATGTTGCAACCACATTCGGCGCCTCAAAATTTGTGGCACTGGTTAACTAATGAAAAAAAAAAAATGCTTTAATTTCAAATTCTTTTTAAGACGGAGGAGTACTAGTTTCAATTTGGATTTTTTGTAGACCAGTTTTGTGTAACGCCAAAATAAATTAGAAATATCAATTCTATCGTTACAAATTCGGTACCAAATGAAAGGGGCGAATTTTCTGAATCCAGAGGTGCAAATAGTTTTTCGACACGACAGTTAGATTTTTTTTTTTTAAATTAACTAAAGTATGAAATTTAGATGGCGATGGCAACACTTCCTTTTAATTAATTTCAGTTATTTTGAAAAGTTCGGGAAACAGTTTAATGGTCAAAAAGGAGATAAAATATAAATAAAAATAAGAATAAAAAATAAAAATAAAAATTTTACAGATTGAAATTAATAGTCATCCGTACTAAACTAAATTCTGTCTTTGATAGAATGTTTAAAGTTTTTTTATTTTTATTTTCTTTCATTTGTTTATCTTGAATATTTAACGATGAAATTTTTCTAAGTTCATTTTATTATTATTATTATTATTTTTATTACATCCTTTTATGATGCTACTAGCAGGCTTTGTCCGCTTTGCTGGCGACTATACTTAAATGATTTCTTTTGAATTGATTAATTTAAACGTTTAAATAAATATATTTCGATTGGCGATTATTTTCGTCTCTGAATAACTCTGAATCGCAGTGACTACATACTCTCTCGCAGAAATCAACTCACTCCTACATATAATTTTTGGCGATTATTCTGTCGAGAATCCCATGGAAAGCTCGAGATCTATGTTCCCGTGTGTCGGAGAGCTACGAAACTTCGGGAACCCTAAATTACCATTTTTCACCAAATTTGGTCACCTACTCTTGCTACGGCTGACGTTTATCGCTACGGCTGACCCCACTATAAGGGAATGAACTGCCCTTTTATTTTCACTTTGTCTGTAAAACTACTTTCATTGCAACAGTACAATTGATGCAGGGAAAAGACTTAATCCCTTGTAACAATATGCTATGAGCACTATTTCTGCCGTACTTTAGACAACTAATGTTTTTATGCTTATATATATTTCCCATTAAACATATTTTTATTTTTATTAATTTATTTAAATATTAATTTGAATTAATCAAATATTTCTGCCCTACAGTGTGCAAATGCAGTCACATACGGCAGCTCATTTATTTGTATGTTAAATTAGCGTATTGATTGGTATATAAAAAACAAATAAATAAGTAAACATTATCGTGCTACACAATTTATCTCTCCCATGGCGTCTTTTGAATTTTTATCGCCATATTAGCGATGAATTTTTTTTTTTCTTTGTATAATTTCTTGTAAAAAAAGTGGAACCCTATTTTGTAAATACTTTTATCAGACACCCTTTCGTTAATTTATAAGAATCCTTCATATTCTGTTTATATTTTTAATGGTTTTTTGGTTTAAAATAGTGATTGCTGAAATAAATTTTCTATTTCAAAAATTGCATTTTTTTTTTTTTTTTTTTTTTTTTTTTTCCCTATAAAATTTCTTCTCAGATAAAAATAGATCATTTATATGACTACTATTTCGAATTAGTTTCTTTTTTCTTTTTGTAATATTTTATAATTTATTTATATTTTTTATGCGCTACTTGAATTAAAATGGTTGTTGCTAAATTAAACTTCTAGGTGAAAACTGTTCGGTGTACTTCAACGCCAAATTAAAAAAAAAAAAAAAGACCAGAAGGATCTAAAAATAAAACTGATAAAATAAATTTATGGTTCATAGAGTTTAGAGTAGCAAAGAAACGCTACGCAAAGCTTTCCAGAGTACGCTTGTTCACACAATGTTAAAAAAAATGTCGCAAAGTAAACTCGACGTAAGCGCTTCTCGTCGTGCAGTGGCTGCTGTACCCAAATAAAAGCTGGGAAAAACCCGCCCCTATTGTGTTTTCTTTGAAAATGTTATCTCTTATCTTTTTAATGAAAACAAGAATTAGTTTTAGTCCTAAATGAACATTATAGGTGTGATTATTTATTTGAAATTATTAGCGTACATTTGACTTTGAATACAATGTATGTTAGATGTTAGCATAATATCAAGTAAACAATCACATTATTATTAGTTAACTTCTAACATATTTTGTATTTAAAGACAAATAAATGTACGCTAATAATTTTAAGTAAATTATCACATCTACAGTGTTCACTTAGAAAAAAAGCCAGATTTAGTTAGTGTAAAATATATTTTTTTAATCGATCTTCTAATGTTTTAAAAATTGTATTGTAAATATAAAAAAAATCATGTATTAAAATTCATGTGTTAGTAATTAAAAAAAAAAAAAAAAAATGTTAATGTACGCAATTTTCAAAATTAAAATTTTGTTAAAAATAAAAATAAAAAATAAAATAAATAAATAAATAAATAAAATTAAAATTTTGGAAAAGGAATCGCTTATAAAAGATGACTTTATCATTATTTCTTTTATTAAAAAAAAAGCAATATGCCATGTTCCTTAAATCAATCAGACGCAGACGAAACCATTCGCAAAAACTTTATCATAAAAAAATATATATATTTGTAATCACTTTATAACCAAATCTGTAACTAAAATAACACTTAAGAATGATGAAATAACATTTAGGAATGAGCAAATATAATATATACTAATTTGTTCTAACCTTATAACAAATCATAGCAACCGAATTTAAAATTCCATAGATTTTCTTTTGATCCGTAATGAATAAAAAATTAAAGGCATTAAGATTTGAATAGTTATATAAATTTTAAGAGTTATTCAAGAAGTACTTTTATAAAATTACTTGTAAAATATATTATTTATCTTAAAATACGGGAAAATATACGAAATGTCAATATTTTAAAAATGCTTGAATTTTTATGTGAATTCGTTCAAACATAATTCTATTTTTCAATTTTAAATTTGGAGCATCGTGTGAGTAAACAAATTCTATTAGAGTATGCGCAATTTCAGCCTGAGTACAGGGATGGAACACGGGCGCAGAATTCATACCACTATCAATGTAAGAAAATTTTCTACCTCTTGAATCAACAATATTACAGGTGGAGAAATTTCTTAAACAGATTCCGGTATGAATTCTGCGCCCGTGTTCCATCCCTGTGAGTAGTTCAGGAACCGCCAGCACCAGATGGCTTTGTCATCGATCAGTGACTTAATTATGACGTAACCATGACGTAACCATGACGTAGTACCCTACCCATTGCTCCATTGGGGTGAATACGCTGACTCTGGAAAGCTTTGCGAATGTGACAGTTTTTCTGAATAACAACTTGACAGTAAAAATATAAAAAATTGTAGCTAAAAAAAAATAGAACAATATATATTAGCATCGTAAACTACATTAGCATTTTACCAATGTGTATAATTTTTTTTTCTTTAAGTGATAATGAAGTCAATTTTTGTGAGATGCATAATTTAACTTTTTATAATTTTTTATTGTTCACGTTTAAGTAAATGTATTTAGTTTCCTCTCGAAAAGAAAAATGAGCTCGTAAAATTTTTTTGACAACAATTAAGTTGTGGATAAGATTTAAATGGATAATTTTAAAGCTATTGTGAGGTTATTATTTTCACATTTTAATGGACTCTTCCTAGCGTCGTCTGCTCAATCACGTGATGTAGAATAACAAAGAATCGAATTCAGTTAAATATTGTTCTTAAGAACAAAAGCAAAAATAAAATAAAAGTAATATTGTGCATTTGTAAATAGTAGAATAATTATATTTGTAAGTACAGCAATTTTTAAAACACTTTATATATTTATTTATTTTCACATGTAAGAATCGGTTTTTGTATGTTGTAATGTAACTGTTAAATTAACTGATCTAGCAATAAATAAATTTGTTTTTGTGGAACGGTTATGGATTATAACTTGAAATTAATTTTAAATATTTTCAGTTAAATTTAATCGAGTAAATTTGTTACAGCAAGTTAATTAATTTAGCTACTGTCAGAAATGGCTTTACACCGTACGATGTAGCACTGTTAATGATTTAAGTACCAAAAATCAGAATACTTAACATGTTCTCCGTCAACATTAATAACAGATATAAACTAAATGGTGATTAATGGTGATTAATTTATATAGCAAACAAAAGATGATAAATAATGATATAAAATGGAATAAAAAATTATGATGTATAAAAAAATAACATAGATGAAATCGAATTGAGGAAAAATAAGAAAAAGTGGATTGCATTATTTCAGCAATCGTTATAGATAAATATCGAAGATTTCGTCTGATCTTGGTTTAAAACAACTATGGCATGTAACCTCTGACGTCTGGTGGGAAGAGCCCATTAATAAAAAAAAAAAAAAAACTAATCGAAGATTCGAAAATCGAGCTTCTAGGTGCACGAGGATCCTTCGGCAGGCACCTTCGTGTCGAATCACGTGAATGTCCGAGCTACCGTCTTTGCTCTACGCTGTCCACAGACACACAGACATTGTATTTTATAAAGATTAGATATCATGTTTTTTTTCTATTTTTTTTTTTTTTTTTTTTTTACAATTATGAGAGGCACTTATACTCATGCTGATTCTCTCTTGAGGCTGGTTTTTTAAACAAGTGGTTCCTTTGAACTTCTGAAATTTTTTTTTATAAATACTTTAGCGGAGAACAAGTCGAAAATTATTGTTGCCATTTTGTAAATCCCATAATTTTATTTGAATAGGTTGTAACTTTGGGATTGTGATGGTGACAATTGTAAGCGGGTGGTGTTATTTATTTATTTATTCGTTCATTTATTTACTATTATTATAAAATTTTGCTTAAGTGCTTTTTCTCATATATCTTTTTTGTTTTTAGTGCTTAGTAAACCAAGATGTATATACATATAGAAAATATATATAGAAAATCAAAATGCATATAAGTACTGTTATTAAATATATCTTTATTAAATTCCATTTATATTAAAATTAATGAAACTTTACATAATATATTTATTTAAATTTATTATTTTGTGTGTGGAATATTTAATTAAAACATTCCAACAAACATGCAGGCTCTTTAAACCATTACAATCTTATTTTTGAAAAATTTGAAATTCTATATTAGACACAATATAGATCAAACGGAATACAAAACTATTAAATATGTGATGAGCATTTTTTCTAAATAACTTTTAACTACGTATGCGCAAGAGTTTACAAAACTTCATTTCCAAAATTTACTACCTTAATGTATAGTTATTTTAAAAAAATCAAATTATATTAAAATTGAGAAGTATATACCGATAGAATGAGATAGGATTCATTTACTCTCATGAGGAAGTAAATTATTAACCCTTTGAGTACTGAATTATTTAAAGATTTTTATGCCCATGGGACGGATTTAATTTGTCTTGTCGCTATATGGATTAACACTTTCGCGAACGCATGATTTTTAATTTTTGACAGTAAGGTCCGCCTGTGGGCGTTATTCTCCCATGTTACAATATTTCAGAACAAAATTTCTGTATTCACATTTATATTTCAAATGGATATACATTATAATTTTATTCTTTCTAATAAAAGTATTTGTATCCATAGTATATTGCATTGTAAAATTGTGAATATTGATTTTATATATTTAAGAAAAAAATAGCATACAAATTGCAAAAGAAACGCCCACTAGTGGAGTTACAGATTTTCAAATGATGTGAATCTACGTAAGCGGTCGTGAAAATGTTAATATGTAAAAGTAATACATTTTATTTGGAATATACTTATATTGATGATATAAGTATGGTTGCAAGATATCATAAACAAACGTCAGGCAATTGTTTGCGATCAACTCCTACTAGCGGGGGTGTCGCAAACATCAACGCCTACTTCTTAAATTCAGATGACGAGTCAGACTCGTCCACCGTAACTTCGCCCAAGTAAACAGATGACGAGTCTCACTCGTCAAATGTACCCAAAGGGTTAAGAATGGACAATACCCAATCTCATGGCTTATGTTATTCTATGAGAAAATTTGTTTTTCCATAATAACTCTTTACCTAAAAAAAATATTCGTTTTCACATTCAGAAAATTCACATTTCGTTAAATTAGTACTCATTTTTGAAAAATTAATTTTTAAAATTTTTAGTATTTCATTTTGCGTTTGAAAAATGCAGTTTGAGAAAAATCGCATTATCGAATTAAACAAAATAAATAAATAAATAAATAAAAATACCAATTTTTCGAAAACGAGTACTAATTTAACGGTTTAATAAAGAAGCATCACAAAACTGGCGTTGTAAAAATTATTACTTACAAACTTTGAATAAACACCATAAAATGCAATAAACTCGCAACAATTGTTTCGGGTCGAAAAAACACACGACCCTTCATCAGGCGAACGAAGTAAGCACGAGTGCTGCAGTCAAAGCGGCAACGCTTTGACTGCAGCACTCGTGCTTACTTTGTTCGCCTGATGAAGGGTCGTGTGTTTTTTCGACCCGAAACAATTGTTGCGAGTTTATTGCATTTTATGGTGTTTATTCAAAGTTTGTAAGTAATAATAATTTAACGGTTCTTAAATTGAAAACAGAATTTAAAAACATACGTTAACTATAATGAGTAATTGTGTAAACGAATTTTCCCATTGAATAAGATGGTTTCTGGCTGAGATTAGTTATTGTTTAAGTTCAGTTCTATCAAAAATTGTGCTTTGAATCAATTAACGGCCCTCTTCACTTACCGTCGCCGGAAGCCCGAGCCAATGTTATTCTATGGGGAAATTTTCTTTGCAAATAACTTACTAACTAATACATATTTTTAAATTCTGTTTTCACATTCAGAAAATTCCCAACTGTTAAATAGACGGCCTTTTTTTAAAAATGTACTTTTTTAATTTGTAATAATTTATATTGAAGTTGTAAAATGAAAAAATTTCACATATTGAAAATTCGTATTTTGCAGCTTCGAAATAAAATATTAAAAATTAAAAAAGTAAATTTTTTTAAAAAGGTCCGTCAATTTAACAGTTGGAAATTTTCAGAATGTAAAAAGAGAATTTAAAAATATGCATTAATTAATAAGTTATTTGTAAAGAAAAATTTCCCATAGAATAGCATTAGCTTCGGCTTCCGGCAGCGATGAGTGATGTACGTTGATTCTAAATAAAAATCTGGATAAAACCCTTTTAAGCATTTGCTTGTCTTTGAAAGCAACTAAACTTCAAACCATTTTATTGCACGTATATTTCTGAATTCTAACACCATTTGACTGGATTTTTTTTTTTTTTTTTTTTTTTTGCAATAACTCTAAATTCTTCTCTAATTTAGTTAATAAATTATGTAAATGAATTTTTTTTATTACTTGCAAATGCGCAGTTAAAAATAATTTTGTAAAAATATTTATATTTCATAACATGTTTATTTAACAGGGAGCAGCCCCCGCTCATCGCTATTAGAGCGATGTTGAGCGATTCAATGTCGAGACAAAGGGGACTGCTCCGAAATTTATTGAGAAAAAAAATATATATATATATATACAAAGTTTCGCCAGGCTTGTATCCCAAGACCGACAAAGGGCGAGATAGGTTACAATAATAATTCAGAGAAAAGTCCTTAGTTTGAATTGATTCTGGTCGATAAAGTTCATTTAGAGTTCATGAGGTAAACAGCTGGAACATATGAAGATAAGTTCTGTGGTGCAATCACCTGTTGCCGGGCGTGCGCTTCTCGCGACAAGGGGCAGCAGGTTACTGATCGTTGAATCCATTTCTACAGCAGAGCATGTGCATGATACTCTTGTATACGTTGCTCTTGACGAGGTCTAGGTTCCTGTCTGAGCCAGTAGGCAGTGTTATTGATAACAACATTAATCAGTGGCGTTTGATATATCCATTAATAGGGAGAAAATCTTATTGAGTTTGTTAATTAGATTTGGTCTAGTTAAAATGTTGTCCAGCCAGTTTACTGGTCTGGGGGAGGGATTTCTGATATGGTGGACAGACGTGAGGACACAGTTAAAGTAATAATGCAATGCATTACCTTCCTCGCCACAGGGGCACAAGGGTGAGCGTCGGCGATGAAACCTGTGGAGATAGCTTTGGAATGGGCCATGGCCCGTCAGGAAGGCTGTTATAGGAGGGGTAAGTTTCCAGTCATTGGTTGTGGCTATGGGGATCAGGTTGTGCGTGTGTCTACATTTTTCTGAGACATCCCACAGAGATTGCCAATTTTGAATCAGTTGAAGTTTTAATTTTTGTTTGACGAATGAGGGAGGGGTGGGAAAGGAATATTGTATAAGGCTATTTTCAGTGGCATTTTTTGCCAGACTATCAGCCAGTTCATTTCCGACGACACCCCTGTGGGCATAGACGTGCGCCAGGGTTACATTAGATTTTAAGTTGTACAGTTTAGTTTTAATTTCAAGTATAATTGAAAGCCTACTCCTGTGGCAGGCAATAGCCTGTAGGCTCGAGAGACTGTCACTGTAGATGTTTATGAAGGAATGTATGTGGAGGTTTCCCTCTACCCATTCGATAGCCTTTAGAATTCCAAAAAGCTCTGCCTGGAATACAGAATTGAAGTCTTCGAGCCTGCAAGACCACTGGTGGATAGATTCATTGTTGATTAGCACGCAGAATGAGGCCCCTACACCATAATCAGTTTTGGAGTCGTCTGTGTAGATTGCCACAGGAGCCGAGGGAGAATAGCTATTAATGTTGCAGTTAATTAATTCTGATGCAGCATCCTTTGCTGGATGGATTTCCCAGGTGTTGGAAAGGGTTTGAATCGGAATATTTGGGAAAAGGGAGCTTGCTAAGTTTGATTTATCGAGTTGAAGGATATTAGTTTTTTGAAAATTATATTGAAGTTGCAAGTCTGCATACGGGATTCCCGTGATGACGGTCAATGCGTCAGTTGAAATTGTTTTGTAGCCTCTGGACATCTGCAAGAGGAATGGCCTCTGTACAGAGTTAAGCTTAGACTTGGCAGTCGTCGTCAGGCGACCGCCCCAGATGCCCGCACCATATGTAATAATTTTGTCAATTATGGTATTATACCATATTTTCAGGAAAGAGGTTGAGATGCCCCACCTCTTTCCTACCATTTTGGCTGCATTGTGGTAATGGGATGTTGTTTTTAGTTTTAGGTCATTGATGTGGGCTATCCAGTTGAGCCTCCTGTCGACTGTCACACCAAGAAGTTTTAGATGGTGTACGTGTTTAACACTGACGCCATTGATCCTCATCACTGGAGATCTTTGGAGAGCTTTGGGGTATGCGAAAGTTAAGGCTTGGGTTTTTGATGAAGATAAGGAAAGGTCTAGTGCTGTTAAAATATTGCTAAAAAGTGAGAGGGCTCCCTTGGCCTGGTCCTCCAGATCTTTCCTCCGTTTCCCAGAGAGAATAACGGAGAAGTTATCAGCGTAGGCACAGGTTTCATAGCCCTCAGAGTTCATTTTGATCAGACTGTTATTGACTATGATATTCCAGAGGATTGGTCCCAGACAGGAACCCCGAGGGCAGCCTTTCGTTTGGGGCATTTCAGGTGATCCATTGCCCCAGTTAACATAGATTTTTCTATTTGATAGATATGAACTGATGACTCCCGCGAGATTCCTTGGGCAGTTTAGTTGCTGTAACGATTGTAGTATGTGTGGCCATTCTACATTGTCGAAGGCTCCCTTGATATCCAGAGACACAAGAGTGGTATATTTTCCTGCCGAAAAGTTAAGGGCGCAGGAGCTTTTAATGTGGTGCAATGCTAATTCGCAGGATCTGCCCTCTCTGAACCCATACTGATTGGAATGTAGAAGATTTTTTGATTCTAAGTGATAATTAAGCCTGACAACGATAAGTTTTTCCAGGAGTTTGCCTAATGTTGGTAGGAGGCAGATTGGTCCGTACGAAGATGGTTCAGAGGGAAGCTTCCCTTGCTTCAGAAAATACACCACTTCCCCCTTTCGTAAGGTCTCTGGAAAGTATTCGAGTTTCAGGCACATGTTGGTCCATTTGTGAATTATGTGTGGGATTGTGTAATAAGTATGTCTTAGAATTTTAAAATCTATGTGGTCTGGACCAGGAGCTTTGTTGATATTGAAGCTATGTAGAATGGCTCTAACTTCGGCTTCCGTGAAGGGATCATCCAAGGGAGACGAGAATGTTGGTGCTTGAGAGTTTGGGTATTTGGTTGGAGGAAACAAGAATTCAGTGAGGTACTCAAGATTATTTCTTTTGGAGGAATGATGCGGAGGACGTTCTAGTTTTAACTCAGTGGGTGTAAAGAACTTTTTGCTGTAGTATTTTTGAGCAGTGCCAAAGATGTTTGTTTGCGTAGAGCAAAATTTTTTCCATGCGTCTTTTTTAACTGTGTTTATTTGTTTCTTGAAGTTAGCTGATAGTTGTTTGAGATTTTGTTTGTGGAGGGGGAGAGCTTCTGGTGATAAGTATTTTTGTTGTCTTCTTAATGCTGTTAGTTTATTACGCATGGATCTGAGTTGGGGGGACCAGAAGTTAAAGGTGAACTGCCGTCCCGATTTTTTCAGTCTGAATGACGATGAGGCAGCCGAGTGTATTGCGTTTATTAGTTTAATGGTGAAAATTTCATGTTTAATATTTTTATATTCTGATTGCATTATTATGTGGTGTCTAATAAAATACAGATCTGCCAACCTAATCCGGCCAATTGTTAGTACCGCCCATCTTTCTACACCGCTTAATTTTTAGAAGTTTTGTTTTCTTAATTCATCGTAAATATATTTGAAGAGACGTAACTCTAAAAATTAAATGGTGCAGAAAAATGGGCGGTACTAACAATTTGCCGGATTAGGTTGGCAGCTCTGAAAATATGTCAAGTTTTCTAAAAATAATATTGCATTCGTTTGAAAACTCTGCATATAATACATAATAATCACGTGAATTTTTTTCTATTTTGTTAAAGAAACCCTTATGTCAGAATGAAAATACGTTTTATTCCCAAACAAATAAATATAGATTATTAAAAGAAGCATTGTAAACATTTATTACAGGAACAGTGCATTTCAAGCCTTATTTTTTCCAGGTTGATACCAAACATTATTAATTTTCTTATTATTATTTGGTACTTATCTCTATTTTGTCGCGGGGACAAGTTCTTAATGTACCACTTGTATATATACACACACACTGTACATTTTCTATGTACATATTGTACATATACCACGAAAAATTCTGGCTATCTGTGTATTTTTAGGATTTATTTTGTGATAGTTAAATTAGTTAAGTAGTTGTAGTTTTGATTAGTTTTATTTTGTGATTAGGTTATACCATTCCCTTAAACTTGTTTCATTAGTTTATAAATACTTTGTACATTATGTTGGAAAAATAATTTGACAGATTATATAATAAGTGGAATGACTAACGTTCGAAAGCAGTTGATTCTTTAATTTTACGAATAAGCATGAATTGTCATTTTATAAACATTTTTAGAATATCTAAGCGGCAAAAATAATTCCTTTATAAAATATTACGAATCCACATAGGGAAACTCATTTAATTTAAACTTAAATTGTAAATGTGCTAAGTGGTTTTATGAAAGTATGTCAGAACTAAAAAGCATGCTTTTAAACTATTTACCCCGGAAAAGTTAAATGGCACAGCAAAGTTTTAATTTTATATATCTGTTAACTTTTCATTGCGACACTTTAGCTTTTTAACCGTTTGTGTTTATTTGCATTTTCTTTCCCCCCCAAAAAAAGAAGTAATTCAGATGGAATCTCTTTCAATTGAAAAATATTAGCTATTAAAAAATAAGGAAACTGCTTCATTACAATAATTTTGATTTTTTTTTTTTTTTTTTTTTTAGTGTATATATTTTTTCTAGTTCTTTTTGAATGGAACTAAATTAACTTAATAATATTCTACATCTTTATTTCTTAATTAGTGGACTAGAGCGTACAGCTTAACCACTATACATATACGTGTCTCTTAATGGTGTCAATCCCTTGCACGAAGAATGAGAACTTTTTCCATTATTCTTATTACATTGTAAATTCACGTAACCTTTCGTTTCTGGAAAAAAAAAAAAATGTACTTTTATCTTCTTTTTTTTCTTTAAAACATTATTATTCTAATTTGTTTTTTAAACTTAAAAGCATTTAAATACCCTTTTTTTTCAGTTTAAAAAAAAGAAATCCTGTATATATCTGTATGTTTCTGAAAGTTTTAAGAAACTGCAAGTTTAAAATACAAAAGAATACAAAAGAGGGGGGGGGGGGTATTTTCTTTTTCAAATTTCCCATTATTATGTTTTGAGCGTTTCCGTGATGTTCTGTTTCTGAAGGGAAAAATAAAGTTTGTGTATATCTATCTTTTTTTTTTTTTAAACTTTATTGTTCTAATTTGTTTTTTAAACCTGAAATACATTTAAATATATATATATATATATATTAACTATTTTAAAAGGGAAATACGGTATATGTATGTGTGTAAGCTTCTGAAAGTTTTAAGAAACTGTCAATTTAATATACTAATTGAAAGGTAATTTTTTTTTTTTTTTACAAATCCATTTTATTATTTAAAATTTAAAATATATATATCTATATATATATAGATATGTATATATATATCTGCTTACATTTTTTGTAAACAGAATTTAATTTAGTGCGACAGAACTTAATTTAGGCTGAGGACAGTCAGGTTGGAATACCCATTTTTTCCGGGGCGTCTCCAGACCCGTCTTTGCTGGTCATCGGGGCTCATATTGGAGTGGGACTCATTAGAGCCCCTAAATAAAATAATAGGCCGGCGCATCACCGCCATTTTTTTGCCTCCGAAGAGGGCAGCATTCCCGCTTGGTGTCCTTATCGCTTACCTAATAATTTTAAGAAATCTTGATCTGAAGCTAATCCGGTGAAGATAAGAGCAATAAGCAACACTAATATTCCTAAAAACACATTTTTTTTTTCACAGTACATTCTCAGGATGTCATTTTATTCTGAGGATATTCTACTGATGTACTGGGGTGAGATGTGTTGTTAGGGCGGTTTCTGTTTCTTTTACAAAATGTCGCCAAATCTCAAAAACACAGAAATGGAAGGTCTGTGAACACTTTATATTCACTTCTTGAATGATTATAGCAGTTTATCGCTAAAAAAAACTTCCATATCATAGTTTACTTAGCTAAAATTATGAAATATAATAAAACAAGTTACTCTAAAGTAACGTAAGACGATAAAAAAAAAAAAAAATGTTTGTCGTTTGTTTATCAGAGAAACGCGCTGGGTACATGTGGCAACCCTAAGGCAACAAAATGCCTGATGTGCCAGCTCGTATATATAGGAGCCTTAGGACTCGTCACGGAAGACAATTATACTCCATTTAGTAACATTCCAGGTCCAACGGGCCCGATATCACTGCAAGCGGGCTCATCAGTGTACAAAGTTTAATAGCAATCGGCACAAGAGGCTCCGTGAACTCAACCCCATTTCTCTGAGCCGCCTATTAATAGTATTTGAAGTCACTGAAGTACCAGTTTCACGTAGGATCGATAATAACGACGAATTCGGGGCTTTGAGTACCGCTCTGACGATTGATCGATTCTTACATTCTGTCCTATCTCTAGGCCGACCGCTTCCTTCTTAACACTATGTTCGGCAATGGTTCACCCATTCCTGCAACATCGTCTACTAGCGGCATCGCTCCTATCCATATGTCAAAGAATTCGCAGATTAGAAGAACCGACTTCTTTGAGCCCAACTACACTCCTCTCTCAAATGCTGATATCTGCGCATATTTTTTGCGCACCTATCTGCCAGGCATAGTTACTGTCTATCTAAGTAGACGGAGTAAAATTCTCAAAGAATTTATGACCTGGAATCGCAATTTCTCCTCTTTGATATCCTGCCAATTGCGCAGTTAAAAGGCGCTGTAGCGTCACATGTTCATTCATTGGCCGTCAAACTTTAAAAATTTGCATTTTCCATCGAAACCTGTATGCAAGACAATTTGTGTCATATTTGCATCACTCCTTCTTGGTGCGTCTTTTTTTTTTTTTTGTCCTAGAGTGTATGAAGTTGTTAGAAATTATAAATATCGAGAATTGATTTATACTGTCTGAAACTTGTGCGGTTGACTCACGTTACAACGACTCCGTCAGGACGATCCCATCGGAACGACCCTATTTGAGTCGTTATATCAAAATATTCACTGTATTAAATCGATGGAAAATACTCTTTAAAAAATTATTTTTTCATTATATTTGATTTGATGATGATTACAAATGACGTAGTAAATGTATTACAAACTGTATAAGAGTTTTTAAATATAATGAACGTTAGAAATTTAAATAAATTAAAAAAGTAATCTGGTGGGCCCTCCGTGGCGAGTGGTTATATCATCATACACTTCTAATCGCCTTCGAGCGTAGGAGAGCGGGTTCGATTCCCGTGCTGGCCCTCGGTGTTCTTCCAATTCTTCGTACTGTAATTCTGTCATGTGCTATCTGTCTTTATCTGACGAAGATTTACAAGAAGGCTTCGAGAATCAAGCATACAAATCTGATGTATATATGTTATAAATAAATAAATAAATAAAGTAATATGGTGTGTCACTCACACGGCTTCGTCTTACCATGAAATTTAAGAATATAGATACAGATTGGAGATTAAAGGGTAAGATAACGAGTACTGTTATGTAAACCTATGTTAAAACAATTCAAATTAGACTTTGGAACAACTTTATTTGACAAATAATACTGTGTGACGAGGGCTACCGCCCTCCTCAACCCCCCGTTTCATTATTGAACCTACATTTGTATAGAATTGAAATCTGTTATTAAATTCAAAAGTTCATTTAAAATTTTTCAAACAACTTTCACACGCAACATTCCTTGAAACTCACCAAACTTGTTCAAACTTTTCTTGTAACAAACGTATTAACTTCAAATTAAAACATTTGGATTGCCTGAAATTATTTGTTTTTAATTTACTCTAAGATACACAGACAAAGATCAAACGTTCAAAACTTGACTTCGGTATTCAGGAAGCTTCAAAACGTGTAAATATACAAAAAAAAGAACAAGCGATGAATAAAAAAATTAAAAAAGTACATTATTTACCATATGGCAAAATGGAATTAATTTCAATTTCTGAGCAGCTTTCCTGGACATGGTAAAATATTATAGTAACACCACTAACAATGCAAAAAAATGTTATGGCTTAAACATTGGCAGCCCTGTATATCTTCTGAAGGTTATGTACACACCATATGGTTCACATAAATATAATCCTATATTAATGACACACTGCACAAACAGAAATACACTTCCATGAATTTTCAAGTATAGTCCCATTATAATTTAATTCTTTTGTGTAGCCCTGTAAACTAACAGTGAATTTTCTATACCATATTCTACATGAAACATGTTTTTATGCATATAAATATATATATTCGTTTTATTTGTTTCAGTGTAGTCTATAGATGTTAAACTCGACTTACCTGAAATTTTCTCCATAGACGTATATGTATTTGAATTCTCTTGGGTGTCCTTGTACAGGAACCATTTGCTTGATCTCTACGAAAAGTTTAGTGTACCATCCCTATATGATACACATTTAGAATACAATGTTTGGATTTTATGCTATTATTTAATCTTGAGATATGCTGATAACAGACACACACACAGGCACACAGACCAACCGCTAAAAACATGATTTTCGGATTCAGGGTCCCCGAAACGTGTAAATATAACAAAAACTCAATTTTGATAATTTGACCCAAAAACAATACTTTTTCTACCGTATATATGTATAACAGAAAGTAAATTAGCCAATAAGATGCAGCATAATTTCGTTTTTAATTGACATTACCCATAGCGCAGTACTAGTGCAACGTTAAACCTAACCAATTAACCAACCTTTTAAATTAATGAAAATTATTTCATCAAATAACCATTTTAAATAATTAAATGTGTACTATAATTTGTTCTATATGATATTTTAAATGAAAAAATAATTTTAATTTAATAGAATTTATGTACATTTCCTTAGTTTAATAACAATTTTTTAGCAGCAGTGATAACTTTCTGGATATTTTTTAAAATATGGTGCTTTTTCCTATTCACTATGACGTGTTTAAAAAAGTTGCATTTTTAATGATTTCTTTAGAATATTTTGACAAGCAGACATCTGAAAGAGAGCCTCAGTCATTTCATGATCATAATATCAAAGGTGTGATCATAATACCATGTGTATCTTGAACGAAATTCAATCGGGACATTTCTAAAAGTAAACGTATTACAAAATGCATAAGAATATTTAAATAAAATGAATGTTAGAAATTTAAATGGATTAAAAAATTTAATTAGTAAGATGATGCATAATTTTCTTTTAAATTGATGGAAATAATGATTTCATAATATAATCATTTAAAGTAATTGGGTGTGTACTATAAAAAATGATTCGTTCCATATGAAATAAAAAAATAAATAATAATTTAAATTTAGTATAATTTATATAGAGAGAAATAGAAAGGAAAATTATATATATAATAATAATAATCATCATAATCATCATCAATTTCAGCCTTTATCAATCCACTGCAGGAGGAATTCCTCTCTTAGGTGATTCCAAACTACAAGACCGTAATGCAAGACCTCACAAATGCTCCAGCTCCAAGCTCCGACGGCTCCAACTTGCTTCTTCTAATGCGCATGCGCGCAGACTTAGGCTGTGAGGTGAGCAAGAAACTGTGAGATAGCATGCATTTGCAATCTGCATTCTGAATTCATCATATCATTTGCGCTATCAGCAGATATTAATTTAAATAAACATTTCTATAAGCTAAATTTTTATTTTTATTTTTTATTTGAAAGTTTTTTATCAAAGTTAATTTTTTTAAAGTTAACTTTCATTAATTAAAAAAAAAAGGGAGGGGGTTAAGAAATGTTTTAAAGAGATATTTAAAAAATTCTTTATTTTTTGAAAATATTTATAGGAAAATGTTTGCAGGAATTTTTATTCAATAATCTTATAAAAAACACATTTTTATTTTTTATAACTTTTTTTCCCAGATCTGTTTAACATTTTTTAAGATATATTTTTAAAATAACAGAAATTGATGACATGAAGATGAGCTTGAGATTATAACTTAAAATCAGGTTTATTGACATTTACGTTTTTCTTTATATTATTTTTCCACATGACATATTTAATACGTAGTTTTAAAATTGATAGAAAATAATTGATGATATAAATTTAAATTACACATGTACATTTTTTTTATCCTTTTTATTAATATTGTTTGTTTTTGTTACCAGTTTCTTTTTACATTTAAAAAAAATAGTTAATTTTAAAATTATGCTACATTAACTTTGTAAATTTTAAAGAAAATAAATTTAAATATTCAGCTATGCATAAATGCAATTTCCTTAGACACAGAAAAATTTAGTATTACCATAATTTTAATATACTTATATTTAATTTTACGAAGAATTATTTCACATACTCATACCAATATTTATCAAAATTTTATTAGATTTGGAAAGTATTTAAGGTTGTGGGGATTAGGGCCGATTGACTGCTCTGGGGTCTTAGGCCTATGAATAGAGTGCCCTCCGTGAGGGTCTTTATAAATGGCTCTAACCCGTATATGTACAAGTTTTGGAGAAAACTCTGAACGACTAGGACGATGAGCGCGAACTGGGATCTAACACGGCACCTCACGTCTATTAGCTTCGAGCGTAGAACCACTCGGCCGCTGTAGACTTGGAAAGTACTTAAGGAAATACTTCACATTATTTAACAGATAACCTAACCCAGTGTTATTCTGTGGAGAAATTTGTCTTGTGAGCTACTCATTGACAAATGTATTTTTTTACGTTTAAAAAATTCACAATTACAAAATACATAACTGTTCAAATGTTCTTATTTTTACAAAAGTTGATTTTTTAATAATTCATTTAGATGCTATGAAGTGCAAAAAAAAAAAAAAAAAAAAAAATATTTTTTGCACTTTACAGCTTACAAAATGTCTAATATATACCGGGTGATCCAAAAGTCAGGACCAACTTTAAAATTGAATAATTCGAAAACGAATCAAGATACAAAGATACGGTTTGCACCAAACGGAGGAAAAAGAAACCGGGTTTTGTGTGGCAAAAGAAAAAAATTAGTTCTGTTGGCGACCAACAGATGGTGCTATAGGGTTTTATTTCACTAAAAGATGATTTACAAATGAAAAAAAAAAATGTTGACAACTTACAAGTCAGCTTAATTACAGTTAATTAGTACTACTACAGGGCCCACCAGCGGCCGAGCGGTTCTGCGCTCAAAGCTGGTAGATGGGAGGTGCCGGGTTCGATCCCAGGTCGCGCTCATCGACCTAGCCGTTCGGAGTTTTCCATGGTTTCCTCCGAAACTCGCGTAAATACGGGCTAGGACCCCTTAGAAAGACCCCCATGGAGGGCATTCCCCCTATAGGCCTAGGACACGTACGGAGTCAATCGGCCTTAAACCCAACAACCAACCAACAACCAGTACTACTACAGTAACTGTTCAATGTCCATCATTCAGAAGTACAGCTGTGAGATGATTCACCACATCGTTCAGAGCATTTAGTAGCATTTCTTGCGTTATGGCAGAAACATTTTGGCGGATGGCATCTTTCAGTGCTGCTAGTGATGCCGGTTGGTCGCGGTACACTTTTGACTTCCAAGAATCCACACAGCGAAAAGTCACAGGGTGTCAGATCGGGAGATCTTGGAGGCCATGCGTGATTAAAGTAGCGACTGAGAATGCGATATTTCGATGCATATAAGCTTCGACTACCATTACCTGCTGTAGTTGTTCCTTTTTATATCGTTTGTTGCATTGCATAATCCTACATCAGAAATACGACAGCGCCATCTGTTGGTCGCCAACAGAACCATTTTTTTTCGTTGCCACAAAAAACCCGGCTTCTTTTCCATTCGTTTGGTGCAAACCGTATCTTTGTATCTTGATTCGTTTTCGAATTATTCAATTTTAAAGTTGGTCCTGACTTTTGGATCACCCTGTATATATATATATATATATATATTTAAAAAATTATAAACATTTTATCAGTTGTGAATTTTCTAAATGTGATAATGTTTGTAACGATTTGTAAATATTAACTCTTTTTATGTAATTTCATTAAAAGAGTTTTAGTCAGGTTATAAAATGTTAATTTTCTGCATTTTTCTAGCTTGTTTTCACAATAAAAGAGCTTATTTTTCTGTAAAAACCCATTTAAAAGCTTCACCAGCACAGGTAATGTCTTGGTGCTAAATTTGGCAACTTTATCAATCCTTGGTGACCTTCGCTAGAAAAATTCCTTATTATCGATATACTGAATTATCTAAGCTCTATCTCAATTAGTTACTAGAAAATTCTCATGTTGCACAGATATATGAGGAAATTGCATCGAGGCCATAGTCAGTTTTTCTCCAAGGAGCTTACTGGGATTGGAAAGAACTCTCTGACTACGTGGGAGCGCGAAGTCTGCGCGCATGCGCATTAGAAGAAGCAAGTTGGAGCCGTCGGAGCTTTGAGCTGGAGCATTTGTGAGGGGCGCGAACTAAGGTCTTGTATTCCAAACTGCCTTGGTTTCTGCAATTTTCCTCCATTCTACTCTTCCAAACTTCACAATTTCATCTCTCCAACGAGACAGGTGGTCTCTTTCTCAGTCTTTTCTTATTTTTTGGTATCCAAAGTAAAATTTTGGTGGTGCACCCATCCGCATTTCTTTTTGCAAGGTACCCAGCCCAGATCCATTTTAACTTCTTAACAATGCAAATAACATCAGTATCTTTGGTTTGCTTCCTAATCCAAATGTTTCACTTTCTGTCTCTTTGGGTGAATCCTAACATGCATCTCTCCATGATTCTCTGGGTTGTTTGAAGCTTTCGTATAGCTTTACATGTTAATGTCCAAGTGTAAGTTAAAACAGCATAAGTTAAAACAGGCAAAATACACTGATCAAAAACTTTCCTTTTCAAACAAATTGAGAGATCGCTCTTGAGTATAGCGCTATTTCTTCCGAATGCTCTCCATGCAATTATCTCGGTTGTTAACTTCTCCGATGATGTTCCCATTCATCGTAAGGACTTGTCCCAGATAAGTATATCTGCATACCGTTTATATATATATATATATATTGCTTAAAAATAAAATCAAGTGTTCTGTAGATTGAGTTTTATGCACAAGTACTAGCATACTAATCATAATGTAATGAAATTAGTTAACGAGGTTTGGCATAATTTTGGAGACTGGTGAAGTACATTTCCTAAGTTTAATAACAAGTTTATAATGTCTTTATTTATTATTTATGTTCACTGTACACTCTTATCTATCTTCATGTAAAGGCAAAAGTTAATTACATACTAATACAAATATTATATACATGCAATGATAACTGTCTCGATATACATGCAATGATAACTGTCTCGATAATTTTTAAAATACGGTGCTGCATTTACGATCTCAATTAACTTCATTATTCATAGCATCTTTTACACATTCACTGGGTTTTTTTTTTTAAAAGTTGCTGTGTTTAAAGATTTCTTTAGCAAGTTCTTGTCTAGCAGACTTGTCAAACCAAGTTTCATTCATTTCATGATCGTAATATCAAAGATGAACGTGTGTACCTTAAACGAAATTCAAACGGGACTTTTCTAAAAAGCGTTGTATTATGCTGATTTGGTATGACGCGCTCCGAGGTCAAAATTAATCCGATCATGTTAGGACATCTCAAAAAGCGTAATTCTTTTTTTTTTAAATCTTTGACGCAGATGGGACACCGGTGTCCCTTTTGCTTATTTTTTTTTTGACGTTCTTATTACAAATATTATTATTATATGATAGTTTTTTATTATAAAAGAGAGTCTAATAGTTACTATAAAAAATCTATTAGATTATCAGAGTAAATTTTTTACTAAAATAAAAATGTTAAATAAAAATGGTTTGAAAAAATCTTATCAACCAATTTCAAAAATTTATTTCTAATTAAATTTGATTATTTAAAAAAGATCAGTAATGAATTATTGCTACTCCTATATCTAAGTAATTGTAAATAAGTGCAATTTGTAAAAATATTTATTCATGGGACGCTCGTGTCCCATGATGAATTTACCTCTAAAGCAGAAAGGGACACCGGTGCTCCACTCTATATTTTAGAACCAAAATTAATTAAAATTTTAAATATAACATTTTCCACTTATTTAGATCTAAAATAACTTAAAACTATCAAAAAAGTGTAAAAATTATGTTTGATGAGAAATCTGCTTCAAAGGGTTAAATGGCAATAAACTAATTTAATGTATCATTATTTTCTTCTAACGTATACTAAACAAAATAAAATCTGTTTCATTCTTAGTACTTTAGCTTGAAAATTTAAATCTAAATCTGCCTACATGCATTACAGGTTGTAGCTATTTAAAATTTTTTACTAGTTATTGAAAAAAAACTATTCTAAGGCGCATTTTTAAAAAAAAATTTTACAATTCAACAACTTTTTAACAGCAGAACAAATGAGGCATTGCGCATAGGAAGTACGAACTCAAAAAAAGGTGGTTATCTGAAAAACGAATTTTAAAAGTTTTCTGTCAGGGTTAACTCAATGTAAACGTTATCATTCTCTGCGTATTTTGAGAGAAAATGAAGAGGGAAAACTCGACATAAAAAAATATACCTGTAGATTTTCTAAACGGCTTAGATTCGGATGGACAAAAAGAATAAGATGGATGGTTGAGTTTTACGTCGCACTAGTGCTGCGGAGTTGGGCAATTGGCGACGGTCTGGGGCACACCCCAAGAGGTGGCCCGGAGACATGCCATCACAATTATGATCCTCCACGGAAGGGATGGCTCTACCGCTTGGGTGACTCCAGAGGTATAATTTTTGATTGGAAGATGGAGGACATTGCTGCCAAGACAGATTTTACGTGCACCAGGCACCATTAGTGTACACGACGGTCTTTGGCCGGCTCGAGTACCGAATCCGCAATCTTCCAATTACGAGGCCGGCGCTCTACCGACTGGGCTACCGCAGCCCCAAAAAGAAGAAGAAGAAAAAAAAGACCCGATGTGGAGTTTGCCTTTCGTAACCGCAACGCCTCGATTAAAAAAAAAAAAAAATGCAAGCGTATTTGAAATGAAAGCGTATTGTACATGTGCATTTGAAAGCAATCTAGCTGTACGAAAAAAAAAACAAAAATGGTCTTAAATACTTCGCGAAAAAATAAATAACTAAAAACACCATTTCCCAATATTCATTTTTACTTTCTTCTCCTTCTTCTTCTTCTTCTTCTTTTTTTTCCCCTGTGATGTACATTGTATATACACAAATAATTGAGATAAATCGCTTTTAGGAAACAAAACAAAACGTTCATCTGAAACAGGTTTAAAGATTTACTGAATATGTTTGACCACTCAGTTTAATCTTAAGTATATCTGATGATGATTCGTCAACTATTAACAATATTTACCTCTGTGCAAAATATAACTTTAAGATAACAGCGATTTAGCTTTATCATGAACATATTGTTTTGATCTGAATAAACATATATATTATGTTTAATTTGAGAGAACCCTCATATCCAAGATTTATATCCATTCAGGTTTATACGCTATTTCATTCCCATTAAAGGAAGTAATAATATTTATTTACTGATGCACAAGAAGATAAAAAGTAAAAATATTTTGATGATATTCCAAAAAACGAATTGTTTTCCCCAAAAAAAATTCTTTATTAAGTTTTTTCTTTTTTTCACGCACACACACAAATATGTATAATCTCTCTCTCTCTCTCTCTCTCTCTCTCTCTATATATATATATATATATATGTATGTATATAATACCTCATTACTATAATCAAACACTATGAAAGAACACGCGAATTAATGTATATACATCATCATCATCAATTTCAGCTCTTATCAATAAACTACAGCTTGAAGGCCTCTTCATTCTGTCCTATTTTCTACAATTCTTCTACATTCTATTCTTCCAAATTTCACAATTCCATTTCTCCAACGACACAGTGGTCTCTTCCTCGGTTTCTTCTTATCTCTCGGTACCGAAAATTGGATTTTGTCGGTCCATCTATCATTATTTTTTCTAGCAAGGTGTGCAACCCATCTCCATTTTAACTTCTTAACTCTAGTAATAACATCAGTAACTTTTGTTTGCCCCATAATCCAAGTGTTTCGCTTTCTGTCTCTTAGGGTGAACCTTAACATGCGTCTCTCCATGCTTCTATGGGTTGTTCGAAGTTTTTGTACAGTTTTACTCGTTAATGTCCAAGTTTCTGAAGTATTAAATTAAAACAGGCAAAATACACTGATCAGAAACTTTCCTTTTCAAAGAAATTGGGAGGTTACTTTTGAATACAGAGCTATTTCTTCCTAATGCTCTTCAAGCAAGTTTAACTCGGTTATTAATTTTTTCCATTATGTTCCCGTTCGTCGCATGGACTTGATCCAGATAAGTGTAACTGCATACTGTGTCTAATTCATCCATATTAACAGTGATCTTCAGTTAAGAAATATAGGAATTTGACATAATTTTTGTCTTGCTGAGATTCATTTTCAATCCAACGACCTTGCTTTCTTTGTTTAATTCCTGAAGTATTTCTTGAAAATCCTCAGATGAGGAAGCAACTAGCACACTATCATTATCAAATCTCAAATAATTATATATATATATATATATATACATACATGTAGACATTTTAAAAATTCATAACTATTGAATGAATTGATAGAATTGAACGCGATTTGTGAAAAAATCCTTCTCGTGAAAGGGGGATTTTTTTGGGGGGGAAGGGGGGGAAGGGGGGGAAGGGGGGGGTGGTTAAACAAAAAAATATAGTTAAATTTTTTGTCGACGATAATTAAACAAATAGTTAATTTTTTTGTATGAATGTGAAAGAAAAATATGCAAAGGAAAGCCCTATAAATTGCATAATTTTGCGATTAGAACAGTTTATTTCTTATTTTGCCCCCTACTTGTGCATAGATGAAGTTTTAATTGCGAAGCTGACTTGGTGGATAAAGCGTTATTGGTGAAGATGTTTTCCTTCAGGTAAGAACCGCCGACTGAAACTGCAGTTAGCAGTGTTATAACTCGTTTGCAAACTTTAAGAATACGATTTAGATACCTGTAGACATTTGCATGCGAGTAAGTACAGTTTTTCATGAAAATGTTTGATCGGGTCATGCACAGCGCCCTCTATCGACGAATAGCTTAATTATTATTTTTCTTTACCCCCCCCCAAAAAAAAAAAAAAAAAAAAAAGGAAAAAAAAAAAAAAAAAAATCCTCTTCACGAGAATGATTTTTCCGCAAATCGCGTTCAATTCTATCAAATTCATTCAATAGTTATAAATTTTTAAAATGTCTACAGACTTATGGGACACCCTGTATATATAATGTAATCGCAAATGAAAGAAATTAAGATAAGTATAGATAATGTCTGAAATGTATGTTTGACTGCTATTTTATAATCTTGGATCACTAATTAAATCCCAGCTTGACTATTTGGACCACTAACTTTTTCCGTTCTTCTATATTCAATAATAGCATGTATTGAATTCATAAAAATTTTCGTTTTTCGGTTTTTGATGGCATTGAGAGATCCCGAGCACGATTCAACCACTTTTAAATAAGTTTTGGTGTGTGCATGACAAAAATTTTATTCCAATTCTAGCTCTATAGAAGTATTCTATAGAATTTCATAAAAAGTTATATTAGTTGCATCATGACATAAACTGGTGTCAACGAACATTGCGTGCGTATCTCCCAACAGGTGACGTTCCATCCTGTTTTTTTTTTGTTGTTGTTGTTGTTTTTTTAATAATTTTTAATCTGAATATTTTTTAGTAGAAATTGTCACTATCTTTAAAACGAATGGTTGAACTATTGATCTGTGATAATTTAAAACAATTTTTTCAACGATTCCTAATTCAAACCATATACTTTTGTTGTTGCTGTTGTTGTTTGTTAATCTAAACAAATTATAGTGTGCTTACAAAAGTCTATTTTCCCTCTTTTAAATGAATGCTGAACGGCTGCAGCTACATCCGTAATAGTAGTATAATAAAGTGGCCCTGCACTACGAGATGCGACCGCTTACAGCGCCTTCGGTGGAAAATAGTAGAAATAGCGTATACTATTGCCTAGTACAGTCAGGTTCGTTTCACACAAAAGCCGGATCGTAGAAAAGTTAAAAATATAAAGTAGAAGTCTTTACTTCGAAGTAATCAGGACACATCATTTTTAGTACTGTAATTTATTAATGCAGCAATATAATATTCAGTTTGCAGTCACTAATAACTTTACATTTCACTCCTATATTCGTAAGCATATACAAATATTCTATCCCCATCAACTAGACAGAGAGGGAGGAAGACCTCAAAAAATTTACGTCTTCTTAGGACTTGAACAACAGCGAAAAGATACACTAAATCTGCTAGCCACAGATAGCTTAAAATCGCAACCCCGGAGATTGGCATTGTTGAAATGCAGCCAAAAGAATGCCAAACTGTTTCTTTGTTCTTCTAAGATATTCATACTAAATTTTTAATATAAAAAAGTCGTTACAAATATTAAATCGATTTGACATTGAGAAGCCATGCCAAATGACCTTTAACTCTCAATGAACAAAGAAGGCGACGCCCAGACTATCGAACATCATTATAAATCTATTTTTAGAATTATAATGACCCTCTTGAAATAATAATGGTTTTTTTAACATAAACATTCAAGGGTAATAAATATGAAATCAAATGCTTGTTTTATTTTATTAATAGCTGTATATAGTATAAATATGTTGATAACGGCTTTTTAAATTACCCTCTGAAAATAAATAATTATGGCTAAATAGATTTAATCCATCCGGGGAAAATGTATACACAAACTATTTTTACAAACCCCAATATAAAAATTGCTTTATTTTATTCCTAGATCAATGTGTTTTTAACGATAGAAGAACAAAGAAATGAAATTTTTGATTTAAAAATAAAACGGGAAATTCTCTATAATTAATTACTTGAATTAGATAAATTTAAAAAGATTTATTTTATATAATCTATATTAATCCCTCCTTTTTGTTATATATTAAATTTGGATAAATAAATAAGCTTTTAAAGGACATATGTGTGAGAACACTCACACATATATCTCCCCTTCGACTAGCAAAAAAAATAAGTCCTTCTCGCCTCCTGTATAGAAATGCATATACAAACAATAATATTCAAAAGCACTTACCAAAGACGCACACTTAAAAAAAATGATATTACATCATAAGTAAAAATTATATGAATGCTTAATATTGAACAAACAAAATATATATGAAATATAAACACTAATTCAAAAATACAAAATACACATATTTCAAAAATATCAGTATAACCAAAAAAAACTTTAAGAGAAACACCTTGTCATGACAGGCGCAAAAATGTGGCTTCTATAAGTAATTTCAAATGCAGTTCAAAATAGTTTTTTTATATGCCACCAAAAATTTCAGCTGAAATGTTTTTTTTTATGAAAGAGTCTCTTTTTTGATGAACTTA
Organism: Salticus scenicus; assembly: GCA_963930645.1. Classification (NCBI taxonomy): domain Eukaryota; kingdom Metazoa; phylum Arthropoda; class Arachnida; order Araneae; family Salticidae; genus Salticus; species Salticus scenicus. The sequence goes on from OZ005661.1 coordinate 120,896,447, forward strand.
GCAAATAATGCCACAGTAACAGTTACTAACGTTAGATTTTTACACACAAAATACTAAATTTTCACACTAATATGTATGGTGAAATAGAGAAAAAGAAAATATATATATATAAATTACATATATTCATATATATTGTTGTAATACTAAAGGTTCCAGCATATTATTGTAATATTTATTTGTCTAACACCTTGGTTACACATATTGGTCAACGTTAAACAAAATTATGTACAAAAAAAAAAGTAAAGAAACAGAAAAGTTTTCGTGTATACCACACAGGAAAGATTTTAAAAAGGACGCCATTGGCAGTCAAAAAAAAATAATCTTCCCTTAATCCTTACAAAAATGTAAGTGTAATGATGTTAACTTAAGGCTAACATCCTAGCGGGACAGGGCGTGTTGAAAGACCTGTACTGTTAGGCACAGGCCTCCGTCCCCCAGCAGAATCCACAGACCCCTGTAGGGACACCTCACGAAACCGATTAATTAAGTGTCATAAATGTTGAAAAATTAATGTCAACAAAAATATAGATTCTCATCACATATCCAATGTTGCTCTCCCGGGAGAAAATTTTGAACGAGACAACATATATCTAGGATAGGGTAATAAATAAGTAAAAGAAAACAAATTGACAAAATTTTGAGTGATGAGAGGGAGTGCCAAAATAATAAAAATTTAGATTGGATATTGAACAAACCAAACACATGTTATACACCAAAAATCAATTGGAAACTTATAAAATTTAGCTGTATGTATGTTGTTAGCACTATTATCATTAATAATTAATTTCCTATGAACTAAATCTGTATTCCAATGAAATATCTCTATTAAATATATTTCAATTATCTTATTTTTGTTTAACCTTCACCCAATAAAAATAGATATAGTAAACATTAAATAAAAAATAACACCTTGATTACTAATTTAGAAATTCAAAATATGATCTACAAGCATTTATGTTATCATTAGAATCATTTTTTTTTTTTTTTTTTTTTTTTTATGCATCTTATTTATAAATATTATATATATTCAACAACACTGCAATGCAAGAAATAGTCTTTACATCAAAAGAAAAATATAAAAAAACAGTGGACCAGCCATCTAAAAATAAAAATAATAAAATAAATAAAGACGAGTTCCTGCACAGCAAACAAATACACTCCCTTGGCCATTGGAAAATGCATTTGTGAAGCAAAATATATTCAAACTTTTTTTTGTGAAAAAAATTAATTGCGATTTCTTAAGTTATAAGGATGTGTAGAATTATTGCCTATATTATGTGTTACATTGGAGTTGGGTTCAGTAAACAAATAATTACGTCGAGGCGGAGCAATAAGGAGTCTATCAATATGGACTCTGAAAGCTTTATTATCAGGTGCATGTAATCTCTTAATGGAAAAGGAAACTGGCGAGTGTTTTTGTACAACAATAAATGGCCCAGAATACTTGGGTTTAAATTTATCTATTGATTTCAAGTATACAACATCATGAACAGCAACAGGCCTCAGTTTTGCACGCTTTTGAAAATTTTGATATCTTTTGTCTTGATTTTCTTTAATGTTAGAATATGCTTTGCTATAGATGTTATCTAAATCGTGTAATAATTTATATATGTCTACATTTTTATCCAAAAATGGCTGATTTATAAATTGGTCAAATGTATCAAATATTAAAGACAGTTCCCTACCAAAATGCAGTAGGTTAGGTGAAAACAATGTGGATGAATGTGTTGAACCATTGTAAAGTGATTTATGTATAGCTAGTGAATTTTCAAAAGAATGCCCCTCAGAAATTAAAGTGTTAATTGAGTACTTTATAGATTTATTTAGCCTCTCAGAAATAGAGTTACTTTGAGGATGAGCAACAGATGAATGTAAAATTTTTATGCCAAGTTTATCATTAAAAATATTATAAATAGTTGATGTAAACTGTTTGCCTAAATCTGATAATATTATTGATGGTCTACCAAATGTTGTAATGTAATTAAATAAACATTTAACTATTTTTGATGAAGAAGTGTCTTTTAATTGAAATAATTCAATGTGTCGCGAAAAATGGTCAATCACAGTTAAAACTGAATGTCCATCTATAAAAGGACCAACCAAGTCGACACTAATAGTATGCCCTGGATGTGTTGGAGTATAGGTGGGTTGTAGAGGAGCTGGTGGTGTGTTATGATGTTTATTTTGTAAACATAAAGTACACGAAGCAACAAAATTTAAAGTGTCTGTGTACATACCTTTCCAATAATATCTATTTGATAAAAATTCGTATGTTTTTGTTAACCCAAAGTGAGAAAGGTGTGAAATGGTTAAAACTTTAGATTTTAAAGAATGTGGTACAACAATGAGATATGAAAAAGTATTATTATGCAAATTTTGTTTCTTGTACATCAAAACTTTAGAATCTGGATGAATAAAAAAATTATCATTATTTTTTGAAAAACCTTTTCTCAAAATTTGCCTGTAAATAATTGACAATTTTGGATCATTCTTTTGCTCATATATAAATGTATTACTTGAAATTTCCAAAAGGGGATCTTTATTTTGAATATTACCAGAAACTAGAAAATTGTTGAATTGATTTTGTAGTACTGACTGAGTAGAAGTGGAAATTTGATTAATTGAATGTGTGTCATCTTGTACGATAGGAAGAGGTTGAGAACTGAATATTAATTCTGGATTTGTTTTTAAATTTTGTTGATTATTTGAGAAGTCTGATCTTGATAAATAATCCGCTAAAACATTTGTAGTGCCAGGAATATGTTCAAATTCAAATGAGTATTCTGATAACTCTAGCAGCCATTTAGTAGTTAAATCAGCAGGACTATTTGTTTTTCTATATGTTTTTAAAGGAGCACTGTCAGACAAAATGATAAACTTTCTATTGTATAAGTAATATTTGAAAGCAATTACAGATTTATAAATGGCCATTAATTCAAGTTTGATAGCCGGATATCTTTTTTCAGACGGTTTAAGTGATTTAGAGAAAAAGGCGACAGGTAATAATTGATTGTCATATTTCTGCATCAAAACTCCTGCAATAGAAATATTTAATGCATCAGTGTTGAGAAAGAAAGTCTTGTTCCAATCCGGTAATCTTACCATAGGTGAATTTAAAAATATATCTTGAAATTTCTTAAAAATATCCTGATGATGTTTATTCCAAACAAATTTTGTTTTCGGTTTAGTCAATTCAATAAGTGGTTGAATTAATTTAGAAAAATTATGAATAAGAGACTTATAAAAGGTTACAACTCCTATAAAGCGTTTTAATTGTCTTTTTGTTGTAGGTGTAGGGAAAGAGTTTATTTTAATGATATTTGACTCAATTGGAGAAATTGAATTATTCTCTATGTGAAATCCCAAATAATTTACAGCACTCTTATGAAATGTACATTTACTAGGAGCTAAGGTTAAATTATATTTAATTAAAATCCTAAGAATTCTTTCAAGTTTGACACATGTCTCTTCAAAACTATTTGCACCAAATATTAAATCATCCTGATACGCGTAAATTCCATCTATATTAATTTCATCAATTAAAGAATCCATAAGGGCTTGATACTGAGAAGCCGCGTTTTTAAGACCAAAACATAGTCTTTTAAATTTGAAACTGCCAAACATTGATGTGAAAGTAATTTTATCTTGTAAATGTTCCGGTAAATCAATTTGATGATACGCTTGTTGGAAATCAAGACAAGTGAAAAATTTATACGCAGATAAATCAGCTATTATATTTTGAATTTTAGGTAACGGATAAGAAGAACCTTGGATAATAGAATTTAACATTCTTAAATCTAACGCGAGGCGAAATTTCTGTTTACCAGATCCATCTTGTTTTTTCTTTACCAGTAAAATTGGGCAAGCCCATTCTGAGCAGTTTCGCTCAATAATCCCAGCCTCTACCAATTGGTTAATTTGATCTCTAGCTTCCTGTTGTAAAGCCTGAGGAATGGGAAAGGGCAAAGCCTTAATTGGATAGTCACTTAAAAATTTTAAATCTGGTACTACCTTGTCAGTATGTCCAAGGGTTTTCATATTTTTAGAAAATGCTGCGAAATTACTTAATAAAATTTGTTTTAATTTTGTTGCATGAGACCCATTGAGATGTTTAACATCAAAGTCCGTGGGTGTTAAATCTTGTTTTCTCATTTTTAATACATCACTAGAAGGTTGAATATAATTAATAAATTGTGAATCCTCTGAAATATCAACATTATCATTTTGTTTTGAACCATAGTCTATAATTTGTTCGATTTCTTTAATTGTACCAATATTTGAATGTTTGTTTACATGCATATTTCTATTAGTGTTATTCTTAACATATAACTGAAATTTTACTCTATCATATTTACTATTACAATTTTGTTTCTGAGAATGCTCAATATTAACTATTGAATCCAAAAAAATTAATTTGGAAGAACTCTTTTTACTCTGAAATAAATAATCACCCGAAGAAACTTTGGGACAATAAACCGTAATAGAAGATTCTTCTTTGGGTTGTAAAATAAGTTTTTGTCCCGTTTTTACAGAAAGTTTCTTACATTGAGTATGCATATTAAGATTTTCTTCATGGTCGCTATATGTGTTTGTTATGGGAATACTTATGTCTTTTATTTTTAACAAGGACCTCTGCATATCTAATATTACATGATATTGTTGAATAAAATCGTAACCCAAAATAACCCTAAATGCTGAACCTTCAGGTATGTCCACTATGAAGAATTTTTGTGAAAAAAATTGATTTTGAATTTTGAAAGTGGTTTGTATACAAGATGAAAACTGTACATTCGAGTTCACGGTTTTGATTGTCACATGGGAAGATAAATGTCTATATTTCAAACTATGTTTTAATTTATTAAATGTACTTTCAGCTAACAGACTAACAGAACTACCAGTGTCAATAAGTGTGTTTACCTTTTGTTTATCTAGCAAAATTTTAATAAGAGGTAACTTTGGAGAATTTACATGGACATTAAAAATGTTCTCCCTTTTATCGTTATTTGTTTGAGTACATTTAGAATCAGAAATTTTCAAGATTTGTTGTGTCTGAGACGCAGTAGAATTCACCAATCTGTCACTAGATAATTTGGGTAGATTAACGTTATTATCAATGTCCAGAGAAAAATTTTGTGCTGATGCTCTATTCAATTCCTGAGATGTACTTGCATCAGCTAAACTACATCTCTGCGCTCGTTTAAATTATTTGAATTTTTACTATAATTATTTCTGTCATAATTTTTACCCCTAGTCTGATTTCTTTGCCATCTAAAGCACCTAGTAGCAACATGTCCTCTTTTACTGCACAACTGGCAAATAGGAGAAGAATGATATCTGTTCTTATTTTGATTACCCCTGAAATTTTGATTTCTACTTTTATAATTATATCTTAATTCACTTTGTCTATCATTATTTCTTTGCCTATCTTGCACTGGGGATTCGTGTGAATGATTAACCTCATGAGATTTACTAACAAATGACAGATTATTCATCCTATCTGTCAGTTCGACTAACTTTTCAGATAGTGTATTAATAACTGGGTTATTTAAGCTCACTTGTAGTAATGTTTCATTAGCATTAATGTCCTGTAATTTCTGTGCTCGGTTGACCGCCTGTTGGTACTCAGAGATTCCCTCTTCTTGAATCTTAACTCTAATGTTTGAGGGAATGGTTGAAATGAATTTAGTAAATTTAATGGAATTTAAAGCATTAGCATCATTAATCTGCGAATATACTACATCGGCTAAAATATTTAGCCTGTGGGAAAAATTTCTAATTGATTCTTGTGGTAAGAGTATTAAATTGTTAAATTCCACAAGAGCCTGAGTACTGCTCATTGGAGCAAAAAATTTCTGGAATTCATCCTTGATAAATTTTAAATCTGTCGATTTGTATAATAAGGGAGATTGAGTCATGAATTTTAATGCAGGGCCAGTTAATTTACCTTTTAAAATTGCCACTGCCTCTTCTGAATTTAATCTATTTAATTTTGCATATGACTCAATCTGATCGAAAAAAAAATTCAAGTAAGGATGAGTCCCCGTCAAAATTTAAAATGTTAATATTAATGTTCTTTTTAGTGGCCATCTTGATTATTTATGTTGGGTCAAATAAATATTAATATATCCCAGAAATACTCGAATAAAAAAATATATAATATATTAAATTAAATGAGCACAAAAATTACGTATCTTTCCTTTTGATGCTTACGGCAACTGCATCAGATAAAATACCTCATTAAAAATGTCAAAAAGTATACATATATATCTTAAAATATTCGAAAAAAAAATAAATAAATCATAAGGAATTGTAGAAATTTGCAGCAGTAATTGTAATAAATCACTTAAAAAAAATAAATATGCAAATAAAAGTATTAATCATCATGAAAGAAAAATAAAATCCCAACAAAATACTGTGAGACCCATTAAAAATATATATTCCAAAAAATTTCAAAATTGCCCTAGCAAAAAAAAATAAATTGCGTTAAGATCTATGAGCACAAAATATTATGCCTTTTATAAGCATAGAAAAATACCAACTATCATGAAAAACAACAAAATGTATACACATATACTTATATCGCATGAAATACTTTATTAAAAATCAGGAAAAATATATATATTTCAAAAACTTCAAAAGCATAAGGAAGATTCTTTTTTTTTTTTTCCTTTTTGCTTAAAATTTCAATAAAATGTCAAAATAGAATTCTTAAATCACTTATGTTCCAAATATAAATCTATATATCATATTAAAAATTCTCTTCCCTGCTTCCCTTATAATTATCATTATTATTTCTTCTTAAAAATAAATCTTAATCTTATACCAAATAACAAGAATCCTTGGTGAGAAAGAAAGCAGAAAAAGAAAAAAAAATTTCACTAACAACTGAAAATTATATATTGTATAACCATATTTATATGAAATATTCAAAATATAAGATAAACTTAACTTACCAATTCTTGGACATAACTTGGTTAAAAAAAAATATTCTGTAAACAAAAAAAAAATTATCGTTTACTTTATTAATATCTTTCAATTAATTTTATTACTTTGTTCTAAAAATGGTATATTTTTTCCCTATTTTCTTTCCTCTCTCTTCCGATCCTTATGCATTCCTGCAATAGTAGAAAAGAAATTCAAAAATTCGAGCACGCGAAGTTGCCGATTAGACACCGACGGATGTGTCCCACGGTAAAAAGGCTTTCTTGATTCCTTGTTCAGATCATTCTCATGCCTCGTTGGCAACACAAACTAACAAAAACACCTTGACTATTTCTATCTTCAGGCCCCCCTCACGGCCGCTTATCTTCATCTGTTCAGCAAAGATGACTGGCGATATCTTCAGGCCCCCCTCACGGCCGCTTATCTTCATCTGCTCAGCAAAGATGACTGGCGATATCTTCAGGCCCCCCTCACGGCCGCTTATCTTCATCTGAGGAGTTCTATGATCACACAAGAATATCTGAAGAGAGTCTTTATTCTAGAGAAGATTTACAATCCTCGCTCATAGCCACCCACTCAAGCAAATTTTTTGTAAGCTCAAGTAAGTTCACTGCACAGAAAAAGAAGAAGATTCGTCCACAAAATTTTATAGAGTCACTATTTTCCCTGTCCATGACTCTTAAAACAGTCTGTCCTGCGATAACACTGTTACTATAAAATTATATGTCTTTCTTTCCTTCCTCTCCAAAGAAAAACCAGAATTTCATTTATAGAAAATCCATTATGCTGCCGTCGGGTTCCTCCTCCCCCTCCATTTTTGAAGATCGGGGAAGCTGGACACGCACCAATTAATATATACTATTGCCTAGTACATTCAGGTTCGTTTCACACAAAAGCCGGATCGTAGAAAAGTTAAAAATATAAAGTAGAAGTCTTTACTTCGAAGTAATCAGGACACATCATTTTAGTACTGTGATTTATTAATGCAGCAATATAATATTCAGGTTGCAGTCACCAATGACTTTACATTTCATTCCTATATTCGTAAGCAGATACAAATATTCTATCCCCATCAACTAGACAGAGAGGGAGGAGGACCTCAAAAAATTTACGTCTTCTTAGGACTTGAACAACAGCGAAAAGATACACTAAATCTGCTAGCCACAGATAGCTTAAAATCGCAACCCCGGAGATTGGCATTGTTGAAATGCAGCCAAAAGAATGCCAAACTGTTTCTTTGTTCTTCTAAGATATTCATACTAAATTTTTAATATAAAAAAGTCGTTACAAATATTAAATCGATTTGACATTGAGAAGCCATGCCAAATGACCTTTAACTCTCAATGAACAAAGAAGGCGACGCCCAGACTATCGAACATCATTATAAATCTATTTTTAGAATTATAATGACCCTCTTGAAATAATAATGGTTTTTTTAACATAAACATTCAAGGGTAATAAATATGAAATCAAATGCTTGTTTTATTTTATTAATAGCTGTATATAGTATAAATATGTTGATAACGGCTTTTTAAATTACCCTCTGAAAATAAATAATTATGGCTAAATAGATTTAATCCATCCGGGGAAAATGTATACACAAACTATTTTTACAAACCCCAATATAAAAATTGCTTTATTTTATTCCTAGATCAATGTGTTTTTAACGATAGAAGAACAAAGAAATGAAAATTTTGATTTAAAAATAAAACGGGAAATTCTCTATAATTAATTACTTGAATTAGATAAATTTAAAAAGATTTATTTTATATAATCTATATTAATCCCTCCTTTTTGTTATATATTAAATTTGGATAAATAAATAAGCTTTTAAAGGACATATGTGTGAGAACACTCACACATAGCGTTTCTATCTCGAAAACATTATGAAGTAGAGGAAGAAATGTAAATTACAAAGTTGTAGAACATCGTCGATTTAGTACAGAGTGACACTTTATAAGTATTAATGTTAAAAACAGAACGTTTTTAACGTGCATCCGTGTGTTCGAAATTTCTTGCATTGTAACATGCTAGAACGATCTTAGAAAGCAAAAAAACCTTTATTTCAATGTTTAAGCTTCTATCCGTCAGCTGTTATACATATTTGGATCCTTGTTTGAACTATACACTGTGCACAACCAAGCGCATAGGGGGACACGTACTCTCTGTAAAATTCAGTCAGAATCCATATATGCATTCCAGTTAAAATTATTGTTATATCATTTCTATGTTTTAATTTTTTAAAGATGTAACTTGTACTTTTTTCCTCTGAGCCTCATTTGATAACCTTATATGAATAACAGGGAACATTGATTCTTTCCAAGCTACTTCTATTTTGAACGTTTATATTTCATATATTTACTGATATTGGATACTTTTATACTGTATGCAACAAAATAACGTTACCAAAAATCTTGCCTAACAGGATGTGTTATGAATGTAATATGTGTTATGAATATAATGTGCCGTCTTCAGTGCAAAAAGATCCTTTTTGCTATGAAGACGGCACGCTTAAGGCTGCCGAAACAGCTGTATGCATTTCCAATATTTTTCTTTGGCGTTTCTGACGTAGTAATTTATTCGGGTTTTAATATTCCAACGCCAAGTCTCCTGTTATTATAAAGAAATAAACTGTCAAAGACTCTAGTTGCGTTTGGAAAATGAAATAGTTTATGGTAAAATTAAAATATAAGTAAAAATAGATATAGTAATTGAATGAAATTTCTGGTTATTTTTTTTTTCTTTCTTTCAATGCATTTCGCCTGATTTTTTATTAAATATTTTTTAACGGATTAGGATTCATTATGGGGAAATTTATTTATTTATTATAACTTTTAATTAATAATAATAATAATAAAACATTTTCTTAATTACAATAGGATAAATTCTTTTTAATTACTATATTTGGTCTTTACTTCATTACTTATTTTATTTGTTTCTAAATAAAATAAAATTTGTTTCTAAATTAGTAATTTTTCTTCTTTTTATAATAAAAATACTTTCACATTTATTTGAATTTTGCAACCTTAAATTAGATATTGGTATAATATTGTGCATATAAATATTGTTATCCCTAGCATTTATAAATGAACATGGTTGTGTAAAATAATCTAGATGCTTTTAATTTGTATGAATGTAGAATAAAGCTTCTGAAATATCCGATATGCAACAATTTTATGTATAAAAATGGAAAGAAAATTAATGCTTCCAAGAGATAACGTACTATGAAGCAATTATTTTCGAGAGCGCTAGATCAAATACTCTGCATGTATTGACTACAGAGAAAAAAATATAGATATAGTAATAAGACATAGATTGATCACTGTCGGGGAAAAAGTGATGCCTTTTCATTTGGGAAAAGACGGCCATTTTACTCTCTTATGGATGTCTCTTCCCGAATGAATATACACGGCAATACACATAGATAACTCAGAAAATAAAATTTAAGAATAATTTATGCATTAAAAGAGAATGAAAACTTTAGATACCCATTTTTCTTTCTTTTCTTTTCTTCTTTTTTTCCTAGTATACTCATATCTGCGCAAAACTAACTTTATTTCGTCATTTATTATTACACTTCTTTGAGATAAAAATCGTCTGCATTCATCATGGAAAATAATTTTAATAAGTTATACTAATTTAATAAATAATTTGTATTGCGTAAATTTGTATAGGATTATATATAGAAGATAGTATTGTGTTTGCCTTAACATACTAGTTATATATTGAAACTTCCGCGGCTGCTAACTAAATTTAAAAGAATTTTGAAAACTTCATATTACTTACTAATATAAAATCTTAAAATTTTAGAAAAGTATTCCAGTAAATATGAACACAGTAATTACATCATAATAATAACAAAGCAACTGATTATAAAATTAACATTTTTCTTAAATTACTTGAATATAACTTATTTATGAAAACTTATCCCATTTCTTTTCACATATTTATTGGAACACTTAAAAGCCGCACAATATTTCGGCATTTTCAATATTCATTAACATTCTATTCTATTACAATTTTCGAGTTTTAACTCTCTAATGGCTGATGCCAAAAAACTTTTTCGGCATCAAAAATCTTTGCTCGTTAACATGAGAATGATAGATCTATATAAATTACTATATCTATCGAAAAAACAGAAGAATCGTAATCGATAAGTATTCCTCCCCCCCCCCTTTTTTTTGAGGGTGGGGGACAACTAACAATAATTCTCATTACGTACATTTATACGAAATTTTGTCTTTTAATGCCATATTAAATCATAGATATAGTAATTTATATAGATCTATCATCCCCATGTTAACGAGCAAAGATTTCTGATGCCGAAAAAGTTTTTTAGCACCAGCCATTAGAGAGTTAAAAGGTTAAAACTCGAAATCAGCAACAGAATAGAATGGTAATGAATTTTGAAAATGCCGAAATATTGCGTGGCTTTTAAGTGTTCTAATAAATATATGAAAAGAAATGGGGTAGGTTCCATAAATAAGTTATATTCAAGTAATTTATGAAATATATAATTTTTATAATCAGTTGCTCTGTTACTATTATGAGATAATTACTGTTTTCATATTTAATGGATTTTTTTTTTTTTTTTTTTTAATTTTAATATTTTTTTAATATTTTATATTAGTAAGTAATATGGAATTCTCAAAATTCTTTTAAATGTAGCTAGCAGTCGCAAAAGTTTTAATATATATAACTAGTATGTTGTGGGTACCACAAGATTTTCTTCCATATATAATCCTATACAAATTTACGCAATACAAATAATTTATTAAAATTAATTTTCATGATGAATGTAGACGATTTTTATCTCAAAGAAGTATAATAATAATATATGCCGAAAGAAAGACAGTTTTGTGCAGACATGAGTATACTAGAGTATAGTAAAATTAAAAAAATAAATAAATAAAAGGAAAGGAAAACGAAAAGAAAGAAAGAAAGAAAAAGGGGTATCTGGAGTTTTTCATTCTCTTTTAGTGCACAAATTTTATTTGCTAAATTGCCTATGTGTATTCCCGTGTATATTCACTCGGGGAAATACATTCATAAGAGAGTAAAATGTCCGTCTTTTCCCGATTGAAAAAGGTATCACTTTTCCCCTCTCAATGATCAATCTATGTCTTATTACTATATCTATATATTAAATATTGTGGGGAAAAAAAAAAAAAAAAAAAAAAGCTTTTTTGATACTGATTATTATCAATTTTCTTTTTCTTTCTAAGAAAAGAAAGAAACATAAAAAAAAAAAAAAATTATGAAATTTTGGCAGAAGTAGAATTTAGTTTAGTACGAAGAACCATTAGTATTTCTTTTTTCTTTTCTTTTCTTTTCAAATTATAGCATCTCTTTCAAATTATTCAATTACATTTTCGATAAATTTTTGATTTCGATAAATGTCCAACTATCGTAAAAATACGTGGATTGAGATTAATAATCCTCCGTCCTAAAAAATGAAAAAAAAAAAAAAAAAAAAAAAAAAAACACTATGAAAAGGTTGCTATACAAAGAGGAGGTTTTAAACATACGATGCAGATTTACATAGCTATGCATTTAATCGATAAGCTTGTTTCAACATCGTATCGTGGAATTTAAAATGCGTAAAGGATTTAAGTCCATATTCTTGATTTTTCAGGAGACGAAAAATAAAGTTAAACTAATTAAAAGCAAATCAGAAGAATCGATTAGGAAAAAAGGATTTCGTTGACTTATACCCTTTATACCATTCAGTTATTGTCAACCTTCATTTAATAACGGGAAAAATTTGAATTAAATATTTTATACCATACATGAATGGTAAATTTCTGACTTGAACATTTTTTTACCAATGGATTTTCTCAAAGACTAAATGACATAAACTTCAATCCTTTATACCAATAGATTGAGAATTTTTTTCTGAGTCCGACTGTGCACTTAACTAGAAATCGACATTTTTGGACTTAAATCCTTTATCAGTGCAGATTTTTGATCGATAATTTGTCCATAAGAATATATAAAAGTTTGAAAATAAAGAAAGAGATGAGAATTCATTCAACATAATTTATTAACAAAACAATACAAATGCTGCGCAAACATAAAGCTGAATCACATATTCTTCCGAAAATCATCCACAAAGTCATGGGTTACATCTTACATGGTACATTAAGAAAGAATTAAGTAAGTTTTTACAAAAGGTCAAAGATAATATTATACGTAGATTCAAAATAAATTAATCTATTCTTCGTGCTATATAAGAAGAAAAGATTAATTAATTACTACGAATGTGAGTTCAGGAGAGATGATCGTGTTAAAAAATCAGTATTAAATAATTAATACCAATTATTAACAATACAATGCATTATTTAATAATGCCCTTACAATCACAATAAACGAAACGAAACAAAATTTTTATCGATGACAAGACAGGACACGTGACAGGAAATAAAAACAGCACACACACAAAAATGTACAAAAGTCACAAAATATAAATATCATAAACAAAATATACAAATGTAGGACATATTCATGACTATGCGGATTTAATATCAGAAAACCTACCTTCAAAAGATTAATGCATTGGCAGACGATTGACAGCACCGTGTCCATGTTTTCTAGGGAAGTTTGGCATTTATTCGAGACAACTCCACCACATAAAGCAGAGAATAGTAGTTAAAGCTGTATGAAAGCTCAATAGTGCGATGTTATTCAAAATTGCTTTTTCTCCATAGTTTCCTCCCATATTATTTCTCAACTATTATTTAAATAACACCACTTGTTAGAAAGTATCGCCCATGTACATCTCGGCGTAAGCCATTAAGGCAGTTCATGGAACGAAGAGAAAAACTGAAGACTTTACATAAGCTATTAACTTATTATAAATTATCATTCCTAAAGCTTAGTTCCTAAAATTTTAATATCCACTTTTTCCACTTCTGACTCCGGCACCACCAGATCGTCCACCTGCACTGAAACCACCGCTAGCTCCACCTCCGCTGCTAAATCCACTTCCGACGCCAGCTCCACCATAACCAGCTCCAGCACCAGCTCCTCCAGCTCCACCATAACCAGCTCCAGCACCAGCGCCTCCAGCTCCACCACCATAGCTGACTCCAGAGCTAGCTCCACCTCCTGCACCACCGCTGAAACCTCCTCGAGATCCACCACTGTAACCTCCGGCTCCTAAAAAAATAAATAAATAAATATTCAATACATTAAAAACTTCAAACGGTAAAAATTTAAAATTCGTTTATAAACATTTCTATTTTTAATTAAAGCTTAACTTCTGTTTCAATTAGAAATAGAAATATTTTTCATGAAAATACAGTTATCATGTAAATATCATAGAAACTGTATTTTTTCCAATAAATCAAAAGAAATCTTCTCTATTTGTTAAAAGTAAAAATTATCATTGTTTCGTTACGAAAGCTTCTTTTTATGTGTTGTTTTATAAAATGTCAGTCAAAATAATCTCATAAATTTCCTTTTGCTGTTTTTACTTTTGCACTACATTTATTTATGTATATAAATATAAATAAGTGATATAAGAATTCTTTTTTTCTTTTTCTATCTTGTAACAATTTTTTTTTCAAGGACACAATATGTATATTTTATATTGTGATAAAATTGTAATTTTAAATATTACATATTTCAAGACATTTATATGTCAATTAAATAAATTTACAAATTTCAAATAGTGTTAATCAGTTTTAATATTTTTTTCTTACTCATCTAGATTGAAAATTGAAAAAAAAAAAAAAAAAAGTTCTAAAGTATCACTTATCACATCATACAGAGCCAAACAAAACTAATTACGTATTTCTGTGATGACCTCATAGTAAATAACACATGGGGAAATTTAGCAGAGTACCAAATTGTCAAGGAAAATTAATAACGGAAAATTTTGTAAATCAAAAGAAAATAAAAAGTATTTATGATTCATCTCTATATATCCATTGATACAATTAAAATTATTCACTTTATATCTTTTGGTGTATTATTAATTCCTCACTAATTATACGCTAACTGTGTAAACAATTTGCTTTGATATGTATTTTAACGCATGTACATGTTTATTGACTAAAAATATATTAATTCGTACTTACCACCAGATCGTCCACCTGCAGAGGTATAACTGTCCTGGATACCTGCGGGTGGTTCTTCAGCAGTAAGGACAACGTCGGCAGGACTCTCTTTGCCATCAACTCCAGGTTCGTTAGTTCTGATATTTGCGCGGAATCCGTTTGCGTCAGCAACATATTCAACAATCCTGTAAAGTCCTTGTGCATCAGTGTAACCGTAGGTTCCTCTAACATTTCCTTGTTCATCGCCCTGTTCATTTCTGTAGTGAGTATTACCTTCTCCATCATCTGAGGTATAGTCGAAGTTGTAAGGTTTGGGAGCTTCCTACAAAAAGGAAAATATAATTTTTAAGCTACACAAAATTGATTATGTGATGTCATACATATAATACAAAATTTGATAATTTTATTTTAAAATCTTATTACAGATTACGTTGGTTAATTTGTTAGTACTAAATCAATTTTGGTTATATAAGGTAAAAACTAATAGAAATCTTCAACTTTAAATAGTTATTCTAACCGTTCCAAAGCTGTAAGAAATTATATATATATATATATATATATATATATATATATATAATTGTAAGCACAGAACATGTTTTGCGTAGATTACAGTGATTGTAATATTTTATTTATATTCTAAAAACAAAGACTTCTTTTAACAAAGGTTTTAGAAAGGAAAATAAATTGGAATAATTATTCCAGTTTAAATTGTTTGCAAATATATATGTATATTTAGAGACAAATTTAAACTTCATTTTTATGTGGAAAAAAAACGGAAGTATCGCGGGATATTATATATTTTTTAGACTTCTTGTGTTAATAATGGGGAAATACAGTCACAAATTTTCATTTTATCCAAATAGACAATACTTACAGCTGCACCTCCTGCACCGCCTCCAAATCCTCTTGAGCCTCCACTACCATAACTTGATCCTCCAGCACTTGATCCACCTCCGAAACCACTAGCTCCTCCTCCAAAACCACTAGCTCCACCACCGAATCCTCCTGCACCGCCTGCTCTAGCACCACCACCGAATCCTCCTGCGCCGCCTGCTCCAGCTCCGCCTCCATAACTTGCGCCTCCTGATCCACCAGAAGCTCCTCCGTAACCTCCTGATCCAGCACCTCCGGATCCATAGCCGGTAGCAATAGCACAACCAACTAAAGCTATTAAAGCTGCAGAAACCTGAAAATAACGACAATATTTTGTGATGCAAGATTTACATTTTTATGGACAATTTATTTTATTTTATTTGTTCCATTAGCAATCATTTATGCATATCTCTGTTAAAGTGAAAATTCCCAAAATAACCAAAATAACCAATAAAATAAAAAAAATATGAGTATGGCATAATTATTATTATTATTTTCTTTTTTAATTAGATGAAACTTTTTAATATAAAAAACAGTTACAATTCTTATTTTAATTAAATAATGACTATAATGCAATATTTTTTGAATAAAAATATTTTAAAGTCTACCTGCTTTCTTATCAGTCACCCTGATAATATATATTGTGCGGATTTAGCAGGCTAATCTATATACTTTAGACTCTATACTTTAGTTATTAAAAAAATAAAAATAAATAAATAAATAAATAAAAATGTAATTCATAGCAAATTTTTCCAGGTCTTCAGTTTGAATCCCGGTTCAGGCATGGATGTTTGTGGTGTCCTCATATGTGTAAATATATTATTTAAAAAAAGGGGGGGGGGGGAAGAAAGAAAGAAAAAGAAAGGAAGAAATAAAAAATTGCGTATTGTTATTGTGTATATATGAATCTTGGAGATCATTCGAAACAAAAATCATTGTAACTACAAAACTCAAGGGTATAAATACCAAGTACAATAATAAATTTTCTTATTAATTTAATGTCATAATTTCGCTTATTCTCTTAACAATTTTATATATATATATATATATATATATATATATATACATACATTGTATCCCATAAATAGCGCCCAAACTCTGCACAGTCAGATTTCTTGTTGGGAGTACATAAAAAATACCCAAATGACTGTACCTGTACGATTCATAGTTTACGAGAAAAATACGCAAAACAAAGTATGACGTCACAGCCAGTGCAAGGGAAAAACACCTTATTGGACACACCAACAGCAGTATGTAATATTTATAAAGGTAGATGTTCAAAGTGTCCGCTGTGCATATCGAAGATATGCAAATACTGCTGTTGATGTATCGAATCAACACCACCTGTAATAATGCCTCCGAGCTGAGCTCTACGTCACGGAAGATCGGCCGACTTCATAAAATCCCCAGGATCCAACATGTATCATAGGAAGTGTTGATTGGATAAAATCGGCCGATCTTCCATGACGTAGAGCTCAGCCCGGAGGCATTATTACAGGAGGTGTTGGTCGAATACGGTGTTTTTTCCTTGCACAGGCTGTGACGTCATACTTTGTTTTGCGTGTTTTTCTCGTAAACTATGGATCTTACAGGTACAGTTCTTTGGGCATTTTTTATATACTCCCAACGAGGAATCAGGCTGTGCAGAATTTGAGCGCTATTTATGGGCCACCTTTTTATATTAAATATATATATAGATATATATATAATTGCGCAACAAAAATTTAAAATTACAATGATTCAATTGAAAAAAAAAAAAAAAAAAAATCATAGTACGGGTTATTTTTTCACGTATTGCGATTTTCTAAACTTTTTTTGATTTTTAATTTACTATGATGAAGACTTAGCAGTTTTTGAAATAACATCTTAGATTTTGATTTTCAGTAATTAAGTTTCCAGTTATTTCATTTCATGATATTGTTTTATTTTTATTTTCATTTTTACTAAATATAATTATAATAATACTTTTCAAAATGCATGTAGTATTTATTACATAATAATAATAATAACTAGCATTTACGTGATTAAATGATGCATACGTTTTTTAAATTTGATTTTGAAAGTTATTAAATAAAACACTAATCTTAATTTCGAATGAATCGAAAAGCATTACTGAAATTGAAATCACAATTTAATATTCATAAGAATACATAGAAATACATGGCACTGTATTTTGAATATCTTAACAAAAAAAAAAAAAAAAAAAAGAAAGAAAGAAAGAAAAAGCTTTGTGGAAAATTTATTAAAAACAGAGAAAGTGTCCGTTTACTGCGGTTTTGAAAAACTTTATCTGCATTCTAAAATAGTAAAAGCTGAAAATATCAGGTTTCAAATTACACTGCTAAAACTTTCAACAGAAAACTACTGGTGATCATCAACCTTAAGTCTTATGTAAAATCATAAAGTAAAATATACGGAAATGTAAATCTATTTTATATATGCATTTTAATGACTAGTATTAATTTAATTAATTATTTGCGAGAACATATTTGTGACTTTGACACTTTGAATGCTTTTTCTAAAATAGAAACACTCATTCTTAATTTTTATTTAGAAATTAAATAATAAAAATATAAGATAAAAATACAGAATATAGATTGATAATCTAGATTATTTACTTTTAGCTAAAAATTATTGAAAATTTATAGGGACTCTGGACAAATAATTCAGTAAATTTACAGAAATTCTTTACAGTGTATTTTTTCAAACATAGATGTTCTTAATCAGAATTCGTTAGCATTTGCTTTTTTTTTTTTTTTTTTTTTTTTTTTACTTGGCGTTTTGCACCACTATTCACAATAACTATTTATAAACCTATAAGTTTATTATCTGGCAAAAATTTCTTTTTAAAATTGGAGGTAATAGACTCGGGAGAAGCGCGTGGGGTTTAATCCCGGCACACCTGCTATAAATAAATTATCGCCCTCTGCCGGTTGAGGCTCAACGCCTGGCGAATTTTGTAAACACTTGTTGAATTCTCAATAAACGTTCGGAGCAGTTCCCTCTGTCTTGGACACTTGTTGCCCGAGACACTGAAGCGCTCAACATCGCTCCAAGAGCGATGAGCGGGGACTGTTCCCCTGTTCAGACTCGGGAGAAGAAATTAACTATACGAACTCTGTTAAGGTATTTCAAAATATTAAAAAAAGGCTGTTTAACATGTCAAAATTCCGTAATTTACGAATTCTTAAAACAGAATTTGTTGCAAGATATGAAAAATGTCAACAACTACTTTAACTAAAAAAAATATTTTTAATAACATAACTACTGTAATTTAAAGAATTAACTATTACGTAAAAGATAATTTTAACATCGTTATTTAATGATTTTTACATACGTAACAAAATAAAATAAAAATATTATAATATAACTCTACAAAAATTTTAAATTCCACTCCTGACAGTGTGTAAGCATGCTTTTAATTTAAATATAAGTTATAAAATTAATTTCACATATTTCTGTATGTTTTAAAAAATGTTTAATAAAAGATTTATTTCATTTTTGTTTTTTAGAAATATTTATTTAATATATAGTTCTTATATATAAATTTAAAAATGTAATAAATTCAATGGTCTGTATTGAAATGTAATAAATTATATTAAATGTATTAAATTGCATATTAACTGTATTAAATTGTAATAAAAATGAATAAAAATGAATTAAATAATATTATTTTAATAACTTACTGAAATAAATTATATTTTCAAATAAATAATTTTCATAAATGTACGATATTTATGACTAAAAGTATACTATATGACAAATGAAACATATAGTGTAAAAAACTGAAAATATTTATTTCTAAAACAGTGATGTACAATGAATAAAATTTTTTTTACATTGTTGAGAATTCTTTGACATACAGCTTCTTTTCGAAATTAACTGATTTTTAGACAACCCTATCGACGATAACTTTCTGAATTTACAGGATATTCAACTTTATATATATATATATATATGTATTCATAAGTTAGTTATTACGTAAGTTAGTTTATACATTTGACTTCTAAATGATGACTAAATATTTTAGTTATCATTTGTGCATGCGCAGTTAAAAGTTATTTAATACAAATTATTATTCGAGGATGTTGTTTTTATTGTGATAAGTATATGTTTGAGATAATTGCATTATATTTAGTTGAAAGCTAAATATATAATTGAAAAACATGCGAAAATTTAAAAATTTTTTAAAAGAAATTATATTATATTTATCAATATATGTACTATTCCCATATTAATGAACATCAATATTACGTAAATCTATGAAGCTTTATTATAATATTCCTTTCTTAGCAGTGTGATGCTAAACATATATATATATATATATATATATATATATATATATATTTCTTTAATTTGTTGTATACTCTTAAACTATCTTCGTAATTAAATCTTCACTGAATTGTATGTCACTTATGAGCGTTCCGAGAGTATCCAGTATTTCTATATTATAGAATTAACTTATTTTTAATAGTATTTATTTTTTAATTTGCAGTATTAGCTTTTACTTAAAGTGTCATTGTTTATGCTAATATGTGATGTGCTAATATATGTATCGCTTTTTTTTTTTTTTTTTTTCAATTTTTAAATATAATGTACGCAATATAGGAAAAAAAACTCAACTAATAGGGTAATCGAAACAAATTTCACTTTAAAATGAATAACACTTTTAATAATATAACCGTTAGAGATATAGAGGTACCGTTACACTATAATAGCAGGAGACTTGGCGTTGGAATATTAAAACAGGAGTAAACTACTACGTCAGAAACGCCAAAGAAAAATTATTGAGGTGCATACAGCTGTTTCGGTAGCCTAAAGCGTACCGTCTTCAGTGCAAAAAGAATTCTGAATCTGGAGAAGTGCTCGAAGAAGGAGAAGAATTATTTTTAATATTCCCTGCGGTATAATCTACAAGAACATGTACGTAATCAAATTAACTGTGTATACACAACGATAGTTGAATAGTTTTAAATTTAAAACGTATTAATGTTTTGAGCAAATTATCGGTTAATGAGATTGAAATCATTGACACATATATTTAGTTGTATTTTCTCGACTGCGTTATAACTTAAACCCTAACAACACACCTTCTCCGAAAGGCATCCTCAGGATGTCCTGTGGATAAAAGGGAAATCCTATGGACCTCCTCGAGATGTTCTGTGGACAAGTGTGTTGTTAGGGAATATAAAATATTCTTCAACTACGTTTCTTGCTACCATGGAAGCATCTACGCAAATGCTGACTAAAAAAGTCTAGTGTTAAAATAGGGGGTAATAACCATTGTGGTTGACAGAAAATAAACGACAAGGGAGTGCCGAATCACCTGATGTCTACTAAATCCCAAACTATTGGTTAATTTAGCACCCCGCCAAGCCTTTGGAATTGACCCTCAATGTTAGATACGAGAAACGTGGTTGCATTATACTTAAATATAGAAAATAATATTAATAAATAACGCTAATACAATAAAATATATAAATATCAATATGTGTATATAACATGATAAAAACTGAATACTATGTCTGAAGTAACAAGTATTGGAATTTCTCGAAAACCAGCAATATTTTTGTAAAAGGAAAATTATTGTTGGAAGGGGGAAAAAACTAAGAATTTTTGGTAATAGCGACTTGTAAAAATCCAATATATCGCTATTAATTTTCCCAACATCTTAGGAAAAATCCTTATATATATATAGTGATTATCCGCTCATAAAACAGAGAAAAGGAGAAAATATTGAGGTATATATCTATTTCGCGTACGCGATTGTATTTTCTTCGTATAAGTTAACTTTAAATACAAAAGTATGAGTAGCTTGTAAATTAAAAAAAATAAATCTAATGTATCACAGTATACTACCCCGTTTTATATGGTGAAATTTAGTCGGAGAAATGTATTATAATCTGATTACTTGGTGATACTAACAAATGTAGCTAAACAATTCTTACACTGAAAAAGAATTTCTATTATTTTTTAATGTATGTATAAAAAACATACAAAATCTGTTAAAATCCTATTATATTTTAAAGTAATGTTAAAATTAAATTTATTGAAATAAGTAAAATCTAAATGTTCCCGCTTTAAAGTTTTCCTTTTTTGAAATAATAATAATAATAGTGAGAAAAAAAGGTATTATATACTGACAAAGCAAGTATTTAAATATATATATATATATGTATATATACTTATAATAATAATTCTCTATGATATCTTAATAATAATTCTCTCTCAAAATAATTCGTATATAGATTACAAATGTTTTTTTAAATTGAGAAATATGTAATATTTAGAGTTTATGATATATATATAACAAAAATAGAGAATGAAAAATAAAACAAAAAGTAAAAGATTCGTTAAAATATGATACAAATGTAAGGATTTTTTTTTTTTAAATAAAAATTAAAAAGTAATATTCGCAAATACCTAATTCTTAATTATTTTGAATTTCAAAAATATTATAAACAAACTGAAAATATAACAGAAATGGATGATAACAGTAAGAAAAAATTTAAAATAAGAGATTCATTAAGTTATAATATGAATCTAGAGAGCGCTTTAAAATTTTTCTTTTTACTTATTTAGCTTGTTTATGTAACAATATTTGAGCCTAAACATAGGAAAATTGAAAACGAAAAGATTCATCAAATTGCGACATGAAAATGAAAGAATAAGGAATTCTTCTTCTCTCTCTTTATATATATATAGAAATAATATTTCATACTTAAAAATAATATCATACTTAAAAATACTATTTCATACTTAAAAATAAATAAATAAATAAATAAAATTTTTCCAAGTGTTTTTCAAATCGAAAAATATCTAATAATTATCTTAGCTGATATGTTTTTATAAAAAAGGAAATTAAACACAATAAAAATTTAAAGGTAAGAGGTTCATTGTAATGCGATATGAATGTGAAGAAATTTAAATAAAAATATCTTACTTGGATAAATCTCATCTTGAGATGCTCTCACTAAACAGTTCCAAGATTGGAGAAGAGATCACAGATGTACCGATGAACTGATGGCTGATGCTCTAGACAGCTGAGCATCCTTTATATATACTTCATCCCCCGATCTCAAATGTCACGAGAAATGGCAAAAATCACCTGACCTTTGCAATTTCCGGCTCGCTAATTTGCAATTTTCATTTATTTATTTTTAATTTTCCCCATCGCGTGCGGACGAATTCTTTCTTTCTTTTTTTTTCTTTTTTTATTTTTTTACTCTCTACCTAACCAGAAAGTGGTCAACGAGGAAAGTGACTGGAAGGGGAGAAAGTGTTGAGAAAAAGTAGGTGAACCCTAGCCATAGGGTAGAGATGATCTGATTTTCACCTTCTAAGCAAAAACTTAACAAGAAAAAGTAGCTGATTTCCGATGCATGTTATTAGCATCCTTAATAGGTCGATATAGATTGATATTTCGTAATGAACCTTGTCGGCAATTAATCATGAATTGAAAGGCAATCAAATATGCATGCGTTATGCAATTAGAGTAAGAAAAATGACTAGATAATGAAAGACGACATATAAAAATATTTTTGAAAGTTTGTGAGACATTAAATGTGGTAATTACTCCCCCCCCCTCCCTCCCCTTCATTTTCCATTACTTGTGCAGCAGCGGAGCATGGTAGAGTAATTTCTTGAGATTTTTATCGCTTAAAATAGTTATTATGAAAGTATACAATAAATTACTATATCTATAATTAGTTAATTAATTATACGCAGGAGAAGTCATGCAGTATCGAATTCAAAGGAATGTACACTGCATGTAATTTTCGACAAACTTGAGAAAGTTTTACCCAAGATTTAATTATTTTCAAAAGTTTAGTAAGCATTTTTAGTTTAAAATAATTACACATATGTTTGCAGAAATGTATTTTATTTTTTGTATTGCTGATAATATGAACATTCGATTTTTCTTAAGAAAGGAATGATCTAAATCTTAATCATTTTATCATTACACGATATATCAATTAATTAAGTTTGTACTAATTACCATGTTTTTATTAAATTCTATTCTTATTTGTTTGTTTGTGTGTTTGTTTGTTTGTCCGATACAAATCTTGCAATCTATTTTTAACTAACTTCCCTACTAGCTAGACATTTGAAACTTTCACAGTAGCTCAGAACCCGGTGACAACACAATACTTCGAAGTCAGATTTTCGAATTTTGGAATAGTTTTCTTTTAATTAATTAAAATATGAAAATAATAAGCTCCTAATAGCAATAAAAATAGCCATTAAAATATTAGCTATAATTTAATTGTTGCCAAAAAATAAATAAAGAAAAAAAAAAGAAAAAAAAAAAAAAAACGAGTTAATTTTCTTTCGACATAAAAATAAATACATTTAAATAAACGTGAACCTTAAAAAATGAAACTTTTTTTTTTTCGTTATTATTATTAGTTCACTGAACTGAGTCCGCGTGCTTAAATATTGCTAAAATATGTTATTTTTTATCCTCGCGAATTTTATTAATGATTCATCACAAAATTTAAAAACATGGTATAAAAAGAAGTTTTTTTTTTTATCTTATAATTATTATATTTTTTTAAACCCTCGCAGTACTATATAGGAGTCAGTTTGAACACCACTTTCAAATTACACTTTTTTTCTTTCTTTCTTTCTTCGTTTCCCCTCCTATACGGTAAAGAAAATATTGATTTTGATTAAAATTTTCAAAATTGAGTTTATGTTATGATTATACGTTTTGAAGCCTCTTGAATCCAAAAAATCGGGTTTTTAGCTGTTGTTCTGTTTGTATGGCTATTATCAGTATATTTCAATAATAAATAGTATCAGAAATCGTGCAAAACTCGGTATTCTATATCTATATCATATAAGGGTACTACGCTAAACTTTTCGTTGAGATCAAGCAAATGGTTCATGTAAAGGTCATCCAAGAGAATTATGTTTTTAACACGCTTTTATTAGCTTCACCTGTATGTATGTATGTATGTTTGTATGTATGTTTGTATGTTTGTAACCGCTCTGGGAGCAAACAAAAAATCTATATTGTAAAAAAAGACTTTCCCTACGTGAACGCCGTGGCGTTGAGGTATAGCTTCGCGCTACGTACCTAAAGGTCTAGCGTTCGATCCCAGTCAAAGGGGATTTTTTAAAAATGGTTTTTGTTTAATTCTAAATTATTTTAATTAAAGATTTAAATGTATGTAAATATTATGGTACGTCACTCACACGATTTTCTCTTACCCTGCATTTTAATACTAAGATAGATATTTTGTGCTTTTCAGTTCACATTTCTATAAAAGCGTGTTCTTTAATTTTTTAAAACTATAATATTATTTTATTATTAAATAAATACATTACGTCCATCGGCGAAATTTTTGATAGGGACAGTTTAATATCGATAGGCTGCACTAACCCAAATAAATTGAACATATACTTTTCATATGCATAAAAGCGCGTTTCGTGTAGAGTATGGTATGAAAATTATTCGTAATACGCTTACAGGGTTACCCAAAATAACTAAAACATAGTTGGATTATATATGGAAATTTCTGGAAGTGCATTTCAGGTTGTGCTCTGTGCTATTAATGTAGGACACATTTATTTTATACACTATACTATACTGTACCAAAATACGCATTTTTATTAATGTATATTTAGGTTCACAATTTGATGTGTATATAATTGGCAGAAGATATACAGGGTTACGAATAATTAAGCGAAAACATTATCTTACCATGTCCAGGGAAACTAATAAGGAATAATAATTAATTCTTCATACACATACGGAAAATAAAAAATATTTTTGTTGATTTTCAGCTTTTGATTTTGTATAATTACATGTTTTGAGGTTCCTTGCATACAAAGGTCAAGTTTTTAACGGCTGCTCTTTGAGGTTCTTTGAGGTTCTTTGGTTTGTTATCAGCGTAATTTAAAAACAAATAATTGCAGGCATTTCACATGTTGTATTTTGAAGTTCATTTGAAATTACTTCTAAAAATTTTTTATCAAGATTGATAAATTTCTGGAAGTGGTGCGGTTGAAAACTGTTTCATTTAATTTGGAATAAACTTTTATATTTATTAACAGCCTTGAATTTTATGTAAATTTAGGTACTATATTTAAACGAAGGTTTGAAGGGAGTAATAGCCTCTCTCACACAGAATTATTGTCAAAATTCGATTGTCAAAAACAATTTATTTTAAGAAGCAAGTACTAAATATTGAGCAAATAAATTTTGAAAATATACATCAACCAAAAAAAAAAAAAAAAAAAATATTTTCATTTTTAAAGCATTCTGCTTTATTTAAACCAAGCAATGTTAAATATTTAACGATTTTGTACTGCTATTTCAAAGGCATCGTTTGTAATTTTAATTTGTATTTGAAAATGAATGTGTTTGGCAAAGTATACGTAGTTTTAAACATAAAAAAATTAATTTTGTTTATCAGTATTATATAAACAAAAAACATTATAAAAAGTAATTTTAGTTTCTGTGAATGCTTTGAGCATAATTTTGTGAATTCGAAAATAATAGAAAGTGAAGAACTTCACATACTAACCTGTTACTAACTACTCGTGAAATAGAAAAACAATCTATATTTATTAATTAATACCTTATTAAAATCCTTAATAGTTCCGAGCTTTTAATATATTTCGGCCTCCAGTCGGAGCCGTCATCAGAAAACTCGGTAATGATTTGAAATGTTAAAGCTGGGCGGTTTGTTTATTTCTTGACTCTTCAAATCTTGACTCTTCAAATTTCTTGACGCTTTATTTCTTGACTCCTGAAACAAACCGCCCAGCTTTAACATTTCAAGTCATTACCGAGTTTTCTGATGATGGCCCCGACTGGAGGCCAAAATATATTAAAAGCTCGGAATTATTAAGGATTTTAATAAGGTATTAATTAATAAATTTAAACTATAATCCTTTCTTAAAAACTTTTTAATGTTTAGAAAAACAATTTTCGATCAAAGATGCTTTTCATGTAGACCTAACACATGTGGTTGTTTTTAGTTCCCCTCTATTGACAGTAGTGGGGCTACTATTGCTCTGGTTCGGGTTTTAGCGTCACTGTCCTATCTGTATGATAATCTGTGCATGGAATTAGCTGCATATTCGTGTATAGTTGGGACGTAGCAATTTGTATTACGGTTTATGGACGAAATATTTTGTAAGTGTATTTCAACATGGTTGCACTGCATTCAACGTAATAAAACAAAACTTACATTGCTTAAATTCTGAAAACAATGTTTTCTGCAGAATAAAGTGTGAATTATTAATTAATCCTTTCCTGCATGATTTGTTTTTTCTAAATAAAAAAAATATATACATTATTGTTTTTTTAATTACACTGAGAAAAAAAATATATACCGCCTTCATCTAGAATGAATAAGTGGTCATTTTCTAAATCCCTTAACTAGAAATATAAATTTACGAGCTATGCGCATAAGTCGCGCCAATAAACTAAATAGACGAAATTATCGAGACTGTCAACGCATTTCTAGATGGTGAAACAATATTCTGAATATTCTGAATCTTTTGTATTGCGAGAAATTCTCGCTTGATTGTCTAGAATTGGGTCATAAACCAAGATTATAGTTGCTAAAACCTGCCTCTTGTATTCGCATTTATTTGCAGAGATTTTTAAATAACTTTGCCCTCGAGAATAAAAGCAAACGCTCTAGTATTCTAATAGGGGATTCTAGAACTAGCTTTGAAAGGGGACTAGAATTTATAAGGATGACATGGAACTATTTTTTCTAGAGCCACAATTTAGATTCTAGATGTCAGTTACAGAATTTTTTCTCAGTGTACAGTAACATATTTACAAGCAATTCCATAAAAGAAAAATGTTTTATTCCAAAAATGTTTGGTAAAAAAAACAGGTTTTTACATTTATGGCCCAACATGTTAAATATAGTAAGGTAAAATACCTTTTTCAGTTGATTTCCGGTTTGGATTTTATTTGTACCATTATGCAGAAAGGAGTTAATCTACAGGATCACGCAATGAATTCTGATACGTCATGAAATGATCCGATCGACGTCTATTTTAACGGCATTTCTTTAAAGTGTTTCTCAGCATGGTAACTGTTCACCATAATAAAATTAATATGTACTATTTGAATGCTTATCAGCGTGGTTTTTATAAAAATGCTAGGCATGGAATCATTAATTAGTTTACAGGGTTACACAAAAGAATCCCAATACTATATGTAATCCAAACTGACTAGAAATTCAGTACAAGTAGTTACGTGTTGATTTAGCATTGATTTAGCTGTATAAATTTTAATGTGTAATTCTATTAGAGCGCGTGGAAAAAGCACATTACGATTCATAGATGACATTTTATTTAAGTTAATTTTAACACTATTACATTTTATTTAACATAAGAAACTTAACATGCGCTATTAGAATGCTGAAAAGCATGGTTTCTGCGGAAAATGATAGGCATGGCATAAAAATCAGTAATATGTTAATTTATAAATTAAGAATTTTATTAGTAATAAGTATTTTATTAATTTAAATTTTGTGCCACAAAGCATAAATTTAAACAACAAAAGACAAATCTTTAGGTGAATTCGTCTTTGTAATTGTGCATTGCGACAAAAAATTTCTTGAGAAGTGCAGGAATTTGAATTGATACCTTTTTAAAATACAAAATTTTATGATTAGAACGAGAAGCCATTTTATACCTTCAATAAAGCAGAAAATCGCTCAACATACAATGAGAAAGAAACATCGTTACCATTTTGTGGTAGACCACTTTAAATAAAGCAGAAAATCTTGCAACGTACAGCGAAGGAAAAAGAAAAAAAAAAAGTCGTTACCGTATTGTGGTAGATCATTTTCAATAAAGCAGAAACTCCCGCACAAAGACGTGAAAAAAAAAAAAAAAAAATGCCGTTACTATTTTGTGATAGACCACCTTCAATAAAGAAGAAAATCCGCAACATATAGTTATATCTTTATAATTTTCGGGTAGTCCATATTAAATATCGCAGAAAAAAACAAAAACCTCTCCTCCAAAATTAAGTTTTGTTTAGGACAGAATTTTAATTTTCATAGATGAAGTGCCATTGTGAAAAATGTAAATATATGTTATTTAATAATTTAACTTTCATTTAATGGGATTAATAATATATTTGGGTCAAAACAGGTGAAATTTTAGGCGAATTAGGTTAATAGTTATACTCGTACATTGCATTAAATACAAATTCGATTTGCACATTCTACATCCATTTCCTATTTTAAATAACTGACGTTCCTATTCTAATTAACCAACATCATTCATCGTCAGCAATTACAGAAAAATCTAACCGAATTTTTCTGTTTCTCACAGAAATTTCAAATCTAACAACTTAAAACTCTTTTTCTTCATCCCTTTCGAGGTAGATATTATTCAAGTAGTTGATCTTACTTTTAGTCGCCCACTGTCACGAGAGAATATATTATAATCTCTCTGTCAACATTCTTACGCAGGCTCATTCAAGACCTATATACTCATGTAACCCTTTGTCGCGAGGGATAATACAAAATATCCGGCGACACTTTGTAACACATTTTTTTTTTTTTTAATATATCAATTTGAGTGGCATAAAACCAAATCGCTGTATAGTAGTGAATGGCTCGAAATTGCGCATAGCGTCTGAGTGGATAAAAAAAAAGTCTAACAAAAAAGTCTTTTTATCCATTCAGACGCTATGCGCAATTTCGACGGAAATGATATTATTCTAAAAATAATCATAAAACACCGTTATTGTAATTAAAAAACTTAAGAGCAGGAAATATCTAATCTCGCCGACTGCCGTGGCCCATGCCATTCTATGGGAAAATTTGTTTCCATAATTACTCATTACTTAACGTTTTTTTTTTGTTTTTAGTGCTAGAGGCCTATTTCGGTCGGTACAGTTGTCGAATTTTTATAATACACTCTTAATTAGTGCTAAGGGCCTATTTCAGTCGGTTTATTGAATGGGGATTTATTGAATGAAGTCCCCCCAAGGCACAACTTTAACATGAGTCCCCCCCCCAGGCCCAACTTTTACATGAGTCCCCCCCAAGGTACCCCTATTTCAGTCGGTACAGCGTGTTCGAATTTTTATACGTCACTCTTAATTAGTGCTAAGGGCCTATTTCAGTTGGTTTATTGAATGGGGATTTATTGAATGAAGTCCCCCCAAGGCACAACATTGACATGAGTCCCCCCCCAGGCCCAACTTTGACATGAGTACCCCCAAGGTACCCCTATTTCAGTCGGTACAGCGTTGTCGAATTTTTATAATACACTCTTAATAGTGCTAAGGGCCTATTTCAGTCGGTTTATTGAATGGGGATTTATTGAATGAAGTCCCCCCAAGGCACAACTTTGACATGAGTCCCCCCCAGGCCCAACTTTGACATGAGTCCCCCCCAAGGTACAACTTTGACATGAGTCCCCCCCAAGGCACAACTTTGACATGAGTCCCCCTCAAGGTACCCCTATTTCAGTCGGTACAGCGTTGTCGAATTTTTATAATACACTCTTAATAGTGCTAAGGGCCTATTTCAGTCGGTTTATTGAATGGGGATTTATTGAATGAAGTCCCCCCAAGGCCCAACTTTGACATGAGTACCCCCAAGGTACCCCTATTTCAGTCGGTACAGCGTTGTCGAATTTTTATAATACACTCTTAATAGTGCTAAGGGCCTATTTCAGTCGGTTTATTGAATGGGGATTTATTGAATGAAGTCCCCCCAAGGCACAACTTTGACATGAGTCCCCCCCAGGCCCAACTTTGACATGAGTCCCCCCCAAGGTACAACTTTGACATGAGTCCCCCCCAAGGCACAACTTTGACATGAGTCCCCCTCAAGGTACCCCTATTTCAGTCGGTACAGCGTTGTCGAATTTTTATAATACACTCTTAATAGTGCTAAGGGCCTATTTCAGTCGGTTTATTGAATGGGGATTTATTGAATGAAGTCCCCCCAAGGCACAACTTTGACATGAGTCCCCCCCCACCAGGCCCAACTTTGACATGATTCCCCCCCCAAGGTACAACTTTGACATGAGTCCCCCCCAAGGCCCAACTTTGACATGAGTCCCCCCTAAGGCCCAACTTTGACATGAGTCCCCCCCCCAAGGCCCAACTTTGACATGAGTCCCCCCCAAGGTACAACTTTGACATGAGTCCCCCCAAGGCCCAACTTTGGCATGAGTCCCCCCAGGCCCAACTTTGACATGAGTCCCCCCCCAAGGCCGAACCTTGACATGAGTCCCCCCCAAGGTACAACTTTGACATGAGTCCCCCCCAAGGCACACCTTTGACATGAGTCCTCCCCAAGGTACAACTTTGACATGGTCCCCCCCCAAGGCACACCTTTGACATGAGTCCCCCCAAGGCCCAACTTTGACATGAGTACCCCCAAGGTACCCCTATTTCAGTCGGTACAGCGTTGTCGAATTTTTATAATACACTCTTAATAGTGCTAAGGGCCTATTTCAGTCGGTTTATTGAATGGGGATTTATTGAATGAAGTCCCCCCAAGGCCCAACTTTGACATGAGTCCCCCCCAGGCCCAACTTTGACATGAGTCCCCCCCAAGGTACAACTTTGACATGAGTCCCCCCCAAGGCACAACTTTGACATGAGTCCCCCTCAAGGTACCCCTATTTCAGTCGGTACAGCGTTGTCGAATTTTTATAATACACTCTTAATAGTGCTAAGGGCCTATTTCAGTCGGTTTATTGAATGGGGATTTATTGAATGAAGTTCTCCCAAGGCCCAACTTTGACATGAGTACCCCCAAGGTACCCCTATTTCAGTCGGTACAGCGTTGTCGAATTTTTATAATACACTCTTAATAGTGCTAAGGGCCTATTTCAGTCGGTTTATTGAATGGGGATTTATTGAATGAAGTCCCCCCAAGGCACAACTTTGACATGAGTCCCCCCAAGGCCCAACTTTGACATGAGTCCCCCCCAAGGTACAACTTTGACATGAGTCCCCCCCAAGGCACAACTTTGACATGAGTCCCCCTCAAGGTACCCCTATTTCAGTCGGTACAGCGTTGTCGAATTTTTATAATACACTCTTAATAGTGCTAAGGGCCTATTTCAGTCGGTTTATTGAATGGGGATTTATTGAATGAAGTCCCCCCAAGGCACAACTTTGACATGAGTCCCCCCCCACCAGGCCCAACTTTGACATGATTCCCCCCCCAAGGTACAACTTTGACATGAGTCCCCCCCAAGGCCCAACTTTGACATGAGTCCCCCCTAAGGCCCAACTTTGACATGAGTCCCCCCCCCAAGGCCCAACTTTGACATGAGTCCCCCCCAAGGTACAACTTTGACATGAGTCCCCCCAAGGCCCAACTTTGGCATGAGTCCCCCCAGGCCCAACTTTGACATGAGTCCCCCCCCAAGGCCGAACCTTGACATGAGTCCCCCCAAGGTACAACTTTGACATGAGTCCCCCCCAAGGCACACCTTTGACATGAGTCCTCCCCAAGGTACAACTTTGACATGGTCCCCCCCCAAGGCACACCTTTGACATGAGTCCCCCCAAGGCCCAACTTTGACATGAGTCCCCCCCAAGGTATAACTTTGACATGAGTCCCCCCCCCAAGGCCCGACTTTGACATGAGTCCCCCCCAAGGTACAACTTTGACATGAGTCCTTCCCCAAGGCACACCTTTGACATGAGTCCTCCCCAAGGTACAACTTTGACATGAGTCCCCTTCCAAGGCACACCTTTGACATGAGTCCTCCCCAAGGTACAACTTTGACATGAGTCCCCCCCAAGGCACACCTTTGACATGAGTCCCCCCTAAGGCACACCTCCCCCTCATTGGGAAAAAGAGCAAAAAAGGTTGTTTTGCGGCTATAAAACAGTTTGGACTTCCAACGTTATTTGTTACAGTATCTGCAGCTGAAACACATTGGTTTGATTTAATGAAAACTTTATTATGGAATTTAGATCGTCACGAATTAACTAAACAAGAATTTGTCGATATTAACAAGTTTAGCAGTAGACCTCTGGCACTAAATTAAAATCTGTCAATGTCAGATTTTCATGTCTTAAATAATGAAATAATGTCGTGTCTGTATATATTTTCTTTTCTTTTCTTTCTTTTTTTTTTTTTTATTTTTAATTCTTTTTCACATTCAGAAAATTCATACTGGTTCAATTAGTAATTATTTTCCAAAAATTGATTTTTTAAATTTTTCAGTATTTTATTTTGCGGCTAAAAAATGAAAAAAATGAATGAAGTAAAAATTCGCATTTTCGAGCTCAAATTTAAAATTTAAAAATTAAGAAAAATCCTTTTTTTAGAAAACGAGTACTGATTGAGCGGTTGTGAATTTTCTGAATGTGAAAACGGAATTTCAAAAAATACGTTAGGTCATGAGTAATTATGGAAACAAATTTTCCCGTAGAATAACACTCACCACGACTGTCGGCGAGATTAGGTATCCTCCGCTCTTAAAAGCACCCTGTATGTATGAAATACTTGATTAAAATCTAAAATATTTCATTGGGAAGAACATTTTTAGATATCACCACATATTATTTTATACAGATTTGGTGGTATTATTATAAATGATGTAAGGGAAAAAGAAATAGAATACATTAATTTAGAACAGAAGTGACTGTATTGTCCGATATAGACCACAGAGTTAAAGTAATTCATAGAGACGATAATATATCTCGATCTATAAGAAAAAAAAGTAGACAATGAAAAAATATGAACTATAAGACACTAACAGGTTTGTAATTGTACCTTCTTTTTCTGTTAAAGTTCTTCGGCTAAGGTAAATATTTAATATAAATGTCTTTTTACTTAATATCATTTTTCATTGCTGCAAAGATTGTTTTGAATACGTTTCTATCTAAAGTCATTTACAGTTTATCATATGTTTATTTCCTCTTTCATTCTATATTTACAAGAAATAATAATAAATAAATAAATAAATAAAATTTAAAACATAAACAAAGCGTGAAAATATAAATTAAAAACTGTATTGTTTATATCGAGAGAAAACACGGGTTACGTCCTTTCCTGAAAGAATCATTGTAAATTTAAAAAGAGTATCGATGGAAATATTGGTTTAATCCAAGCAAGCATACTCTTTTAAAGTGCAACTTTAAGCTACCTTCTTCTTCCGAGTTTTCTATGAACAGTAATAAATCTTATAAAATATTTTAATTATAAATTCAAATATTATACTTATTCATTGTGATGAAGGAAAATTTTATAACTAACCATCATTAGCTGAAAAAAAAAAAAAAAAGACACCATTGTTTGCATAATATGGAAATATGGAAATAATATTTCTGGCCAAAATAAAAATGCGAGAGGTTACATAAGTTAAGTTTCGAAGGCTAAAAAAAAAAAAAAAAATGAATAAATAAATAAATAAAAACCACCTTTTTTAATGTAATAACATAATAAATAAAATTTATTATTCAAAATTTTGAGCCTATAAAAGAGTAACATTTAAATAACATTTTCATTCAAAAATCTGGAATATTCATTCGATGGGTGCAGGTTTTTGGAGTCTTTTTACTTTCTTCTATATGTGAATATAGAGAAAATATTGTATTCGTGAAATTTTTCGAACTCCAATTTTCAATGAATTTACACGTCCTGAACACGATTTGACAGTTTTTAGAAAATGTCTGCCAGTCTGTGTGTGTGTGTAACAAATTTTGTGGACGCTGTATCTCATGAACCAATGAATTAAATTTAACCAAACTTGGTATTTATTTGGACCCTTACATAAACTGGTGCTGATAAGATTTGTGGAAGATTTGCTCAACAGGTGGCACTGTGATCGCATTTTACCTAAATTTTTAACATGGAAGGATAAGATACAATTTCGTACAAATTTACAGAATGAGAGTTATTTTAAACGTGTGATAGCAAAAATAATATGAATTATTGATAACAATAGTAGTAAACTAGGGGGGAAAATTGTGCATGTGGGAGCATCGCTTCCTCCCCTTGGGGTGAAGTACCCCCCCCCCCCCTTTCCCCAACGGAAGTAAATTTTCAATATGAGTATCTTTCGAAAGATCTTGTCAATAGCTTTAAAAGGAAGTTGAACTATAGATCTGTTATAATTCAAAAGAAAGTTAAAGATTTTTTTATCTTTTACCGAAACAAAACTTGGGGGGGGGGGGGGGATTCTTATTATTTCTTCTGATAATTGCAAAAAAAATTGACTTTTTTTCGGCATTTAGTCAATATAATTCTGTCAGATAAAAATCGTTTGCATTTATAATGGAAAATAATTTAATAATTTAGTAAGTTGTTTGTATTGAATTAATATTGTGTGAAATTATAGTAATGTCATGCGGTGGCCACATCATACTAGTTTTGAAAAGCAGTGGACAGTATTTCTCAAAAAATAAAGCACCGATCTTATTTAAACTTTGCACGCTTTACCAAAATAGAATTGACTAGTGCTTGAACGAATAACTTTCCTTTTTTTTTTTAGATTAAAACTCGTTTTACAAGGCTATAGACGGGGTAAAATTTACTAAAAATTGTATTTTTTGTACACAAATCTGCCGAAAATTCAAAATTAATTTTAATTATTATTATTATTATTATTCTAATAAATCTTTTGTTCAAGCACTGACTAGTCAATTCTATTTTGAAAAACAGTGCAAAATTTCAATACGATTGATGCATTAGTTTTTGGGAAATCGTGACCACCGCTTTTCTAAAAGGTCTTCGAAAATCAAGACCTACCGACTGAATTTTCCAAAGTTTTGAATGAAAATTTCATAAAATATTGTTCAAATGCTGCTTTTTAATATGTTCAAAATTTTAAATGAAAATTTTTGTTTATTATATAAATAAAAGATACAGAAAATAGGCCTTTTTTTTTTTCAACCTTCCTAGCTCATGAATCCCCTTAAGCGAAACGTATACATAAGCACTAGAAAACATACAAGTAACAATGTACAAAATCTCTCTGTGTGGCAGGATAAATAGAGTTATTTAAAAATACAGATTTCAATAAAGATTAAAAAGAAATGTATATGGGGAAAAAAAGTAAAAATAACGATCGAAAGTAAAATATAAAATAAAAATAAATAAATAAAAAAAATACAGATGAAACTCACGAGTCATTTCGCTTTTAATTAAATAAAGAAACTACGCCAATTATAGAATACGGTAGCAGTTTCTACACAAAATTATTTATAAACTATTTTTACTTTTCCAAAGGTTTTTTTATTTTTAAAAATTATTACTATTTTATTCAAAAAAAAAAAAAAATAAATAAAATAAAAATAAAACAAGTCCTTCCGGCTTATTCGGAAGGGCAGGTTGATTTCTTTTTCCTTAACAAGCAGCTGTCATTTTGATTCAAAATGGCGGCTACAAATTATTAATGCACTTGGTAGAAATATTGATGTAGGCTACGCACATATGGAGTTTTAAGCAAATCGGTTCATAAATACATTTTTATGTGAATTTAAAATTTTCAAGTGGCTGGCGCTTGGAAACAAAATGATGGATTAAGTTGACAAATATATGAAATGTATTTGTGAGATAAGTCTACTGTACACATATTGTTCGAATTAATTCAAAATCTCAAAAGTCATCGTGTTGAAAAATTAAGTGACTGCCACTTCGATCAAAATGGCAGAGAAAGTTGCTCATCTAAGAAATCGTTGCAAATTTGAAAATAATTTTTTTTTGTAGAAATTCTTTCAAAGAGGCTTAGTAAGTTGATAAAAATGTTTTCTGCATTTCTAGTTTGCTTTAGCATTAAAATAGCCTATTTTTTCCTTAAAAACGCATTAAAAAGATCCAGTAACGCAGGTAATAGATTTGGCGCGAAATTTGGCGACTTTTGGCGAGAAAATACTTATTATCGATGTACCAAAGATGAACGCAATAACGTGATTGGTTCACGAGTTACGTGAATTTTCTAGATTTTTGTTGTTTGAATGATAAATCCGATTTTCAACTTTGATTTGAATTGATTAAGTATTTCTAAAGTTACCGTGATAACAAATTTTCAAGTGGCCGCCACTTGGAAACAATACAGTGGAATAAGTTGCCCAGCAAACACATCCAAGATATTTAAAGCTTAGGTTCACTGTCCAACTGTGGTTTAAATCAGTGCCGTGTTTCAAAAGTTATTATTATGGCAAAATTTCAAGTTGCAGTCTAAGTGGCTGCAACTTGGAAACAAAATGACAAAAGAACTTGCCCATCGAAATCATCCAGTATATTTGTATGATAAGTTTATTGTCCAGTTCTAGTTTAAATTAAATCAGCATTTCAAAAATTATCGTCATAAGAAATTTTCAGGCGGCATCACTTGTAAAAAAAAAGTGGAGTGAGATGCCCAGCGAACTTAAGTGAGATATTTGAATGATAAATCCACTACCCAAATTTGATGCGAATTGACTCTGTATTACTAAAGTTACCATAATGACAAATTTTCAAATAGCCGCCACTTGGAAATAAAATTGCGGATCCAGTCACCAAGTGAAATTATTCTAGATATTTGAACCATAAGTTCACTATCCAACTTTTATTTGAATCAGCTTAGTATTTTAAAAGTTATCGTGTGGCATATTTTGAAGTGGCAGTGTGATTTCAAGTAGCTGGAACTTAGAAACAAGATGTCGGGAGAAGTTGCCCAGTGAAAACATTCAAGATAATTATATGATAATATTACTGTCCAAATTTGGTTCGATTTGGCGTATTATTTCAGAAGTTATCGTGATTTTAAATTTTCAAGTGGGAGCCTGATTTCAAGTGGCCCCGCTTAACTTAAGATATCTGCAACTTTATTAAAAATGGCGGATATAGTTTATTAATAAACTTCATTGAGATCCTTACGTGGTCTGTATTTACATCAGAATTCAAACAATTTCGGAATACGCTTTTTACAATTTAAATTTGAAATTTTCAAGTGGTCTCCACTTGAAAACAAAATGGCAGTGCAACTTGGTTAACAAACTCATCTAAGATATTTATAAGATAAGTTAAGACACTGTTCAAATTTGGTTCCATTTGGAGTATTATTTCGGAAGTTATCATGGTTTTAAATTTTCAAGTGGTGGCCTGATTTCAAGTGGTCCCGCTTAACTTAATATATCCGCCACTTTATTAAAAATGGCGGATAAAGTCCATTAATAAAGTTTTTTGAGGCACTTGTATAATCTATGTATACATCAAAATTACAAAAAAAATCGGACAATTTTACAATTTGAATTTGAAATTTTCAAGTGGTCTCCACTTGAAAACAAAATGGTGGAGCAACGTGGTTAACAAATTCATCTAAGTTATTTATAAGATAGGTTAAGACACTGTCCAAATTTGATTCGATTTGAAGTATTATTTCAGAAGTTATTGTGATTTTAAATTTTCAAGTGGTAGCGTGGTTTCAAGTGGCCCCGCTTAACTTAAGATATCTACCACTGTATTAAAAATGACGGATAAATTTCATTAATAAACATTATTGAGACCCTTAAGTGGTCTATATTTACATCAAATTTAAAACAAATTCGGAATACGCTTTTTACAATTTGAATTTGAAATTTTCAAGTGGTCTCCACTTGAAAACAAAATGGTGGAGCAACTTGGTTAATAAACTCATCTAAGATATTCATAAAGTAAGTTAAGACAGTGTCCAAATTTGGTTCGATTTGGAGTATTATTTCGGAAGTTATAGTGATTTTAAATTTTCAAGTGGTAGCCAGATTTCAAGTGGTCCCGCTTAACTTAAAATATCTGCCACTTTATTAAAAATGGCGGATAAACTTCATTGAGACCCTTATGTGGCCTGTATTTACATCAAAATTCAAGCAAATCTTGCTTTAAATATGCTTTTTGCAATGTAGGTTTGAAATTTTCAAGTGGCTGCCACTTGAAAACAAAAGGTCGGAGCAACTTGGTTAACGAATTCATCCAAGATATTTATAAGATTAGTTCACTGTCCAAATTTGGTTCGATTTCGAGTATTATTTCAGGAGTTATCGTGATGACAAAATTTTCATTATAGATATATATATATATATAGAGAGAGAGAGAGAGAGAGAGAGATAAACGAACTGATTGCAATAGGTCGATTTCTAAAGAAATCAACCTAAAGGGAAAAAGGAAAGAAAAAAGAAAGAACAAATTTAAATTTTACCCTAAGCACACACACACACACACACACACACACATATATATATATTTATTATTATTATTATTATTATTATTGAATGTTGCCCGACACTTTTCTTTATTCTGCAAAAACAATGTGAAGATGCATTTTTTCCCCTTTTAATAGAAAATTCCCTTTCATCCGAACAAGTAAAAAATTACGATAAATAAATAAATAAAATAATAACTATATATAAATGTTGATTATTTTTTAAACTTATGTATGTGTCATATAATTTTTATTCTTCTCTCCCACTCATTGGTTCAATTTCATATTGACCTTTCTTGTGTTAGTTACAAAGAATAAAATTAAGCATGTTGCCAAATTTGATGATGTAATTCCTAACAAATATGGAATGTATAAACAAGTGTAATTAACTTTTCAATGATGTTTGCATCCCGTAGTGTTTAATATTAGCTAATTCAGCGATGAAATATTGTGATTATTTGTTTGATAAATTACACCTCTTCGCATTTCCGAAACTTTCGAGTATTTAGAGTTTGATTATTCCTTCCGAGTATTTCCTCGTATAATGTTATTAATTTTGTTATTCTTATAATGGGGTAAGGTATTTGATTACAATTCATGACTTCAGGGTGTTTTATATTAATTTATTCATAAGTAGGCAAGCAAACATCATGATTTCAAAATACGATTAACTTTCTACAGCTATAATGATGTATAATGTTACTTGCATCTAAAATATATTTAAGGGGTTATTTTTATCATATTTTAAAGTTTTGTTTCTTAGTGAATATCGAAATTTTTTAAGGAATACTTTCATATATTTAGCAAATGATTTTTAAAATCTCTCTCATCACTATTTTGCAAAATTGTTTCATTTTTCAACAGAGACAGTTAATCAGATTAGCTTTTCTGTAAAATGAGTAAATTTTGTAATGTTCTTGAATATGTTTTAAAAAACACTTGCGCTAATTAATTACCATACGTGTTCAAATTATTATTATTTTTTTTTTTATTATTATTATTAGAAGCTTTTTTTCAAAAGCCCTTTTTTGTGAAAAACTTCTTAGAGGCTTCTAAATACTTGTATTTATTTATTTACTAAGATTTGTGAATTCATAAGGGGTTTTCCACAATTTTTTTTTTTAACGTGATTGAAATAATTCGATCTTCAAATTAAATTCGCGGCATGTGTAAAACCCCTTATGAAATTTCAACTCTGGAAAATACCTAAAATCTAGGTCGTTCTTTTGTTGACAATTTGCTTAAATTTACTTTATTCAAATGAACTTTTGACAAAAGTTGTCAATACATCTAGCTTTCAAGCTATGCAATAAAATTTTTTCTATCTTTCGCGCATGCACAGTAAAATAATATTTACTAATAATGCTCATATCTCAACGGATATTACACGTGTGAATTTTATGTTTCAGAATAATGTTAACGTTTTACCATTTTTTGCCACACTTCGCCAGTTTTCTAAAATTTTATAGAAATGTGTTCCAGTTATAAGCAGAAAAACTTGTCAAAAAAATTAATAATTAATTTATATATATATATGTATATATACAGGGTGATCATTTTAAAAGAGTATCCGTTGGTTTTTCTTTTCACGCTCAAATCTCACGGATGTGGCAACTATTCTAACACTGAAATATAATTGTTTGAACCTTGTTTAAATGTGGGAGACAATTTCCAGCACAGTTGAACTGCTATGCCTTTATTTGTGAGGTAAAACAGAAATGAAGAAGCACCTGGGATAATTTTATTTTTGAAAAACGTAATTTAATTCAAATTTTTTGCATTATCATTCCTTATAGAAAATCTTGAAAATGCTCGCCATCATTTTGAATGCAAACATAAATACGTCGAACCAAATTTTTTGACACACTTCGCAGTATTATTGGCGTTATTGACGAGATTTCGTCAGTTATGATTTGTTTTAATTCATCGATGTTTGCAGGACTTCTCTGAAAAACCATATTTTTAAGATAACCTCGCAAAAAAAAAAAAAAAAAAAAAAAAAAAAAAATCTAACGAGGTAAAATTTTAAAAACCCGGATAAACTACTACGTCAGAAACACCAAAGAAAAATATTTGAGATGCATACAGCTGTTTCGGTAGACTTAAGCGTACCGTCTTCAGTGCAAAAAAAATTCTGAATCTGGAGAAGTGCTCGTATATATAGGAGAGGGACCGAATATTAGAGGAATTCGCTCCCTCGCCTATATATACGAGCATTTCTCCAGTTTCAGAATTCTTTTTGCACTAAAGACGGTACGCTTAAGGCTACCGAAACAGCTGTTTACATCTCAAATATTTTTCTTTGGCGTTTCTGACGTAGTAGTTTATCCGGGTTTTTAATATTCCAGCACCAAGTCTCCTGTTTTTATAGAGGTAAAATCTTACCCCGTTAGATTTTTTTTTTTTTTTTTTTTGCAGGGTTGTCTTAAAGATAGGGTTTTTCAGAGAAGTTCTGCAATCATAGATGAATTAAAACAAATCATAACTGAGGAAATATAGTCAGTAATACCAACAGTGTTGTGAAGTGTGTCAAAAAACTTGGTTCGACGTGTTCATGTTTGCATTCAAAATGGTGGCGAACATTTTCAACATTTTCTGTAAAGAATGATAATGTAAAAAATCTGAATTAAATTTTGTTTTTCATAAATAAAATTATCACAGGATTAAGTAACATTGTGCGTCTTCCTTTTTGTTTTACCTCACAAATAAAGGTGTAACAGTCCAACAGTGTTGGAAATTGTCTCCTGCACTTAAACAACGTTCAAATAATTATACTTCAGTGTTAGAATAGTTGCCACATCCGTCAGATTTAAGGGTAATAAGAAAAAACAACATTAACTCTTTTAAAATGATCACCCTGTATGTATGTATGTATGTATGTATGTATATATATATATATATATATATATATATATATATATATATATATATATATATATATATATATATATATCCGTAAATAATTGCGCAATTCCCAAACCGAGACGTACAAATATTGTACATAGTATGTGCAATATTGTATTAAAGTTACGAATCATTTGTAGCTTATTGTGATACAGTGTGATCCAAAATATTTTCGTTCTTCTTCAAATTGTGTTTGGTCCCTTAATTGCACACTGGACTAAATTATTAGTGGAAAGTATGTTTTAAAATGTTCTTTGCATGTGTGAAGTTTCAGGCCGTTTCATCTAGTATATTTTTAGGTAATAGGAAAAATATCAAAATAAAAAAAAATCTAATAATTTTAACACCTACTGTATATACAGTGCAATTATTTAAAAAAAGTATCTTTTTTTTTTTGTATTATCCACTTTTCTAATGTATGTAACAAATCTGTCAATACCATAGCTTGATTAATATATCTTTATGTAATGATCGAATACCGTTTGTTTCAATTTCTAAATGTTTTGATTCTTTTTTAATACTTTCCAGAAAAGTTGAAAAGTGTTTATGACTTCGGTGTCTGTTCGCCTTTTCGCACTCTAACTACCGTAAATATGCACAAAACTTCTTGGAACTGATATATGTTATTCAAGTTCACTATGAAATGTTCCCCATTGAAAATGGGGTAAACACCTCCACTGGTTTAGGTAAATACACACGAAGAAATTCCAAAGCTTTGAGATCTATGACAGGAAATCGAATAAACCATATTTTAATGGGCTTTTCCCAGCGTCGTCTGCTCAGTCACGTGATAGAGGAAAACGAATAATCGAATTCTGAGAATCGAATTCAATTA
The DNA here is from genome assembly GCA_963930645.1 of Salticus scenicus. Taxonomy (NCBI): domain Eukaryota; kingdom Metazoa; phylum Arthropoda; class Arachnida; order Araneae; family Salticidae; genus Salticus; species Salticus scenicus. The sequence goes on from OZ005661.1 coordinate 120,939,197, forward strand.
AATATTGTTCTTAAGAACAAAAATTTTAATATTTAATATAAAATAAAATAAAAGTAATATTGTGCATTTGTAAACAGCAGAATAATTGTATTTGTAAATTTAATAATTTAAAAAAAACATTTTATGTGTTTATTTATTTATACCTATAAGAATCGATTTTTTAATCGATTTAGTACGATATTGCACTGTCACTGATTTAAATACCAGAAATCAGAGTATTTAAACATGTCTTCATGAACATCAATAACAGGCATAAACTAAATGATGATTGTAAATGTATACAGCAAACAAAAGATGATGAATAATGATATAAAATTGATTAAAAATGACGATGTGTAAAAAATAACGCAGATTAAATACGATTGATCAAAAATAAGAATAGAAAATATGTTATTTTAGCAATCGCTCTAGATAAACAAGACTTCGTCTGCTATTTGTTTTTCCTCTATCATGTGACCTCTGACGTCAGGTGGGAAGAGTCCATACCTTTATTTTGTGAAAATCATATGAAATTTAATTTTTCTATTTATATGCACCAAAAATTTATTTTTATAGAACATAAGCGATTAGCATTAATAATTACAAGGCTACACAAAAGTATTGGGATACATTATAGACTATATTGGATACGTTAAGGACTAATGATAATCAAAATACTAGGAATAATCAGATAATTTATATACACACACAAACAGAAAAGTTCCGTTTAAATATTTACAACTGTCTAAAATTTGAGTTCCAAATGCCAAACTGACCAGATTTTCGAAATATAACTTAACCCGTTAGTACTTGCGCTAGACTGCGCTACTTGGTACAGATTGCGCACTTTTTTATTCAATTGTCACCAATAATTTTAAGAAGTGATATATAATATATATAATCGACGTTTCTTCGATTCTATTCATCTTTTGTGTTTATCAAATGCTACTTCTAAAAATTTTTGGTGGCAATTGAATAAAAATATCTGGCAACACTGAAGGGATGGGTGGCGAATCGACCAACTAACGATTACTAACGGGTTAACAATATTATGCTTGATGATCTTCAAAACATTTATTTTTAGCTAAAAATGAAAATATCTTTTTTTTTTTCAGATTTTACAATAAGATCTTAAAAAGTAATTAAAATTATAGATTAATAATTGCAATTTGCAAAATGCAAAATTCAAAATATTTTTCAAATAAAATAAAGTATTAAACATATGATAACTTAAGCGTGTTTGGTTTACACATTTGTCAATTATGCGATAAAAAACATTTTAAAGTAAAATCAAGTACTTTCATAAGTTATTTCGGTATATGTTATAGAATTTTATATATAAAAAAAAAGTAATCAACTATTTTATGTGATAATTTCATAGCAATTCAGTATTAGACTACTTGGTAAACATTTGTTTAGAAAGCAATTATCGTTTTTTTTTTTTTTTTTTTCCAATTACGTGCATTTGGCGAGAAAGTATGTTGCTCGCCAAATCCTATAAGGTCTTTGGCTTTTTCGCGACAAATACTCGAAAGTATTTTATTTTATTAGGACTGAGGACTATTAGTCTCAATCTGGGATTTTTGCGGCGTCATTTTTCGATAGTTGAACATTTGTCGAAATCATTTTTCGATAGTTGGACATTTATCGAAATCTAAAATTTATCGAAAATATAATTAAATAAATAAATAAATAAATAAAAGATTTTGATGAAATTCTGGCAGAAGCAGAATTTAGTTTAGGACGGAAGACTTTATTATTATTAATTTTTTTTCTTTTTTGAAATTATAACATTGCTTTCAAATTATTCAATTATATTTTCGATAAATTTTAGATTTCGACAAATGTCCAACTATCGAAATCGACAACGCAAAAATCCCAGATTGAGACTAATAGGCCCTCAGTCCTAATAATTTGAATGAGATGTTAGAATTTGAAAAAAAAAAAAAAAAAAAAAAAAACTAATAATCGTCCGTCCTAAAGTAAATTCTGCTCTTGCCGCCAGAATTTCCTTAAAATCTTTCTTTATTTTTGAAAGAAAAAGAAAAGTAAATTAATATTAATCAGTATCGTTACAAGCGATATCGAAAAGGTTTTTTTAATAGTTTTGAATTAGGAAATAAAAAGCGCGCGTGCAATAATATGAAATAAAAATAAGTAAAAAAAAAATGAATTTAATATTTTATTTATTTCTTTATTTCTTTATTCTTATTATTATTCTTATTATTATTTGCATAAGATGAAATAATGCTTTCACGCGAAAAATTAAAAATTATAAAATATTAAATTTGCACACGCATATAAAAAATGCTTATTAAAACGTGTCGAAGAAGGAAGCAAAATAAGTACTGAGTTATATTACGACAAATACGATTTATAATATGATACGATATATTAGACCTATCGTCCAGGGTTAGTAGGTATTTTCGTTGAAAGAAATAGTTTGTTCGTTCGGTGCAACTTGCACATTAGTCCCGTGAGGTACAACTTTCACATTGGTCCCTTGAGGTACAACTTGCACATTAGTCCCATCAGTTACAACTTGCACATTAGTTCCCTTTAAATATAGTGACCAGTAAAGCTGGCAAAGCATTCATTGAATCACTACCTTAATTGATTTCACATTCCGACATTTTTGACGGGGTTATATACTAGTAAATAAATAAATAATTGAAACATGTAACAGAGGTCGTAAATGTTTGATCGCTTATTTATAATTATCATCCTCAAACCCAAATTCTGTTGTAAAATACTAGTTACTATCTTTAAAAAAAAAAGAACTTTGTTAATTAGTATTTTCACATAAATTTTGCTTCAGTACCATTAAATTTGTAATAATGAAAGATTTATTTTGTTTTATTTTTGTTTAGTTTTCGGAATATCTACTCGAATTCCACAGAAAAAATTTGATTGATTAAAGTTTTTAAAAATATTCTGAGTATGCGATAAAAAGAAACTTTCTTTGTTAGTGAAATTTGATGAATTTCGGTATCTTATACTATTAAGTGAGCAATATCTTAATATATATAAATCTCGTGTCACAATGTTTGTCCTCAATGGACTCCTAAACCACTTAACCGATTATAATAAAATTCGCACACCATGTGCAGTTCGATCCAACTTGAGAGATAGGATAGTTTAAATCTCAAATTATAGTCGCAATTTTAATTTATTGCTAATTATTTGTCTGTTATTATTTGACAGTCACAATTATCTGTTAACTCCAAATGATTCTAACAGATGTCGATACCTTTCGACTGGGTTGAAATGAAAGCTGAAATATATTTGGTGCTGCCATCTACACAAAGAATCTTCAACTTTTTAACCTATTAATAAATTTCGTATAATTCAATTATTTCCACTTTTTAAATTTTTGGTGTTAGCATAGCCGGCCACGTGTTACTTAGACTGAAGTGTAAATTGAATTCATATTATAATGAAGATAATACAGTGAAATTAATCCTGTTTTTTACTTATTTGTGCTTCATTGATCAAAACTTTATAATTTAATCTGTATATATATATAAATTACGTGTCACGATGTTTGTCCGGGGTAAACTCCTAAACTAAGGAACTGATTTTGATGAAATTTTGCACACTGTGTGCAGTTTGATCCAACTTGAGAGATAGGATAGTTTTTATCTCAATTTATTGTCACAATATTGTTTTATTGCAATTATTTGTTAAGTTTAGACCTTTATTAAAGTTGCTCCAAAATATCTGTGAGTTCCATTAATTTAATTGTTGCCAAAAAAAAAAAAAAAAAAAAAAAAAAAATACGAGTTCATTTTCTTTCGACATAAAAATAAATACATTTAATCAAACGTGAACGTTAAAAAATTATAAAAAGTTAAATTATGCATCTCACGAAAATTGACGTCATAATCAATTTAAAGATTTTATACACATTGATAAAGTGCTAATGTAGTTCTATCATAGATATAGTAATATATATAGATCTCTCATCCCCATGTTATCGTAGAAAGATTTTTGATGCCGAAAAAAGATAAAAAATAAAAGCTTTGGAAACAGCCATTAAGTGGTATTGAAAAAAAAAAAAAAAAAAGAAAAAGAAAAGAAAGAAAGAAATATGAATTTGAAACTGTATCTGGAGTCTTCCATTCCCCTTTAGCAAATAAATTATTCATAAATTTTATTTGCTAAAATATTAGTATGTATTCCCGTGTGTATTCACTCGGGGAAAGACGGCCATATTTTGGTAAAAACGTCGTCTTTTCCCAAATGAAAAGGAATAACTTTTTTCTCCCCAATGATCACTCTATTCTATATATGCTATACTATATCTATGAGTTCTATACGCAAGCGAAGTGTGACTCACTGACCGTCTGTGCAGCCAAGAAAAAGATTTCCTATGTTAATTGCCCACTGGATTTTTTGTAAGAAATTATTAAAAATCGAGGAAATTTATTTCCCGATTTTAATCCTTATATTTGGGTATAGATATGTATTAGTTATCGCGGGTGTTAGATTGAATTATTTTGCTGTCAAATTGACAAAATTTTAATTTTAAATTTTTAAACTCTGTCGCCCTTGGCTTTTATTATTATTATTATTATTATTTGGCGATCAAAAGCGTAACACGAAAATATACATGCCAGATGTATGCATTGTACGAAATGTAATATGTATTATTCATTGTACGTATGTATGACATGTAATATGTATTGTACGAAATATTGTTTCATATTATTCATTACTCTTTTAATATAAGTTGTTAAAATAACCATGATTTTTGAAAGGAATTAAATATTTTCGCCAGATAATTTGGCGATATTCTTTTTTTTTCGCCAAGGATGACAGAAATGAAATCTATTCCGCTGCAAAATATTAGTATCTTACATCAGATATTTTATTTAGACATTTGAAAACAAATTTGACTTCAAACTATGATAGAATATTTATCATTTTCCTTTTAATTTGTATATTATTAGTATATTAAAATTTAAAAGCATGGTATATAAAAAGTTTCTTTTTTTTTTTTTTAAATCTTATAATTATTCTTATCTTAATCCTCAATGTTTCCCATCTTTATTGACTTGAATTTACTATTAAAATTTTAACATACTCAAAAACTTCTCATCACTTCGTTAAAATACACTAAACTTTTCCAAAATCTTTTTGTATTTAAAATGATACATGTATTTACTTTAAATGTCCAATATTTCATAAGATTTCCAATTTTAAAGTTTTAAAATATTTATCAAATTTACTTATTTTTCTGGTTTAGCCTTATTGTTTTCCCTTTTATAACTACAGCTGTTGCCCTCTTTAAAATATTTAAAATGATGAGGTCATTTAATAGTAAAATTATCCATTATAGCATATATCATATTTCACTCCTCCATAAAAATTGATTTTAAAATCGTCTGTTTCTTTTATACTTTTATTTTAATAGAATTTTAATAGAATTTAATTTATATATTAGTCATTTTAGCAATTTTATCCAAAGTAGCATTAGAAATAATATATATCACTTCTCCATTAAAATTTATAGGACCCTACAATAAAATTAATTTGTGCTTAATATCAACACTACGAAAATTTTTATCAATCGCTTCCAAATTTTGACCTAAGTTTCAAATCTCAACCCTGTGGGTTTTTACATCGGCTACAACGTTTTCGTCTTTGTTCGTAAATAATAATTTAACTGTACTAAATAGTTTACAGCCGTATAATTCAACGTATAACTTAGTCACAGCAACGCGTGGCCGGGTCTGCTAGTTTGTATATATATTTCACTGTTCTCGAAAACGGTAGCTCGGACAGTCACGAGATTTAACACAAAGGTGCCCCCCGAAGGATCATTGTGCACATCGAAGTCAGAATTTCGAATTTCTGTTCAGTTTTCTTTTAGTTAATAAAAATATGAAAATAATAAGCTAATAATAGCAAAATATTAGCCATTTAAATTTAATCCATAATTTAATTGTTGCAAAAAAAAAAAAAAAAAGAGTTTTTTTTTTTTTTTTTTTTTTTTTTTTCCAACAGGAAAATAAATACATTTATCCAAACATAAACAATACTACACACTACTGATCGCAGAGCTTCCAAATTTGGCATATAGGTACCTGGGACCCTGCAGGTGTGCACCTCATCGAGATTTTTTCGAATTTCGAATTTGAATTTTTTAAATTAATGTTTTTTCGATTTTAAACATTCGTTTTATTTTATTTTATGTTTCATTTTTCAAGAATTTATTCTTCGATTGTAATCGTCTGCGTATCTTAGCAACGGCTATATTATGCAATTTATTTTTTATTTAATACATTTATTTGAGGGCGAATCTTTTTTCTCTTTTTAATTTATTATATTTATTGAAAATAAAATGGTAATGCAGTAGAAAAAATTAAATATATTAAATTTAAAAACATATTTATAACAGTTATGTTTATGTATAATTTTTGTAGTATAAGAACAATTATTTTTCATTTGTTAATTTAATTTCTTTAAAAGTTTTTTTTTTTCCTAATTTATAGTATTTGTCAGGAAATAATGGTAGTATATAGTAGAAAGGATTAAACTGATTGGAATTTATTTATTTTTTATGTATTTAATTTCTTCTAAAAGAAAATCTACTTTTTATTTTATTTCATTATATTGGTCGGAATCAAATTGTAATACAGTGTAAATAGAATGAGCAATAAAATACATAGTTCAAAAACTAAAATATTTAATAGACACTGAGATACAGTTATCTTTAAAATCGTAGTTCTTAAATAATGGCAGACCCACCTATCGTCAATAAATACCCATATTGAAATACATAGGAAAGAGATTTCTGCAGGCAGTGGGAACCTGCTCCCGATACAGTGCGGGCAGAGAAAGAGCTGCCGTAGTCAGCGAGTACCCGATGCGAGGTCTAGAGCGATTCCAATGTAATTATTTTAGTTTTTATTTATAATGTGATGTGAAAAATAAATAATGATCCAATTCTTTTGGAGATTCGTTTAAATACAGTGGCCAGCGAAGCGGGCGTAGCCTGCTAGTACTATAACAGACCATTCTACAAAGCTTCTTCAATAAATAAACTTTCGTTAAAATTCTGAATATAGGTAAATAAATATAGGGCGCGTATTCTTTCCAGGGGAACGCATTTTATGTTGATGATATGCCAAAATTTTCGAAAATTTTATTCAAATGATAATGATAATCTATAATAATAATAAATAATAATAAAAGAAGATGTTTGTCTGTCTGTCTGTCTGTCTGTCTGTGCATCTATACGTTCAGCCCCTACTGAACGCAGAAGTATAAAATTTGACATACGGGTGCTCAGAAGCCTTCCCGAGTTGATAGTGAAAACAGAATTTAAAAATTTTAATTAGTTCCGGAGTTATTAATTAAAACGTCGACCAATGCCTAATTAAAAAGCGAGCGGATCGTAATTTTCGCCCTTCAGCGTGTTCCTCAAAAGAGAAAGCAGAGAGAGGAAAATTTCGCGGGTTTTTCTAAAGCGATCGCTTCCGATCTGTTGGAAATATCGAAAATACACTTGTACCACGAGAAAGAGCCTTTATTACCGATTCTTACGGTGCAATTTTTTTTTTTTTTTTTTTTTTTTTAAATACGGATTTTTTATATTTTTAAAAAAAGATTTAAAAAGGGTCGAAAATTTCTCTTTTTCTCGATTGTCTTTTTTGAAACGCCCTGTACGACCGAGTAACTGTTCCATTTCTTAACAACTGGTATATTTGGAAAGGACATTTAATCCTCTTTCGAACCATATAAACATTTTTACAAAATACGGATTAGCGAACCATATTTTTAGATTTTACAAAACATCGATTCTTTCAGAAAACAATTTATAACTCAAAAGCGTTTAGAGATAAATCATTTCTTTTTTTTTTTTTTTTTTTTTGTATATAGATCTTGCTTCAACAATTGGATACCCAAAAGACTAAGAGAAAATTTCAAAAACTGAATGAGTTATAATTTTTTTTTTAATTTTCAGTATCGCGGCAGTTTTCGATGAAATTCTGAATCGACGTTTCTGAACCTCTTGCAACTGACCTTGACAGAGAAGAGAGAATAAGATTCTTCACCTTCAGTGCCAGGTGCTAGAGGTCGGGAAAAAGTTTTTCGCCCACGTGACAAAGTATACTTGAAATAAAAAAAGCAGTTTTTGAATGTTTTCAATTTAAAATCAATCAAAAGCAGAACTTCGAAATTGCCCGTCATTATGGCTCACCTGTATGCAGTTAAAAAATCTAAAGTATAGCTTTAAAAATAAAATAAATAGACATATTATATTTATTTAAATTCATTTTTATTTCATCTGTTAATGACACCATTCACCAATTTCATCTGTTAATGAGTTACTTTTAACAGAATAATATTGATATTTTTCCCCCTTTTTTCTATGAATTCGGTTGTAAAAAAGCAGTTTTGGAATTCTTAAATTTTAGATGGATTTCAATAGAAATCGTTAATCGCCCTTGATAGATTAGCCATTTTGAGTCTAAAATATATCATAGATATTCATTATTGTAATACATAATACATCATTCAAAAGGTATTTTAAAGTATTTTTATTGCAGGCTATTAAAATGATATAAGCCGTTCAAATTCTGTACGAAACTTTCGGAGAAAACTACGGAAAAACCAGAAATTTTTTATTTTTTTATATTTTACAGAGTTTAAAATTCAGATTTTCGCTCACATTTCGTACTAATAATTTTTAACGATATATAGCCCGGAATTAAGCAAGTTTTGGAGAAAACCACAGATGAGTCAGACACAAATCTTTTTAAAAAATGTTATACGGCGCCGAAGGCGCTACCGCATGGGAATTTACTGCGCTTTCAATTAGCTATTTTCACGATATATCGATAAGCTGTTATTAGACCTGAAACGGGAAAAAGGCGCCGCAGGCGCCACCGAGCGAACGGAAGTTTCGTAAAGTCGGATTTTTCAGGGATCGCGAACCAGCTGGACGCCGAAGGCGGCTAGTAATAAATAAGCCTATTGTTGTTTTCTAAGTAACAGATATGCACAAAACAGAATTTAATTTAGTTCAACGGGGCTTATTTGAATATATTCTTCCATGCAAATGCATGCAGTAACTATGTTTCATTCCCTATCATCGGTTACTATATTAGTTATTTAAGATTTCTTTGGTATAGCTTTAGCATAGGAGTCCCTTGGTGGCTATCAAATTTTTGTTTCCATTATGATGATGTATTAAAATGTCTGATGCAATGGCGTAAGTAAAGGTCTTGCGAAAAAAGTCTGAGCACTTTGATGCAAAACTTCATATTTTACCAAGGGGTTTTATACTGAAACTGTTCCATTTTTTTAGCACTAATTTCCTAAATTTTATTTTAATTATTAAAAAAAAAAAAAAAAAAAAAAAAAAAGAAAAAAAGAAAATCGTGTTATTTTTTGTCATACAAAGAAATTTATTTACTTACTTATTTTCTCATTTTTGGCACCAATATGATTTTTTTTTTCTTTTTGCTAATTTTAAAGTTAAAAAGGGGTTTTTATATTTAATATTTTGAACCAATTATACGATTGAACTAAAAAATAAAGCATTAGCTAAATTTTTTTCTGATGACTAAGTGTACCAATTTTTCATAAAAATCTAAAAATCCGAACATATACAATGATAAACTTTTAGCTTTATATTAGTTAGATATTAGCAAAAATGTTTGCATGCTCATTCAAGATGGTGGATAAAAATTGGTAACGTCGGTAAAATTACAGTCTGAAAGAAATAGTACAAACTGTCGTATATATATATATATATATATATATATATATATATATAATAAAATAAAATAAAATTTCTCTAAAATTTTGAGAAAAAAAAATAATAATAATAAAATAAAATAAAAATATATTTAAAGGGGACTAATGTGCAAGTTGTACCTGACGGGACTAAAGTGAAAGTTGTACCTCAAGGAACTAATGTGAAAGTTGTACCTCACGGGATTAATGTGCAAGTTGCACCGAACGAACAAACTATTTCTTTCAACGAAAATACCTACTAACACTGGACGATAGGTCTAATATATCGTATCATATTATATATCGTATTTATCTAAACTCCCACCTTTAACCTTTTTTGTATTAGCTCCTTTTCCCTTCACTTTTACTATCGCCTTCGGGCATTGACTTCTCTTCGGAGATTACATCCTGTCCTTGTCCTTGTGTTGTCCTGCTTTGTGTTTTATATTTGTCCTTGTGTTAAAAAAAAAAAAAAAAAATTATAAAATTTGCTCCTTGAAAAAAAAAAAAAATTCTTACTATCCCTAAACTTTCTACTAGTTGTGTAAGGCTATACTCAACCTTTCTACCCATTTTTATTATTGTGTTTCCCCTTTCCATAAGCTCTAAAATTACTTTGTTACTGTTTTTCATTTTTGGTATGTTTTCCCCCCTCTCTCCATTGCAGTAAAATTGACTTTCGGGACTTTCACTCCGTTAAGCTGTACCTTTAGGTAATGGAGGATGCGTGACGCTGTCACAGGTGCCTCCCATCCATTCAATCCTAACTTCCTAACTTCGTAATATAACTCATTCTTATTTCACTTCCTTCTTCGACTCGTTTTAATACGCATTTTTTATATGCATGAGCAGCCCCCGAAAAACAAAAACATTAAATCATTAAATTCCTTTTTTTACTTATTTTTATTTCATATTATTTCACGCGCACTTTTTATTTCCTAATTCAAAATTATTAAAAAAAACTTTTTCGATATCGCTTGTAACGATACTGATTATTATTAATTTTCTTTTCTTTTTCTTTCAATAATAATAATAATAATAATAAAGATTTTGATGAAATTCTGGCAAAAGCAGAATTTAGTTTAGGACGGAGGACTATTAGTTTTTTTTTTTTTTTTTTCTTTTCTTTTCTTTTTTCAAATTATGACATCGCTTTCAAATTATTCAGTTATATTTTCTATAAATTTTAGATTTCGACAAATGTCCAACTATCGAAATCGACAACGCAAAAATCCCAGATTGAGACTAATAGGCCCTCAGTCCTAAAAAAAAAAAGACAATTTACTTTTTTTTTTCTTTTTTTTTTTTTTTTTAAATCAAAGTTTAAAAGCTATATATTTTTTTAGTTTCTTGCGTGCATTAAAAAATTGCATAAACCCAATTATATTCACAGAAATAAATGTTAGATTTTTACCTAGTAAAAAAAAAAGTAATATTTTTTTTATTGTAAAATATTTCTTTTACATAATCTATTTAATACATATGCTAAGTTTAATCGATATGTAAAGATGGTTTCAAAAGTAACATATTTGTCAATTATTATTATTATTATTAAAGTGAAATGTAACTTTAAATAATTTGTTCATTATTATCTGATAGAAGGATTAGATGAATATGAAGAGCAGATGGCAAAGTAATCTACAATAGAATGCAATTAAAATTTAGTTTCGGTTGCATCACGAACCAACAAAAACACTAATTGCTACGCAGACGAGTAATTCATTGATGGATTGACACATAGTAGCGTCAAACATCGTTTATCAAATCGATAGCCCGGAGATAAATGTCAAACTTTGAAACCATACTGACCTAGTAACAGTTTTTTCATGTGAGTGATCCAATTGTCGAGGTTTATAAAAACATATTCATATATTTCGTGCTTTGTTTGAGCTTTATAATTTCGAAACTAAACTCATAAAATTCGAAAAAGGCATTCGGTATAAAACGTGGTGAAACGTTACTGTGATTAATAGGTTTCCATTTCAGACTAAATCCTTGAATTGAATAATATAAATGGTGTAACTTATTATTTATGAATAAGTGATACTGTAACTCTCATAATAAATTATTAGTGAGAAAATTAAAAGGAATAATATAGTCTTTAAAGAGTGAACGAGAATGAAAAATTATCCTGTTCGCCTAGATTATGGAACGAATTCCAACTTGTATCTACAAGATAATTTTTTTTAATTTGTATCATATTATGTTTGTTATAAAGTATTAAAAATGCGCTTTTGTCATTATGGAATAGGGTAAAAGAAATATGATAATCTTAAGACTAAGAAAAAAAAAAAGTTATGTGATCTGCCTAGATTATGAAATTTCCTCCTACAATACTACTCAGTACATACTTTAACCAACATATAAATGTTTATATATATATATATATATATATATATATATATATATAATATTGCATCTGAACAGCTGGTGCAACTCTGCATGTCAATGGTTAAAGCTAATCATGCCATATTCAACAGGAAAAAAAAAATGCATGTAAAAAATTTATGTTAATTTCATCTCGTTATGTGTTTTGTACTGTACAAAAATATTAAAGCATACTTTAAAGAAATACTTCCTTTAAATATATGTGAATTACTTCGAGTGTCTTTGTACGCAAACCACCTGGGGTGTATTTTCAATTTTCAACGTTAAACATATACAGAGGCTGTTCGCACATTTTTTAGACGATTTTGATGGAGTGTACTGAAGCAATTTCACTCATATTTCGTGTTTTATTTGTTCAGTTTGATAACCCTTGTTCTTAACTAACATTCTACATCATAATTTCTATGATAATAATGCTTTTTATAATATCGGAAGAGGTATATTTTTCTACTCCTCTTGAACGCCTTTCCAGAGTCCACAAAGCGTTGTAGGTCGGTGTTTGGATAATGTTGATTTTAAGAGTCGAAAAACACAAAAATCCAACAGTGATACATCAGAAGATTTAGCAGGAATGTCAGTGAAGGGTATGGTTTTAATTCCCGTTTTTTGTTCCATTTTTTTTCTAGAAAAGCAATTGCGGATTGCGATGTGTGGCTGCTTGTTTTGTCTTGATGCAGTTCAACGGATTGATAGCATTGTGGATAAAGATCTGGATTTTCATTTTTTAAAATTGGAATTAAAATATGTTCTTGAGAGTATTTAGAGTTGATTTTGACATTTTTGTCACATTATTTTGCTTTTATCTTGCGCTTGTATGAAAAAACCAGTGGCAATCATAAATCCTTTAGAAAAACTCTCTTTTGATGCTTTGAGCCATGTAGCAAATTTTTTTTCTCCACTTTTGTGATAATAAATTGATCTTTTTTTATTGCAACCACTTAAATAGACCCAAGATTCATCTGTTGTTGCAACATTTTTCCATTTTTCTCCTGATAAATGCTTTTCATAAAGATTTCACTAAAAACTATCTTTGGAAAGAGTGGAAACCTATCCTTTCATCCACTGCCATTTTAAAAGCGCATTTTTGCATCTAAACAAAAATTATAAATATCCGAAGATAAATAAAACTTCCAAAAATATAACTGTTGTGAAAATAAAATTCTCCATGCAAACGATTTTCTCTTACTGCGAAATAAAATCGTCTAAAAAATGTGCGAACAGCCTGTACAATAAGTGGCCACTTCATTATGACTACTTGACAGTTTTGTGCAAATAAGGGGGATAGAGCAATATAAAGAAAGGGTATAAAAATCATTACGTTTCTTGTAAAATTCTATAAGAAAACTTTTTAATTATAATAAAAATAACAGTTACTATGAAAGACATTTAACAAATTAAAATATTATATACACAACGTAAAATTATACGTTTCGAGCCCTCCCAGCTAAAAAAAAGTCTTCATAAAAACTAAAAAAAAAAATGAAGAAAAAATGCAGATAATGTGGAGGTATTTGTAACAATCGCAGCTTAAAAAGTCTTAACAAAAAAAAAAAAAAACAACAACAAAAAAACACTATTAAACTGAAGAAAACTGCAGAAAAACTGCAGATATTTGGAACAGTAATAAGTTTAAGGGGGTAAATGTTTATGGGGGGGGGCGAAGTTACCTGCAAATTTTCTGCAGTATTTTTGCAGTTTCTCTTCATTTTTACAGTTTTTTTTTTTTTTTTAAGACTCTTTAAAACTGGAAATGTTCCAAATACGCTCACATTATCAGCATTTTTTCTTCATTTTTTATAGTTTTTTTGAAGAGTTTTTTAGCTGGGCTTTTAGGCCCATTATCAGTAATAGCATCAGTGAGCAAACACTGAAACTAACGGACAGAAATCTTCTACAAAAGGGCGGTGTCGGTGTCTCAGAATTCCAGGAACGACCTACCACCATCTCGATAAGTCCTTGCCAAGAAAAATAAAAGCTGTATAAAACAGAAAAGTTGGCCGAATGAAATGCTGAATTGGTGGTCATAAGAAAGTGGCTGTTAAGTGCATATGAGTTCTAAAGCAGTCTAAAAATATTTACGTAAATGAGAAATTACTCCCATTCAATGTTCTTTCCCCGAAGGAAAATTAAAATGCTGGATTACTCCTAAGAAGCAAATGCTCATATTATTAGTACTAATTTTTTTTTTTTTTTTTTTTTTTTTTTTTTTTGCGTTCGTTACAAAATCTCTAACATCCAACAGATATACATATATTGCTTGTGGCATTTAGAGATGTTCGTATCTATTCTAGAAAATGCTTACATATTTTCTGGATGAATTCATTTATATTATTGTAATTTTCAGTACAATTTGGCAAAATAAAATGATAATCAAACTATTTCGATTGAAAATTTTCATGGTTAAAAAAGATAGTGAAAAGTGAGAGATAGAAAAGGATTTTTTTTTTTTCAAATCTAACATGCATATTACAATTTTTTATTTTACATTTCTTATATAAGAAAAGTGTATATATATATATATAATTTGAATAATTTAATTTCTTTACAACACTCAGCAAATGAAAGGTAGATGAAAATACCAACAATGAAATTTGAAATGAGATGTATTACGTAAAAAATTATTGTCACGATGATAATTTCATTTAATTACACTAAGTAGTAAAAAGATGTTAAAGTACTTACGCAGAAGAGAAATAACATACATAACACGTAAGCCTAACGATAAGATAATTTGCATAATCCATTAAACCAGTAAAAACATTCAACAAATAATAGAAATTGAAAGAAATAAATTAACCAAAAGAAACTGTTGAGAAAAAGAATTCGTGAAGTGAAAAATAGAGTTTTAAATGCTGAAATCCAGAAATGATCTCATCAGGAAACTTGCATCTCTGTCAGCAAATGCAAGATTTCTGATCATTGTATAGCTATTTCAAGCAATATACAACACAAGTTTCTATCTTGCATAAAAAAATATAAAAGGAAATTAGATTAAACAGTAACTCAACCAGAATTGAAAAATGGAATACGTATTATTGATAAGTCCACATGTAACCGATACCAAGCAGAATAAGTAAAAATAAACCGGTTGCCTAAACGAACAAACTGAAAAGAAATGATTAAAAGTAAATAAACGATTAATCGATATTGGTTTCTGAAATGAAATAAATGAAAGCATTAAGTGATATTTATTTTTCTTAAAATTTAAAAGCTAAAAGCACAATTAAAAAGATGATATTTAAGAGGGAAATTTAAGTATAATGTTAATCAATACGATTTTCATTTTAGATTAAACGTTCGACGTAACGTGAGCTAGCGCCATCTTACGTGAAAAAAGTGAGTTACTATTAAGTGATTTTAGAATATATATATATATATATATATATATATATATATATTGCGGGGGGGGGGGGGGGACTTTGATTTTATTCATATTTTTTATATATTATTTTACACGAATTAAAAAAGAGGTGGGGGTGGGGGGGGGCTTTCATTTTTTTTATTGATTTTCCGTAGTTTTATTAGCAGGATTTCTTTAAAATTTTTATTTTATTAAATTGTTTATACATATTCTGTAAGTAAGAAAATAAATAAGTGCTTTGATACCTTATTACCGAAACTACTATGTTGTAAACATCACAAACTTTTTCTAAATCTTTACATATACCAACGTGACCTAGTGGTCAATATGCCTTGACAGAATCATCTGAAAAATCGCAGAAATTTAAAAATAGCCTGTAAGTCAACATATGTTCATATTAAATAGATACATGATATTTCATAAAATATGTATCTCATATCAAGTTTCGTGCATTTATATATCATAGTAACTGAGACATAGTCTTTCTGCAACCAGAAAAAAATTACAGTATAGCAACGCCCCATATCGACGATACACACCAAAATTAAGTCAGCGTAGCTTTTCACAATGGTCATCCATAATTTCAAGTTTGATGCAATTTATGTTGTCGAATTTCAGATTCAGTCTTTCGTAAACGAGGAAGATTGCAGCATATCAGCGACATCTGTCAGCCGATATGCACGCAAATTAAATCGGCATAGGTTTTCATATTGGATTTCTCACATATCAAATTTTGTACAATTATAGAGGGTGTCTCAAAAAGTTGAAACGCGCTTTAGCTATTTATCCGTTACCGGTAAGTGGGCAAGGTTAATTGAAAAAAGTTCTTTTGGTGAAAAAAAAACTACATTAAGATGAAGCAGAAGAAAGGAGGGGGGGGGGGGAGGGAGTTCGTTAAATTGAGTAAACACTTTTTAAATTTTTATTCGATCCCCCTATACAAATTTTGTGAATTATAAAATTTCCATTTTCTATGCTAGGAAACCAAAAGAAAATACTATGCAAGTCTAAAATTAACAGCAATCGGATTATGAAACAGAAAATGTACTTTCTTATGCCACTCTTTTCGTATCACTCAAAAGGCTGTTTTATCGGTCAGTATAACGTTCATATTCAAGTTGACAATGAAAATTTCGAAATCTAAAATACAATAACATGCGTTTTAAAAAATACGAAAAGCGCTTAAGTATAAGGTCTTTAAACAAACGGAAAAACCATGATTGGAGTATGCGGGGCGCAAAACTTTTGCTGCTCTCAATTTCATTTTAATTGATTTGAACTGAAGAATAAATGTTGAAAATAAATAAATAATTGAAAAAGATATCTCCATTTTATACGATTTTTTTTTTTTTTTTTTTAATTGTTTAACAAAAATATTTGTCATGGCAAAAATAGTTTAATAATGGGAAAGAAGTCATGTGCGAATTAATTTCTTTAAATTTTTGTTTTGAAAACAAACATAATAATAATAACAATAATAACAATGCTATTCTGGTGTAGCACTCACAGGACTTTTTCACTATAAATAGAGATTGGAGATTAAAGAGTAAGATAACGAGCACTGTTATATAAACCTACGTTAAAAAGAATTCAAATTAGGCTTCGGATGAGTTTTATTTGGCAAATAATTCTGTGTGAAGGGTGCTACTGGTCCCTCCCCCCTCCTCAACCCCCCCGTTTGATTATTGCACTCACATTTACACAAAATTGAAATATATTATTAAAATTGCAGTTCATTTAAAAATATTCAGACAACGTTCACTCACACCATTTCTTAAAACTTAACAATCTTGATCAAACTTTTCGCATAGGAAATTTCTATCAACTTCGAAACACAACATTTGAATAGTCTGAAATTATTTGATTTCACGTTACTCTGATAACAGACAGAGACGAAGATGAAACGTTAACAACTTGACTTCGGTACTCAGGTAACCTCAAAAGCTGTAAATATACAAATAAAATAAATAAATAAATAAATAAAATAAAATAAGGCGATGAACTTAAAAAATACTTTATTTACCGCATGGGTATGAAGAATTAAATTCAATTTCCGAGCAGTTTTCCTGAATTTGGTAAAATATTATCATAAACCATTTCCACTAATTACATTTAATAAACAAAAAACGTATTTACTTAATTATTGGCAGCTCAGTATATCTTTTAGAAATTATGCACACACCACATGGTGTATATAAAAATAATCCTATATTGATAACACACAGTACAACTTGAAATACATTTCAATCAATTCTTAAGTTTCATCCCCTATATCCTAGTTCTTTTGTCCAGCCCTGTAAACGAACGATGTACGATTTTCATACCACAACTCTACATGAAACCTGCTTTTGCGCATATCAAAAATAAATATTCGTTTAATTTCGTGTAATGCAGCCAAAAGATGTTAAACTCTACTTACCTGCAATTTCCTCCATAGACGTAATGTATTTGAATACTTTTGAGTGTCTCTGTACACGAACCATTTACTTGATCTCAACGAAAAGTTTAGTGTAGCATCCCCTTCTGTAATACTGATTTAGGGCACCGAGTTTGAACTTCCTGCTCTTTTTTGTTCTTGAGGTATGCTGATAACAGAGACACAGCACACACGCAGACACACACACAGACCAACCGCTAAAAGCATGTTTTTCTGATTCAGGGAC
Source organism: Salticus scenicus (assembly GCA_963930645.1). NCBI lineage: Eukaryota > Metazoa > Arthropoda > Arachnida > Araneae > Salticidae > Salticus > Salticus scenicus. The sequence continues at coordinate 120,957,338 of OZ005661.1, forward strand.
ATTAAAACGTGTAAATATAATGAAAACTCAATTTCGAAAATTTGACCCAAAAACAATACTTTTCTCTACCATTTGCATCTGTAAGAGAAAGTAAAAATGCATGCGTGTATTGTGGTATCATCAAGGTTTTCTTCTTTTGTACTCGACTGCCAGTGTGAGGTCCGAGGTGTCTCTCTCTCTGCGAAATCATGAAAACGGACATTCCGTGCACCTTTTTGCACTCTCAGATGCAAAGTCGCCGCAATTTCACGCTCGACTTTGATAATGCCGTTTTGCGCTCCCTGGCGAAGGTTGTACCCAGACATTTTGACGCCTAGCAAACACCAATGAACTATTAAACTAGGTGTGAACTTATGTATCTCACGTGACCAAAAACTTTCTGATTTGTTGTCATCTTGTGGAAAAATAGTCCCCCCCCCTTTGCCTCTCATCAAAATTTTGGAGGACTGAAAGATCAGAAAAAACTCTAGGGACTTGTATTATGTGGACTTGTACTATAGGGACTTGCTTACTGTGTTGAGAGAAGTCGTTCTCCTGAACTTCTCTGTAATTTTTACACATGCTAGGAATCCCATATATATGTGATGCATGTTTTTATGATTGTCCTGTATGAACAGGAGGTTAAATAGAATGGTTATGTACTATTTCGTCTTATTATTAAAACTTTGTTATGTTATTTCACTAGAGTATTTATTTTTTAGTTTCACTAAAATAATAAGTTCGAATTTTAACAAAAGTTGCAATTCAAGTGATGCCTTCTGAACCTGTTACTGAATATATCACATTAATTATAAAACTTTTCAAGAAAGCTAAAAGTGTTTATGACTTCGGCTTGTCTGTCTGTCTGTCCTGTCCCTCTGTCCCCATTCTAACTCCCGTAAACATTTACGAAGTTTCTTGAAACTGATATATGTTATTAAAGCTCACTATGGGATTTTCCATATTGAAAATGGAGAAAATACCACCATAGGTTTGTACCCTAAAGAATTTCAAAGCATTGCGTTCTATGAGAAGTATTACACTATAAACCAAATTTTAATGCCTTTATTTTGAACAAATCATAACTAAATTGACATTAATTTTTCGAAAGAAAAAAAATGTTCTGCAGAATATAGTATGATTACTATTAAGATTTACAGGTTCTCACAAAAATATTCAGTTAAATTAATGGCTATAATTAAAAATGTCTTGAGTAGAATTTTCGTTTGCATTAATCGTTTTTAACACTTTCAATGTTTAAGAGTGCTTATGATTTGATTTAGCTCATTTGTCTGTCTTTCTGCTCGTCTGGCTGTCTGTGCTCTAACTCTGTTAAATATTAATGGAATTCCTTTAAATTGATAAAATTTATTCGAGTTTATTATGGAAAGTTTCTATTTGAAATTGGAATAAATACCACCGCCGGTGTGTGTGCAGGGATACCAAAAAAAATGACAATGCAGTGAGAAGCATTTTTGAAAACTATTATATTTAAATAACTTCCAACAGCACAAATCACAGTGAAATTGACATTTATTATTCATACGGTTAAATATATATATATATATATATATATATATAACATGGTATGTTTAGAATTAAGATTTATACTGTCACACAAAAATATCCACATGCATTAAGGGTTGTAACCAGAAATTGCTGAAATTGCATCTTCGATTTTATTAAGTGTTTTTAACACTTTACACCAATGTTTAAGCGTGATTATAATTTAATTAGACTATTTGTCTATCTTTCTGCCTCTCCGTTGTGTGATCACTTGGGCAAAGTATATTGAAGAAAAAGAGTACGTACAGTAGGAAAGTGTTAATAATCTATCCGAACCGCATAAATTTCCGTTCTTGTTTTTATTATTATTTAAGTTTATTTTTAAATAATAATTAATTGTCGGAAAAAATACACACACACACACACATATATATATATGTCATAAGAATACGTAATTCTGCTTTCAATTAAAAATCATCCACTGAGTTTTAAATATAGATATGCCATTCCTTGTAACGATATTGTTGGATTAAAATCGAAAAATTCCTAAATGACAAAATTTGTCTCGAGGTGTCGTTTAAAATCGTAATTCTATTCCTTTTATTTTGTATAATTTTTTGCCGAAACGTCAGTGGAGGCCCTCTGTTGAGACTCAAAACGGTTTTGGGCTGTGTCTGTGTGTCTGTCTGTCGCGCGATAGCGGCAGCAAAAATAGCGCTATTGGCTTGAAATTTGGTACACATGTTCATGAGCCCCACGAAATCAGCTGTATAGTTTTTGGTATGTATTCCATTTGTAATTCGTATACAGGGACACGCAAAAGTTTTTCTTATCATTACGGCCTATGGGAGGAATTTGTATGTATCGCGATAGTGGCCACAAAAATCACGCAATTGACTTGCAATTTGGTACACGTGTTCATGTGCCCCACGAAATCAGCTGTATAGTTTTGGGTGAGTATTCCATTTGTAATTCGTGTACAGGGACCCGCCAAAGTTTTTCTTATCATTACGGCCTATGGGAGGAATTTGTATGTACCGCGATAGCGGCCACAAAAACCACGCTATTGATTTGCAATTTGGTACACATATTCATGAGCCAAACGAAATTAGCTGTATAGTTTTAGGTGTGTATTCCATTTGTAGTTCGTGTACAGGGACACGCCAAAACTTTTCCTATCATTACGGCCTATGGGAAGAATCTGTATGTACCGCGATAGCCACCGCAAAAATCAAGCTATTGACTTCCAATTTTTGCCGAAACGTCAGTGGAGGCCCTCTGTTGAGACTCAAAAGGATTTTTTATTCCGTCTGTCCGTCTGTCTGTCTGTCTGTCTGTCGTGCAATAGCGGTCGCAAAAATCACGCTATTGACTTGAAATTTGTTACATATGTTCATGATCCCCACGAAATTAGCTGTATAGTTTTGGGTGTGCATTCCATTTGTAGTTCGTGTACAGGGACACGCCAAAGTTTTTTTTTATCGTTACGGCCTATGGGAAGAATTTGTATGTACCGCGATAGCGGCCACAAAAATCACGCTATTGACTTGCAATTCGGTACACATATTCAAGAGCCCAACGGAATTAGTTGTATAGTGTTAGGTGAGTATTCCATTTGTCGTTCGTGTACAGGGACACACTAAAGTGTTTCTTATCCTTACGGCCTGTGGGAAGAATTTGTATGTACCGCAATAGCGGCCACAAAAATCCTTCGATTGACTTGCAAATTGCGTACACGTTCCAGCTTTGCGTATAAGTAGCTGTATAATTTTTATTGCTATACTGTTTATAAACTGTGTACAGGGACACGCCAAAATTCTTAACATTACGGCATATGGGGTGAATTTCGTTTAAAGACATTTTAATATCATTACTTTGCAATGAAGAAAATGAAACTAGCGTACGTGAGTAAGATGCTTAAACTTATGTTGTTTGAAGAAAATATGTGCTCTTAAGCTTTCTAATTAATATAGAGGACCTTACAAAAGTGTTCTGACAATATCACATAGTCATCCAAACGATGTTAAATTTGGAACACTAATTAATTTTAAACGCAAAATAAGATGAAAAATTTTTACTGGTGTATACAGTGTTTATGGTTTGTTTACAGAGACACAGGAAAGAATTTCGTAACATTAGAGCCTATGGACAAATTTTTATTCAAGCGCGCACAATTAATGCGTTTATGCTGAATTGAACTTAATAAAATTATCATACATTATAAAGATGTTTGAAATCATGTTTACTCTTAAAAAAGTTTATGTATAAACTAAATAATTTATGGGACCACACAAAATAATTCCGAGTATGTACTGTAATCATCCAAATGATGTCAAATTAGTTTGAAAAAATAATGAGCTATAATTAATTAGGTTTATTCTTATTATTGGCGTTTATAATAACTATGGCTACTTTTCCAGGATACATGAAAGAATTTCGTACTATTACGGTCTATAGTCGGCATTTTTAAAAAGTTTATTTTAACATGGTTACACCCCATCAAATATAATGAAAGTTTATTAGAATTTTAAAAGCATGTTTTCCTGTTGAAAATTGTGGGCATAGAATTGGAAATTAGTTTAAAGTTTACGCAAAATATTTCTGATATGCTATTTGATTTTTTTTGTATGAAATTTGGTAGTTATGAAATTCGGTATTTATGAATTTCAGGGAAATAACACAAGACTGTCATTTATCAAGAATGTATATTGTTGCGAACATGGGGGTTCGTAAGTTGTCCGAGAATGAAAGGCGAAACTTGTAAAAATTCAGTGATTTATTCACAAAAAGTTCCAGAAAAATACAGGTCTATAAACCAAGTATCAGCTTCAATTCAACCAGTAAAGAGAGCTTAAACAACAGCCGTTAACAGCAAAACAACAGTACAAACTGTTTAGCAATAACACATAAAGCAAGTCTCATCCAAAGAAGCTGAAAGCAAAGCAAGCATTTGACGAAACTGACACAGATCTGAGACTGACCGCTTTGGCAAAAATAATGCTCCTTTTATACTTTTCTATCGAACACAGACTGTTCTGGAAAATTCTCGTATCACATCAGCCAATGAGATTAGAGCTTCCATATTTGGTATATCCCTAATAAAGATTTTCTCGCCAATGTCGCCAAAAAATCGCCAAGAAGGGAAACAGTCGTCAAATTTGGCGCCAAATCCATTTCTTCCCTTATTGGAGATTTTTAATGCGTTTTCAAGGGAAAATTAGGCTATTTTAACTCTAAAACGACTAGAAATGCACAAAATTAGCATTTTATCAACTTACTAAACCTCTTTGAAAGAAATTATGCAAAAATAAAATCAATTATTTACAATTCCGTAACACTTTATATGATATACAAATAGGTATACAAATAGAGATACAGCAGGGGGTTGAGGGGGGCGGCAGCCCCCCTCAGAAATGTATCTGATTATGGTAATAAGTCGTTCGAATCATTATATACTGTTATATAATAAGGAATAAATAAAAATGACCTATTGAATAATGTCTGATGCAAATAGGACGTTGAGGCTCCTGATCTGCAGATCCACTAGTTAATTTACATTGAGTACTTATCTCTAATAAGTAAAGAATTAAACGCGTATTATTATTATTTTTTTTTTCGGGAGGGGTGGGGGGGGAAGACACCTTGTATACTGCGGATGATTAGATGACTTTCTCATAAATGGGTGAAAAACCTACATAACTGTGCAACCCGCTGGTGACGTATATCAATATCTATTCGGCAACAATTTATGTATTAGCATCCTCATCCTCATCATCATCATCCATTTCAGCCTTTATTAATCCACTGCAGGATGAATTCCTCTCCTAGGCGATTCCAAACTGCTATGTTCTCTGAGATTCTTCTCCATTCTGCTCTTCCAAACTTCACAATTTCATCTCTTCAACGACACAGTGGTCTCTTCCTCGGTCTTTTCTTGTCTCTTGGTATCCAAATAATGACTTTGGTTGTCCATCTATCATCATTTCTTCTCGCACGGTGCCGACCCCAGCTCAATTTTAATTTCTTCACTCTAGAAATAACATCAGTAACTTTGGTTTGCTTCCTAATCCAAGTGTTTCGTTTTCTGTCTCTTCGGGTGAATCCTAACATGCATCTCTCCATGTTTCTCTGGGTTGTTTGAAGTTTTCGCATAGTTTTAAATGTTAATGTAATTCATAAAGAAATTTATATAGAAACTTAAAATCGGTTTCCGTTATATTTCGTAATTCTCATCTTTAAAAAATAAAAAATCGAAAATTTATGTATAGACCCAACTAAAAATAAAGTTTCGTTCAATTCTCTGCCTTTATTTCGGGAGATATTTATTCTTAAAAATTGACGAATTGTGTTCTGCACCACTCAAAGCGTGTAAATACATTGTAAACAGAAAATTACACGAATCAAATAATTTCTTCTTATATATAATAATTTAGTTCCCTAAGACTGGGAAATTAAATTCTGTATTCCATATATTTAGTGTTTAAAACAACTCTAATCTTCCTTTAATTTGAATTGATTATATATATATATATATGTATTGCTAGTAATTTTAAAAGTTAGATTAAATTTTAATATGCAGTATGTACTTAAAAGCAAAAGAAACATTTTAAAATTTGTTACGAAATATCTCTTTAATATTTGTAACTAAAATTGTGGATTCCTTTTGTGTCCATATATCTGGGTAATTTTTTTAAAACTATTTCCGTAGTAATTTTATACTTTCATTATAGGAAATTATTATAAATGATTTTTTTTCCAGAAATCATTGTGATCAATATTCTTAATAATAATAATAATAATAATAATAATAATAATAATAATAATATATAGAAACTTAAAATCGGTTTTTGTTATATTTCCTAATTCTTTTCATTAAAAAAAAGAAAAAAAAAAATCCAGATCTATGATTTTAAAATAAAATTTGTCTTAAACATATATTTTTTGTACAAAGTTTTTTTTTGTTTTCATCTCATTTATCCTTTAATTTTAACTTTATTTATTTATTTATTTTTTTTTTTTCTCTTACCCATAAGGTAGAGAAAATATTGTTTTTCGCTTAAATTTTCTAAAGTGCGTTTTTGTTATATTTTCATGTTTTGAGGTCTCCTGAATACGAAAATCATGTTTTTAGCGGTTGGTCTGTGTGTATGTCTATGTGTCTGTGTGTCTGTCTTGTCTGTTATCAGCATATTTCAAGAACAAATAGTAGCAGACATTCCAAATTTGGTATTCTAAATGTGTATCATATAGGGATGCTGCAGTAAGCTTTTCGTTAAGATCAAGCAAATGGTTCGTGTACAGGGACAATCAAGAGAATTCTAATACATTACGTCTATGGGGGAAATTGCAGGTAAGTAGAGTTTAACGTCTATAGACTGCACTAAACCAAATTAAACGAATATATATTTTTTGTAATAGAGATAGTCAATTGGGAAAAAAGAGTTTGTGTATGTAGGAGCTTCGCCTCCCCCCCCCCCCCGAGGGGAGTAAATTTTCATGATGGGTATCTTTCAAAAGAGCTCGCCAATACCTTTAAAACGAATGGATGAACCATCCATCTGCGATAATTTAAAACAAAGTTATCGATTTTTTTTTTTTTTTTACTTTTAACGAAAAAAAACTTAGATTCTTTTTTTTTTTTTTTTTTTAAATATTGATAATAAAATGGACTTTTTTTGGATATTTAGTGTTATACTACTTCTCTAGTATGGAAATCGTCTGCATTATCATAAAAGATAATTTTTTTAAATAATAATTTTAATAAATTATTTTTTAATAACCTAATTAAATTCTATATGAATGTAGTTGCATTAATGAAACGGGGGATTGAGGGGGGGTGGTAGATCTCCTCACACAAAATTAATTATCATATAAAACTCTTCCGAAGCCTAATTTGAATTGTTTAACATAGGTTTACATAACATCGTTATCTTACCTCTTAATCTCCAACCTGTATTTATAGTATTAAATTTCAAGGAAAGAGAAAGTCGTGTGAGTGACGCACCAGATTATTTTCATTCTGAACGTAAACACTCTACGGCGAATGATTAATTTATTATTTACGAACTTTAACAAATACATCCGGAAATACATCACTTATTACGTTTCTCTATGTTCGATAGAAACACGGTTCGTAAAAATTTTAGAATTCTGGTTTTTAATAGATTTACGTATTTTGGGATGCCCAGAGATGATTCGATCAATTTTAGAAAATTTCTGTCTGAGTGTCTCTGTGTCTCTGACAAAAATTGTGGCAGCGATAGTTTAAAAACAAATGTACGGTAATTCATATAAGTTTGTATTTAGTTGCGCATTGACATAAACTAGTACCTATCGAATTTTGGTGAAAATCGCTTAAATACAATGCTGCTCTACTGCAGTTTCAACTATTTACAGGAAAACTATATTTTAATCTCTGTTGTATATGATTTCACAAAACTTGATATGTAAGAGGTTTATGCTGAATACGATGCCGAATTTATTTGGGCGCATTTCAACCGATAAGTGGAGTTGACATGCTGCAATTTTCCCCATATATGTCAAAGCTATGTGGTAGCTTCTAATGGTGTATACAGGGTGGTCCGAAAAACATGATAGAAAGTACTTTAAGTTTCTGCTTTCAAATGTATTGATGCAAATATAATTCTTCCATATTATAATAGCACATATAGTGACATTTCAGTTGAATGCTTAATTACCGGAAATAAAGAGTAAGCAATATAGAATCACAAACCTTTTAAGATCGATTATATATCGTAAGAAAAATTTATGAGAATAACCGATATAATGTCCCCGTTCGACGGGCATGTCGTTCAGAGTTCAAAAAGAAAAGGACGCTTAGTGAAGAGATAATCGCGCAGTAAGTTATAGCACTCTAAAGTCGCAGTGATTTTTAAGCCATCAGATGACTGATGTAATGGTCCTAATCTCCCACTGATTTTCATTGTTTACAGGTTGATGGACAGATATGAATCTACAGGGAATGTTTAGGATGCAAAAAGAAAGGCGTCGGGACGAAAATCAGCAGTTGTTACTGACGACATCAGGAGCCTGCACGCACATACTTTGGGGATCAGCCAACCACTTCCACTCGACAGACGGCCCTACAATTAAGCATATCCAAAACATCATTACAAAGGCTAATGAAAGCAGTAGGATTGTGTCCATACAAGATCCAAATGTGACAGCCGCTAAAGAGGGGGGGGGATACTGTGCAGCGGAAAGATTTCGCAAACCACATAATCGAGGAACTTAAAAATGGTTCCATCAGTGAATACAAGATCTGGTTCAGTGATGAGACCCATTTTCAGTTGAATGGTTTCGTGAACAAACAAAACTGGCGCCACTGAGGTACGGAAAATCCTCATCTCAGCGCCATCTCTTCACTGCATCCACAAAGGGTCATGGTGTGGTGTACCATATCGTCGAAGCAGATAATTGGTCCGATATTTATTGATGGTGTGGTCACAGGAGTGAAGTATCGAGAGTTGCTAGAGCGTCACTTTAGCCCTGATGCGGGCCATCTCAATAGGACATGCCGGTACTGGTTCAAGCCAGATGGGGCTCGTTCCCAAAAAACTTCTGATGTCTTCACGTGGCTTGAAACGACGTTTGATGAGCGTTTGATTGCATTGGATGCAGAGAAATTCACGGGGCACGGGATAGAGTGGACCCCATACAGACTGAACTCAAATCCGCGCGACTTATTATTATGGAGTTACATCAAGGTTAGAATCTATAGGAATAGCCCTGATTCACTGGAGGACCTAAAATTGGCTATCAGAAGTAAGATTGATGCACTTGATTACGACACACTCCAGCGCATTATGACAGAGTTTCGGAACCGGCTTTATAACACTATAGTCGGGGACGGTAGACATTTTAAGCATCTTGTATATTAAATGTCATTCATATCTTTATTCAATAAAATATGTTTCATGTTCTTGCATGATGTCTTTTTTCCACAATGATCGCTTACTTTCTATCATGTTTTTCGGATCACCCTGTAAATGCACCAAACTTAATGTTTGCGATGGCTATTATCAGAGCAAATGCTAATATAATTTGAGTGTATGTCGGTCGACAGGTGGCGTACTATACTGCCATTTTTCTCATGCACAGGAAGTCTATGTATCCGGTTCAACGTCGTATAGATGCACCAAACTTAATATTTGAGATAGCCATTATGTAAAAGAAGAATGATTACAATTGGGTGTATATCGGTCGGAAAATGGCGCAGCTATTACTCATCTTTCGCCATTTTTACTCAGGTTACCTCTCAACTTCTGCTGGTTAAAATTAGACTGGACTCATTTGTAAATTCACTATTGTGAGAAGCTAGAATTAATTATTTGTTTATGTTAAACGACATGTATAGCTGTTCTTTTTGTCCACAACAACAACAACAACAAAGAAAAAAGAAATAATAATGTTTTGTAATGACCAAAACATGCTAGGGTTTTTTTTTTTTTTTTCCCCTGAAATATTTGTTAATATTTTCCAACAAAGTTGCAAAATGTATATGAATACAGTTCACCTAACCGCATTTCCACTTTCGTAAATTTTTTTTTGAACAATATGAAACTGATGTATGTTATACAAGGATTATTACCATATTTCTTATTGAAAATGGTATAAACTGATGTATGCTATTACCATATTTCTTATTGAAAATGATATAAACTGATGCATGGCTATTACCATATTTCTTATTGAAAATAATGTAAATATCACTATAGATATATGCAGAAACAGGGACTTACAAAAAAAATTTTGATGAATTATGATCTATGAGAGTCATTTCTTTAAAGTAAATTTTAATATATTGATAATGAACACGATATAACAAAATTAACATTACATTGCAGACAAGTATATTCTGTACAGAATATAGTATTATATTGCTTGAAATCGATTTTCTATTGTTTTGCACTTTTTTTAACAGCATTTATTGACTAAATCAATTTGTTACATTATTTATATTCCCTAAGTTCAGATAGTATCATAATCTATGCAGGATGTGTGATTTTTTTCATATAAAACAAAGAAATTTGAACATATATAAAAAATAGATTTGGAAATCTGAACAACAACCGCATCTAAAAGCTATGTTTTGTATGAATAATATTTAGTAAGTATGATTTCATGTTACAAAGTTTAAGAGACCATCATACTTAAATGACTTTGAATTAATTTTAATATGATTTCTAAGCAGAATGATTAAATAGCAGTGCATTTTAGTTTACAAAGATAAATTGTAAACATAATCACCATCAAATAACTTCAAATCAATCCACATATGGTTGCTTTACAGAATGGGGGGGGGGATTAAATAACAACACATTTCAGTTTACAAAGATAGATTGTAAAAAAAAAAAAAAAAAATGCTGCATTAGGCTACATTATTAAGCATTCAATTTAAATTACCAATATATAGAAATGAAGAAATTTAGCATTAATAAATTACTCTCGTTAGTTTTAAATAAAAAGTTCTTCAAATACTAGGTCAAATATAAAGTATGCAAACTTGTTGAACTTTTGTGATGAATCTGAAATCACTTAAAAGTTTTATTCTGAAAGATTAACGGCTATTGGAAAAAGCTTGACAGAATAAGTTGATGTGAGTTATGTATACATTAGTTGAATAGTGAATAACACAGATAACTTTTAAAGATAAAAATTATCTTTTAAACTAATATGTTATGACAATCACAAAACTTTCTTCTGTATTCAATAGAAATTCGCTTAGTACATATTATTATTCATTATAAGTTTCTTGGTGACCGCAGACAATTTTAATCTCAGTAAAGTTCAACACAAAATATCGTAAGAAAGTTAACCCTTAAATGTCGTGCGTGCGTTGCCTTTCGGCTACATATCCAATTTGTCTTCTAAAGTACACTGGTGGACAAAATTAAAGCAACAACCTGTTTTCTCGTTTTCTTCTTTTGCACATAATTTTTAAACAAATAAACGTATGAACATAAAACTTGGATGGCCTGTTCGTTGTCATATTATTAACAAAATTTTATGTCACTTTAGCTTAAGAATAATTTTTAAGCTAATAAATATTAAATTTTCTCTCAAAGGTAAGCTTTGGAAAAAATGAAAAATTTCAATAATTTTAGGAAGGAATACTTAATGGAAAGTGGTGTTAAGGATGCATTAGAGATAGGTAAAGACGCACATGCCTTGAAATGTAAAACACAATCTCGATTTTTCTTTCTGTATTAACTTTTCTTTTACTTTTATAATGGACTTTAAAAAATATATATATATAATTTGTAATTTGTAAACTATGAGCATCACCGGAATAATAAAAATGTCGATAAATAGATTGATAATGAACATCTTTCTCAATTTTCATGTTTGTATGTATATTTTTTAAAAAAGCTATTCACATGCGAAAAACAGAAGAAAAAATAAGATACAGAAAAGTGAATACAGGTATAGAAAGATTTGGTTGTAATCTAACATATGGATGCGTGTGCATCCTTGCCTATCTGTAAGGCATCCTTATGACCATTTTTCATTAAGTGTTCTTTCCAAAAATTATTGAAATTTTTCATTTTTTCAAAAGCTTATTTTTGAGAGAAAAATGAATATTTATTAGCTTAAAAATTATTCTTAGGCTAAAGTTACATAAAATTCGGTCAATAATACGATAACGAACAGGCCATCCAAATCTTATGTTCATATGTTTATTTGTTTAAAAATTATGTTCAAAAGAAGAAAACGAGAAAACAGGTTGTTGCTTTAATTCTGTCCACCAGTGTATTAATAGAATATTGAAGCTCTAATTCCTTGTCTTTGCCGATTGGCAACAAATTGTTTTTTAGCTGTTAACCATACTTAAAATAAAGTATGATTTTTAAAAGTATTTTCATATGATTTATTTAGAGTAGAGAGAAGAAAGCCGTAAAACATTTTTAATTCGATTTTTGAAAAAAAAAAAAAAAAAAAAAAAATCAGGCATTATAAAGAGTTAATTTGTGCCGACATCTGAAGAAATGCTTTTGTTGTTGTCGTTAAAAAGGTAAAAAAAAAAAAAAAAAAAAAAAATCGATAAATTTGTTTTTAATTATCACGGTCTATGGTTCAACCATTCGTTTCAAAGGTTCGACATATAGAAAAAAAATTCTGGTTGACTGTTAATATAATATAATATATATATATTAACATTAATTTCGCATTGAAAAGCTAAAAATAATTTTCATTAGGTGCTTTTATAACGACATTTAGTCCTATAATGCCATGTTAAAAATTATGAAAAAATGGAATGACAGCGCCACCTGCTCAGAGATTGCTTTCCAAATGTAATCAGTACCAGTTTAGGTCAACTAAATATCAAATTTGGTTACAGTCAGTCAAATAATTAACTGTACGCGAAACCTTTCTCAGAATGCCAAAGAATGAGTCAATATTTAAAAAAAAAAACCTTAATAAAATCTTTTTTTTTTTTACTTTAACTCATTTTATTAAAATAATTTTGTTAAATTTTTAAAATTTGAAATGCAATTTACTTTTTTAAAATGCATCAGATCAAAAATTATCATGATCTATATTTATCAAATCATACAGAGTTGAAATTCAAAACTTATCAGTTTTTTATTTTTTTAATTAATTGTATATAAATTGTCGTCTTTTAAAATAAATTGATCTCTAAATATAAGTATTGAAATTCTAATGTTGTTTTTTAAAACAATTTAAAATTTGAAATACAATTTACAATTGACATTTCATAATTTTTAGATTTTAGTAAATTTCATCATTTTTGAAAATTAATTAATTAATTAATTAATAATTAATCCTTTCTAGTTAAATTTTGAATTTTTCCTACTTCTTAAATTTTTTGTCGTTTTCTTTATTCAAAATGTCACTTTCGTTTCCAATCAATTTATTTAAATCTGTAATTTGTTGCTACAGATCACACACATCAATCTTTAAATATACTTTAAGAGATATTAATAAAAATTTGCCTTTAATATGATTTCAATTTGTGTCGCTCAAATTCTGATATACATGTAGTAAAGATATACAAGTAAAAAATAATATTGCTACAGAAATCTTATTATATTTAATAAGAAGTCAAGAGAGAAACATACGTAATACTTTAACGAGCATGTGCTTACAAAACGTATACGTATGTGTAGATGTCTGAAAAATGACAGGCATCAAACAATCTGAATAAACAAGCGATAAACTCGATTTATTTCAAAACCAATGATATGAGTTTTTGCAAACTTAAATATAACACAAGAAAAAGGAAATTTCTTGAAACTGATCTAAATTGTGGTATCGAATCTTTGTTAAAAATGTTTCAAATGAAACAACTAAATTACAACCAAATTTTAAAATAGTTTTTCTATGTTTTTTTACACGTTGTCTTAGAGTTAAAGTAAAATTCTTTTAAATAGAAACAGACGTGACCTCAAAACGAATCAGCTGTTACGAGTCATCTGACATTTAATTGCACCCTCACTTATTTTTTTGAGGGACTGTAAATTCCGCCCATTGGCTAGAGACGTACAAAGTCTACAAAAATTTTTATACATACGCACACACAGAGATACACAGACAAATGAACATTTTCTAAAAATAGACAATTCGTGTTCAGAACATCTGAAAAAGTGCAAATCGGAAATTTTCACAAATCTACATATATGTAGAAGAAAGTAAAAAGTATTTTAATGAATGAACGTATCCAAGTTTAAGCTGTATAAATATAAGTAATATTAGAATATTTTTGTATTAATTATACGAGTATAATCAATATTGATTATACTCGTATCTCAGTATACTATAATTTGTGTACAATTTTGTGTATACATAATTTGTGTGTTCTACATCGTTCAAAAATATGAAACGAAAAAAAAAAAAAAAGAGAAGAAAAAGAAGAAGGGAAAATCTTATGTGAGATTATCGTTGACATCTGGCGTCAGCTAGTAAGATTCGGCTACAAGTAAGCTATATATTTTGAGATAGGATTATTTTAAACAAACAGTAATTTATAAAAGTGAACTAATTCAATCCGCGTTTGTAATGATCGATAGATGGCGCTTTTTCAGCTATTTTTGTTAGTAAATATAATAGCCACGTGTATTTATTATTGTTCTTTTTGTTATTCTACTTAATACTCGTGCCTGGCGAAACTTTGTATTGTTTTATTTATTTATTTTATTTTATTTTTCAATAAATCTCGGAGTAGTCCCCTTTGTTGACATTGAATTTTGACATTGAATCGCTCAACATCGCTCTAATAGCGATGAGCGGGGGCTGCTCCCTGTTAAATATAATTTCTCCGCCATTACATCATGGAAAATTGATTGCTTTTGGAAAAAAATATTTCAGTTTATTCAAAGTTCGATCGGAAGTAGATTTTTAACTGAAGTTGAACAAATATTAGTTTCAAATCATCTGATTAATTCTTTACTTCCATTAGCCGAAGCAACTGAAATTTTAAATTTGTCACTTGGAAATTAATGGAAGCTTAATTCTGGATTTCTTGATACTTTGGAGTTACACTGTAGCACACAACAGTATGTGTTATCTTTTTTACCGTATTTATTCATTTTTATTCAATAAATATATGTGAAACTAAACATCGGCAAGCAATGGCGGCTTAATGGAAGCCGAATTAAAGCATGTTAATTGTAATTTCACCTTAGCCCACCAGAGGGCGAGCATTTCATTACAATCGCGGATAGCAATAGGCAGACGATTTTTGTTTTTGAATTTATGTAAAGGTTTTTTTTTTTTGATGAATCTAATAAGAGCTATTGTTTTTAATGTATGTAATTGAATACATTTTCTACAAATTTAAATAAGTTGAAGATTAAATTTAAAATAAATATTTTAAGTTATAATATTGAGAGAAAATCTTAAAGAAAATTAGAACACCGCTTCGGAGAACATTTACATAAACTTGTAATGGATTTGAAAGGGTAGAAGATTAAGCAAAGTTAAAATTAATTGAAGAAAAAACTAAATCAATGATTACACAAGAACTTTGTGCAGGTGAAAAATTGCTTGAGTCAGAAATGGATGGGTTTGAGGATCATCTTGATTGTTGGCGTATGTTAGAACAAGAACTAAATAATTTAACATTGTCAGTAAATAATAATGCAAGTCAAAGTCCTGGAGTTCTACCAAATTCATTATTCTAAATCTGAATTATATAGGGATGCTAAACTAAACTTTTCATTGCAGGATTCAAATACATTACGTGTATGGGAGAAAATTTTTGTAAGTACAGTTTAGCGTAGGCTGCACTAAAACACAGAATTATATGCTAAATAAAAGTGTTCCTAAATCTAGTTTGAATAATTTTTAATGTAGGTTTATATGACAGTACTCGCTTTCTTATCCCTTCATCCGCAAACTGTCTTTAGAGTATTGAAAAGCAGAGTAGGAGAAGGTCATGTAAGTGTGCCATGCCAGATTTTTTCAAATATGAATGCAAAGTAACCTGGAAAAAAAAATCGCATTTTAACTAATTTTAAATAATCTGGTGTGTCACTCACACGACTTTCTCTTACCCTGAAATTTAATACTATAAATACAGGTTGGAGATTAAGAGGTAAGATAACGATGTTATGTAAACCTATGTTAAACAATTCGAATTAGGCTTCGGAAGAGTTTTATATGATAATTAATACTGTGTGAGGGGGTCTACAGCCCCCATTAACCCCCATTTCATTAATGCACCTACATTTATATAGAATTTAATTCGGTTATTAAAAAATAATTCTGTTTTTAAAAAGTAATTTATTAAAATTATTATTTAAAAAAATTATCTTTTATGATAATGTAGACGATTTCCATATTGGAGAAGTAGTATAACACTAAATATCCAAAAATGTCCATTTTATTTTCAATATTAAAAAACAAAAAAAAATTAAGTTTTTTTTTTTCGTTAAAAGTGAAAAAAATCGATAACTTTGTTTTAAATTATCGCAGATCGATGGTTCAACCATTCGTTTTAAAGGTATTGGCGAGCTCTTTTGAAAGATACCCATCATGAAAATTTACTCCTCTCCAGGGAGGACTTTCCCCCCCCCCCCCCCCCCAGGGGCGGAGGCGAGGCTTCTACACACAAAAAAAAAAAAATTCCCAGTTGACTATCTCTATTACAAAAAATATATATTAGTTTCATTTTGTTTAGTGCTGTCTATAGACTTTAAACACTACTTACCTGCAATTTCCCCCATAGACGTAATGTATTAGAATTCTCTTGCTTGTCCCTGTACACGAACCATTTGCTTGATCTTAACGAAAAGCTTACTCTAGCATCTATATATGATACACATTTAGAATACCAAGTTTGGAATGTCTACTACTATTTGTTCTTGAGATATGCTAATAACAGACAGACACACATACATACACACAGACACACAGACATACACACAGACCATTTGCTAAAAACATGATTTTCGTATTCAGGGTACCTCAAAACGTGTAAATATAACAAAATCTCGCGTTCGAAAATTTGACCCAAAAACAATACTTTATCTACCTTATGGGTAAGAGAAAGTAAAAATCTATCAAGTATGTTTTCCTCGAACATAGCTAAGAACAATCCCAAATCAATAATTATTTAAATAAAATAAATAAATAAATAAAAAGCATTGAAATCTGTTTCCTACAGTGCCACAGACAGACAAATAGACAAAGTATGGAAATTTATAAATCCCTTTTTTTTCTGAGTTTATCATAAATAAAAGAAATTTAGCTTCGCTAAATACCTATGATAATTAGACAAAGATTACGGTAATGCCAAAACTAACTTATATGTAAATATATGCTGTTAGTTTCCAAATCACAATGTCTATCTGTAACAATTCACGACTTATTTCTCCATATAACTTTATGAGGTAGAAATGATATATTTCCACTGGTAAAGAAATATACATCTCATCACAGAGAAGTTATCAATATGCCTTATTGGAACATTGATAATTTTTCGCTCATCGAATTAGACTGCATTTATATTCATAATCACGCATACGAATGAAATTTATGAGGCCCCAACCCAGTTCCAACGCATTTAATTTGAATTCGTTTCATTTCAAAACAAAAAGTTCCCATGTCATCGTATTATTTTATGTATTTTAAAGAAGATTAATACTATTAAGTATTATGTATCTAGGGTAAAGGGTGAAAATTAGCTAAGGTGAAATGAAGCTTGATAACTTTTGTTTTTGTCCATTTTTGACAATTTCTAACAAAGTTGAAAAGTGTTCATGACTTCGGTTTCGGTTATGACTTCTGTCTTTCTGTACCTCTGTCCGTGTGTTATTCTGTGCGCTTGTCCGCGCTCTAGCGCCCGTAAAAATATTCAGAATTTATTCGAACTATTATATGTTATTCAAGTTCTCTATGAAATGCTTTCTATTTGAAATAGTATAAATAGCACAATTGGTTTGTATTCGGGACACCCAAAAATAATTCTATTACATTAAGTTCTATGAGAGAATTTTTTATAAATAACATTTTTAAAACTTTTACTCTACAAATCACAATAAAACTGATATTTTTTTATCCATATGATAAAAATAAAAAAATGTTTTCAATAGAATAAGGTATATATCTTTAAATTCATTTATTATAAAATCTAACAGTATGTTCCCAAAATTTTCTTTCATCTTTAAATTCTGAAGTAAAACACAAAAGAAGAATCCTATTACGTTTCATATACCGTATGAGTTTCATTAAAAGATAATTTCACCCTGTCAACTGTGCCCACCAAAGGCCGAGCGGTCCTGCGCTCAAAGCTGTTGGACGTGAGGAGCTGGATTCGATTCCAGGTCGCACTCGTCGGCTTAGTCGTTAGGAATTTTCCGTGTTTTTCTCCGAAACTTGCGTAAATATGGGCTAGGACTGCTTCCCCCAGTGATTTCCCCTTAGGCCTAGGACCCTAGTGCAGTCAATTGGTCTCATTCCCAAACACCTTACAGACAGCCTGTCAACTGGTTCTGTGCTCAAAGCCAGTGGACGAGACGAGCCGGGTTCGATCCTAAATAGCGCTTGTTGACCTAGCAGTTCGGAGATTTTCGTGGTTTTCTCCAAAACTAGCGTAAGAACGGGCTAAGACCCCTTAGAAAACCCCTAGGGATGTTATTCTTTCTTAGGCCCAGGTCCCTCGTGCAGACAATTGACCTTAACCAGAAAACCACAAACTACACACGCTGTCAACAGATGTTTAAGACAAATGTAATAAATATAACACAAAAACTCTCCCAGACGACTGTACAAAAATAAATAAATAAATAGAATATACAGAAAAAATTAAATCAACCGTGATAACTGACATTTAACTAAATATATTAAAATATATTTGCGTGAAATATATAACTTAGTGTAGAAATTAAATCTTTAAAACACTCCTCACCTCCTCACCCCTCCACACACGCACATCGAAGAATATTATTTCAATATTACACTCAGGGACATTGAAAACAGCGCAGAAGGGAGAAAGGTACAACCCCGAAACTATGCAAATAAGTATAATCAGATCCGATATGCAAATGATCCAAGTTTGGTGCCAATGCGCATGGCCACACACGCTGCAGTGGCTCTGCAATCAGTAAGTGGGCCATATATAAACCGGTGCATAGTGGAAGATTCATAAACGTGACAATCTCATTTCGAATCTAGAGGGTGTTTAGTAAGCGAAAAATGTCATGTTGGCATGTGAAAAAACATTTCTCACTGTTAAGCGAGTTTGAGAAGGGCCTGATCATTGGCTTGAAAACTGAAGGCTGGTCGACGCGCGGTGTTGCTCGCCACGTCATCCGTTCTGAGTGTGTCATCAGAACACGTTGGGAGCAGTGGTCACGAGATGGTACTCCACGTGCGGAGAAATGGGTCTGGAGCTGCCAGGAAGACGAAAAAGCAAGAGGATTGAAGGATCATGAGACAAGTACTTGTGGACCCCCAGTGACTCGTTCCAGGATACAATCAAATGTAGGGGTGCCAATTGTTCCAAAAACCATTTATAGACGGCTTGTAAAAGATAATGTGCAATCCAAGCGCCCTTTTCGTGTACTGTCATTAACACCGGAACATCGGCGGCTTTGTCTACAGTGGTGCCAAGCCAGAGCGACGTGGAATATTACAGACAGGCAAAAAGTGGTGTTTAGTGATGAATCCCGATTTGTTTTGGGACAGATGATAACCGCGTGCGGGTATGGAGACGTAATGGTGAACGCCACAATCCCCCCTGTAGTATTGAAGACCAACAAATAATAATTTTTGATCATTGCGTCATATTTCTTTCCATAGATGCATTGTTCCGCAATACAGAATCAATCACAAGTCTTGAAAAAGGAAATACAGTCTTTATTTATTTCAGAAATAAGTCACATCTTTTAAATAGCAGGTTCGAACTCAAACATATAACTTATTCGATGACGCAGCAAGAGAGAGAGAGAGAGAGGGCAGAGAATAATTATCACGTCTTTACTGTCTGAGAAAAAGAGCAAAACTGGGGAACCGCAATATGGTTACACGGAGAGATCAGCCAAGAAGGGAAGCCATCTGCTTCCATTATCATTGTTTTTCGCCAAAATTCATGCCAATTTCAATTCTTTGTTTCTAAGAATAAACTAATGTTAATTTTTGAATTATCAACGACGGTTTTTGAAATGTATTAACCCTGTAATTCTCCGGTTTTATGCCAAGCGTCAGGTTGACTAGAGAATGACCGTTATGAAACTGAAATCATTAATATTGCGTAATTTCAAATAAATTATTACATCCGGTATTGAAATACATTAATTCTGACAATGAGTTTTTTTGTTTAGGAATATTTGAGAACACTTTTTTTTTTTATAATTATGCTTAATGTCAGAATTTCCGTTAGATATTATTTTTATTTTCTTTTTATCCTATAAAATAAATTACATCTCTATTTAAAAAAATATACACATTTTATTTACGGTATAAGATAAAAAACATATAAAATTTAGATCTCTGAATGATGTCTGTTATCGTTTTATGTTAATATATAGTGTAGGTCGTATGTATCATTAAAATTGTGTAATTTTTGATGACATTTAAAAACAATTCTTTCTTCAAATGCCTGAGAACAAATTATGTAAATACAATATCTCACTTGAAATTTAATTATTTTTTTATTGCAATAATGCATTAATTTATCATTAAATTTCGTTTTATTTAAAAATTCAATTAATTTAACCATATATATATGTGAACACCTTCACCCCCCCCCTCTCCTCGCTGTCGCGCGACAAACTGTTCGCACAGCAGCGTAATGTTCAGGGGCTGTAGCCTATGATAGCCGGTCCTCTCTAATTGTCATACATGGAACCTTAACTTGCCATCTTTATGTTGACGACATTCTTCGACCCCACGTGAGACCTTTCCTCAACAATCTTCCACAGGCAGTTTTTCAGCAAGATAATGCTCGTCTGCATACAGCTTGAGTTGGTCAAGACTTCCTACGTCATGTTCAGACTCTTCCATGGCCGGCCCTCTCCCCAGACCTGTCTCCTATAGAGCATTTGTGGGACTAGCTGAAACGACAGATGCTACAGTGTCCCTCTGTACATGATATGGAGGTGGCTTTCTGAGATCTGTGGGCCCATCTGCC
This sequence comes from Salticus scenicus, assembly GCA_963930645.1. NCBI lineage: Eukaryota > Metazoa > Arthropoda > Arachnida > Araneae > Salticidae > Salticus > Salticus scenicus. The sequence goes on from OZ005661.1 coordinate 120,978,438, forward strand.
TCAGGACAACATCAGAAGTCTAATCAATTCAATGCCGGACCGTGTTGTGGCATATATTGCAGCAGGAGGCAGTCCGACGAGGTACTGAAGTTGTACTGTATTTGTCTCATTGGACACACTGTATTTGTTTAAATGTCCTGATTTCGGGATCAAGTGAATCTCTTATCTGTATGATTAAGTGTATTAAATTTCATTTCAATCCGATACTTCTTTCTTACTGCGCTGATTCAATGTCCCTAAGTGTATTTCTTATTGAAGTTAATCAAGATTAAATTAATTATACACCACTTTATAATTTCGTCTTTTATAGAGAAAAATTTTTCTAAACAACTGCATTCAAATTCTTCATTCCTTTTAAATAAATGTTAAAAATGGGCTCTACTGACATTTGAAATTGAATGTTGAAAAGTTATCGAAATAATAGCAAGTATTTTTTCCCACTTTTACATATTAATATTTTGAAAACTCTCATATATCTTTTATAGATCTAAGAAAATGTTTTCAACTTCTGTTTTATTTATTTATTTATTTAATGTTTGAATTTTTAACTAAATCACAAAACAAGAATCCTTGTTTCATTTACCGCGTAGATTTCATTCAAAGAAAATCTCACCTTGTCATCACGTGATTGAGATAAATGTAAAAAAATGTAACACAAATACTGTTTTAGAAAACAGAAAAAATAACTAAATAACTAACTAACTAAATAAATAAATAAAAAACTTTTACATATGATAAAAGAAGATATTTGTGTATGCGTATGTGTATGACCGATGCTTTCTAAGAAAATAGTTGGTCGCAGAGCTACACAAAGTTGCATGAAGGTTCGTATTGACCTCTCCTGATGCACCTCGAAGCCCGACATCCGAAATATCGAATAGTTCTTTTTAAAATTAATTAAAATCTATTCATGAAAAGATCATCTCTAAAGATATAAACGTAAAAGGTGATTTTACAGTCCGTTAGCTCTGTTTATTAGAGCGTCATGCTAATAGTGGGATGGTCGTAGGTTCGATTCTCCAATGGCTAATATATTAACTTTTGCAGGTAATTAATAGAAAAGGTGTCAATTGATAAAAGAAAATCTTTCAGTGACTATACAATGTCCTAAGAATTCTTGATTAGATATTTTTCCCCATTAATTAAAATTTTTGCATCTCACTAGATTGTTTGGTGCTGCCATCTGTTGTGTGAAGATAATAATCTGTCCGAGCAATGTTTGTTTAAAAAACATTGACCTTGAATAATATTGGCGCCACTTATTTTCCAGTTAAAACCTAAATTCAAATGTCCTGTTAAGGCACAAATGCAAGCAATATGGACTCAGAATCAACATAGCTTTGGCAGGAAATACGCTGCTGACGGCAGCGATAACCCGAAATGAAATTTTAAAGATTTCAGTTGATTTTTTTTTTTTTTTTTTTCTTTCTTTTTTTTTTTTTTTTTTTTGGGGGGGGGGGGGGTTATCTATAAAGTGATGACTAATATTTTCTGAAAAATCCTTTAAATATTGGGACTAGCGAAGCGGGCAAAGCCTGCTAGTAATAAATAAAACTTGAAATACTTCTAGATAAAATTGAATTTAACCGGGAAATTGTATTTATATATCTATTTTAAATACTATATCTTTTATCTTCATACGTTGCAATATATTTAACACCAGAGCCTTGTACCTTAGACTAGGAATTAAGTTTCTAAAATTTCATGATTTATAAATTACTTTATTAACTTGTCTTTTATTGAGAGAAACTCTTTAAAGAATTGCATTTATTCCATTTTCATTTTAAGGATTAAAAGTATGCTTTCAAAAGTGACATTTGAAATTGAATGTTGGAAAATCTATGACACAAAATGGCAAGTAATTTTGCCCAATTTCATATGTTAATAATCGAAAAACTATCACGTATTCTTTATAAATGAAAAATAAAGTAAAATGTTTTTACAATTTACTTAATCTTTGACCTATTCGAAGGGCCTTTCACTTTGTCATCGTTTGATTGACATGCATATAATAACATAGAATTTAATTTAGCACGAAAGATTTTTTTATTTTTTATTTTTTAATATTATTATTCTTCCACATAAAGGCATGCGGTAACTGTGTTTCATTCCCTGACATCGGTTACATGTTCATTTGTTAAAATTTCTTTGGTGTAGCTTTAGAATGGGAACCCCTTGGAGGCTTTTAAATTTTTGTTGTCATTTTGACGATGAATTAAAATGCCTATCGCAATTGCGTAACTAAAGATCTTGGAGAGAAATGTCAGCGCCACATTGGTATCAAATTTAAAAAAAAATTCTCTGGGGGTTCTTGGGTCCACCAGCAGTTGAGCAGTTCTGCGCTAAAAGCTGGTAGGTGTGAGGTGCTGGGTTTGATCCGAGGTTGCACTCGTCGGCCTAAACGTTGGAACTTTTCCGTGTTTTTCACCGAAAGTTGTGTAAATACAAGCTAGGTACCCTCAGAAAGACCATCATGGAGGACACTCCTCCTTCAGGCCTTGGACCCTAGTGCAGTCAATCGGCCCTACTCCCAAACACGCCAAGGGATTCAATAATGAAGCTGTTCCATTTCTTTAGCACGAATTTTCTCAATTTTATTTTGATTATTTGAAAAAAAGAAAAAAAAAAAAAAAAAAATTGCTATCAACTTTTATTTCTTTTATTCAGTAGTTTTGAAGATGTGAACCATAGCAACTTTTGATACATATTTTTTATACTTTTAGTAAATTTTTAATATTAAAATATATTAAACAACACTTTAAAATCACGTATTAAAATTTATTAAAATCGTTTACAAAGCTTTTCTCCAAAATACTATGGCATTATCAAGTAAACATTTTTTAGATAAAAACAGAGGAGACAACATCTTATATATCACAGGATCTTGACACGGTTACAGTAAAAAGACAACTTCAATAAAATATGATGAGTCCATTTGTTACAAAGGACTTCATTTTCAGTAATTTGAAAAATGTTAAGTATACACTGTAAAAAATAACGGTAGGTTTTACAGCAGAATGTGCTGGCACCCATATTGCCAGCACATTCTGCTGTTAAATAAAGCAATTTACAGTGAAAAATCTGTAAAGAGAGACTCTTTTACAGTTGTTTCTGCTGTAAATTACTTTTTTCTAATAGCAGAATGTGCTGGCACCTATATTGCCAGCACATAACTACCGTTATTTTTTACAGTGTAGATACTATTTTGAAATGAATTTCTCAGTTAACTAATACCGTCATATCTATCTCATATCATCATAAATACATGCAAGTTAACTTTACTTTTAATATATATATATATATATTTATATATGTAAATAATAATAATCTATAAAATATTTCTCTAACGTCGTCCAGTTACGATTTTATTTTGTCGAAACGATATGATAGTGATGTAATGGCACAACTATAGTATTTCTCCTCACTGAATTTGGCGATTTTTCTATGGCGCCGATTTGAACGATAACGATGTCGTTCTGGATTGTTTGAGATATAATATGGCAGCCTGCATGTTATTTATTTTGGATTTATGATTTTATGATTTATGATTTATAATTTAGCTTACGATTTTATCATTTATGCTATATGATTTATGATTTTTAGATTTATGATTTAGCCATAATCGCCAACGAAAAATCGCCAAATCTAGCTGAGGGGAAATACTATAGTTGTTCCGATGTAATTAACAAAATACGCTAGGATGAAAAATAATATTTATAAACGGACAATATTTACGCATGCGGACTCAGTTCAGTGATCTAATAAGAAAAAAAAAAAAAATGACGACATTTGTCTGAAAAAGTATTTTATGGAAAGATGTGTTTTTAAAAGTTGATCTTAAGAAGCTTCACAAGCGTCATTTTAAACCTAGCAATACTTTAAAGATCTATATAGAACATCATCTATTGTCATAAATTGACTAAAAAACAGATCATAAAAAGTGCAGTCAAAATAGGATTTTTTTTTTTTTTTTTTTTTTTTTTTAAATTATGCAAAAATAAATAAATAAAAAGTCATCGCCAACATGATGACAAGAATTTTAAAGTCGTTTATGGGGAGTCCTATACTAAAACAGTACTGCCTTGCGGTGGTATAAAAACTGGGTCGTCAATAATGAATTTTATTTCGAAACCTTTCTTTAAATCATTTTAGTTTCATTATTACATAATATGAATTTGGTTCTAACAATAATTTGGCGAATGGTGAACTAAAATTTTTATTAAGTGGTGAAATTCACACGTTTCAAATATTAAACGTAAATAAGATGTGAAAATTCCGCATGGGTTTGCCAGTAGTAATATAATATATATCGCTCTATACTGAAGCTGTTCCATTACTTTATCACGATTTTTCACAATTTTATTTTAATTATTAAATACAATGTTTGCATGTTCATTTTTTGTCCAACATAAAAAGAAATGTATTTATTAATACTTATTTATTTATTTATTTATTTTTGTCATCATTTTCTTTTCTTTTTTCATCTTTTCAATCATTTTAAAGTTAAAATAGGATTATTATTAATTTTTTTTTTTTTTTTTTAACCAATTATTCGATTGAACTAAAAAAAAAAAAAGCGTTAGCTAGATTTTGTTCTGATAACAAGTATACAACTTTTCTATAAAATCTAATTATCCGGACTAAAAATCCAGACAGATAAAATGATAAACTTTCAGCTTTATATCTGTACTGATACGTATAAAGGATTTAAGTCCAAAAATGTCGATTTTGAGTTAAGTACATAGTCAGACTCAGAAAAAAATTCTCTATCGATTGGTATAAAGGATATAAATCCATGTCATTTAGTCTTTGAGAAAATCCATTGGTAAAAAAAGATTCAAGTATGAAATTTAGCATTAATCTTTAGTATAAAATGTTTAATTCAATCTTTATTAAAAATAATCTTTTAATCTTTATTAATCCCTTTGTTAAATGAAGATTGACAATCACTGAATGGTATATAGGGTATAAATCAACCTAATCCCTTTTTCCTAATCGATTCATCTGATTAGTTTTTAGTTAGTTTAACTTTATTTTTCGTTTCCTGAAATATCAAGAATATGGACTTAAATCCTTTTTACTTATCAGTACAGATATCTATATATTAATTTGAAACGTGCTTCTGTCTGTCTCCACTAAATTGAGAGAATGGCTAGATGTAAAAATTTGGTTGAGGTGTGTAAAAAAAGGTCTCGGTCTGTAGATGTGTTATGAAAAGAGAAAAATATAAAATGTGAACGGTCCCCCCATTTGGGGGGGGGGGGGGGCAAGGGTTAAAAAAACGTTTACGAGCTTAACTCAGCTCCAAATTACTTCACGGTGAAGAAATTGTACATGGGGGGACTAGACTCGAATACTAAAAAATCAATATCTCCGATTTTGGAATTTTCAATTTTAAAGGGGGGGGGGAGGGGGAAAGTAGATTTAAAGGGGGGAAATTAGTTTGAGAGGGAAATCCGTTCTAAACCCACACATGTAGCACCTCATTTTAAAGGTCTTGAAATTTCATGTTGATTGGGGATGTTTGTATACAATATAGGGTGCCCCCTGGTGATGAAAAATGAAACTAGGTGGTTTTGTAGTAGGCCCTATCATGTTGCACCTTATTTTAAAAGTCTTGGTATTTTCTGACCGTTGGTGATGTTCGTACAGAACACACTGTGCCCCCTGGTGGTGGACAGTGCAAGTAAAGGATTTTACAGTTGACACCACCATGTGGCACCTTATTTGAAAGGTCTTGGAAATTCAAGACGATTGGTGATAAAGGTCTTAAAATTTCATGTTGATTGGGGATATTTGTATACAATATAGTGCACCCCTGTTGGTTAAAAATGGAACTAGGTGATTTTGCAGTAGACTCTATCATGTTGCAACTTATTTTAAAGGTCTTGATATTTCCTGATCGTTGTTGTTGTTTGTATTTCACCCTGTGCCCCCTGGCGGTGGAAAGTGTAACTAAAGGATTTTGCATTTGACACCACCATGTGACACCTTATTTGAAAGGTCTTGGAAATTCAAGGCGTTTAGTGATGTTCGTATACAACATACTGCAGGCACGTCACGAACCGGAGTTCCGTTCTGTTTGAGGTAATTTTTTTGTTACAGATGATTATTATTATTATTTTTTTTTTTTTTGTGATATTTTCATTTAAAAATAGAAATTCAAACAAAATCGAGTTAAAGATATAAAACCATACAAATTTAAGGTGCGTTTAAGGTTATTTTCATGGGCCCGGGCAATGCTGGGCGGGTTCGTTCCGTTCCAGGTTAATTTTTTGGAATATTTTCATGGTATTAGCGGCCGCGCATGCGCAGCCGCAGGCACCGGGGTCACAAGGCAGAGTTTCGTTCGGCTCGAAGTTTTTTTTTTTTTTTTTTTTTTTTTTGTTACTGTTGATTATTTTTTTTTCGCAATGATTTTCTTTAAAAATAGAAATTCAAACAAAATCGAGTTAAAGATATAAAAACATACAAATTTAAGGTTCATTTAAGTTATTATCACGGGCCCAGGCATTGCCGGACAGGTTCGTTCGGTTCCAGGTTAATTTTTGGGAATTTTTTTATGTTGTTAGCGGCCCGTGTATGTGCTGCCGCAAGCACCGGGGTGACAAGGCAGAGTTTCGTTCGGTTCATGGTAATTGTTTTGTTACAGATGATTATTTTTTTCGTGATGCTTTAATTTAAAAACAGAAATTCAAACAAAATCGAGTTAAAGGTATAAAAAAATACAAATTTCAGGTTCATTTAAGGTATCATGGGCCCGGGCAACGCTGGACAGGTCAGCTAACGTATAGTCTTAGTATTAAACAAAATAGAAAATAAAAGATAGCATCTGTTTATTTGGAGTCAGTTTGACGTCACATTGACAGTACTTTGTAGAAAGTGATGTCATATATAGTGTTTCTATTTATAAGCATTTTTCCGGCTTTCTTTTTTTAAGTGAAATGTCGTAAATTAGATTAAATGTTTTAACATTAAATACACTTAAATAATGATGCGACGATTTTTGAAACATTACGGTCAATAAAGTGATCGTCGAATTCGACGGGTTCCAGCTAGTTTAGATAAAAACAAAAATGTTTTGCCAGTTCATAAATAAGGTGAAAGTGCTATGAATGGCGACAAGGCAAAGTAGCTTTCTGAAAGAAATAATACGACCTCTTTTACTGAAAAAAAAAAAGAAAAAAAAAGATAAAAGAGAATTTAACTGGAAAATGTTATTTATATATCTACCTGAATATCTACATAATATATTTCTCCAACGTGGACCAATTTCAATTAATTTCTGTTGAAACGATACGATAGTGGTGAAATTAATAAAATACGTGAGGATAAAAAATAATATTTAAAAATGAACAATATTTAAGCACGCGGACTCAGTTCAATGATCTAATAAGAAAACATGACGACATTTGTACGATGACATTATTTTATGGGAAATGTATTTTTAAAAGTTATTTCTTCAGAATCTTAGCAAGCGTCATTTTAAACCTAGCAATATTTTAAAGATATAAACAGAATATGAATGATTATCATAAATTGACTATAAAACGCAATCATAAAAAGTATAATCAAAATAGGATTTCTTTTTCTTTTCATTTCTTTTTCTTCTTTCTTTTTTGTTTGTTTTTAACAAAACAATACGCCAAAATAAATAAAATGTCATTGCATTCTTGGCGATTAAAATTTAAAAGGCGTCACAGGGGTCCTTCATAAAAATCGTACTGTCTGCGGAAGTATGAAAACTGAGTCACCAACCATGAATTTTATTTTGAAACTTTTCTTTGAATAATATCTGGTTTCACTATTGCACACTATTTATTTGGTTATAATAATAATTTGGCTTCTGGTAAATTAAAATTTTAATTAGGTGGTAAAATTGGTTTAATATTTATAAGTTTCAAATTTTAAAGGTAAATAAGAAAAGAAATAAAGTGCGAAAATTTCGTACGGGTTTGTTACTTAAATATATTTTATTACAACGTTAAAATATATTTAATGCATTTACAATATGACACATATGAGGTTTTTTTGCTCAAAATGGAAATTAACTTTTCATTGAAGATAATTAAGGTTTTCAAGTTTTATGATTTACAAACTTTTTTTGAAACTTTACTTTTATACATAAAAACTCTTTTAAGAACTGTATTAGAATTTTTAAGTCTTGTTTTAGTGATTAGAGATATGCTAAAGTGACATTTGAAATTCGGTGTTGAAAAATTAATGACATAATAACAGCAAGTAATTTTTCACAATTTCATATACCGTAAAATCTCGAAAGTAACCCCCCCCCCCTTTTTGAAAAGCAAAACGGTGTGTGTGTGTAAGGGGGGGACGGGGTTATAATCAAGATTCTTTAGAAAAAATATTTTAAAAAATGAAGAAAAGGGAGGGAAGGTTATATTCGATGGAGGGGGTACTTTCGGGATTTTACGGTACTTACTTAAAAGGAAATATTAAAGGCTATCATTTCTTACATTAAAGATAAAAAAAAAAAAAAAAAAAAAAAACCTGCATAATGATTCTATTGATAACGTGCATCCGAAACTTTATGAAAAATTAGTTAAATTAGAAATAATATATAAATATTAAAACTTAATTCCTAGCCAAACTTAACTTGCAATGCGGACGTACCGTAAGTGCGTCCGAAGATTGGATGTAGCTTTGTTGGATGGAGAAAAAAAAAAGGGGGGGGGGGGGTTAATTTCAGGATAACGGAGACATTTCACTTTCAGCAAGAAAAGGGGGAGGGGGTTATATTCGATGGCGGGGGGGGGGGTTACTTTCGGGATTTTACGGGTATTAATATTTAAAAAATCGGTTTGAAACAACCACACGACTTCCATTACACACTATCACAAATATTATATGCATTTTTGAGAGATAATGTGATCAGAAAACATAAAAGTGACCTAAAGAAGTACAAACCTAAAAATTTTCCGGTTAGAGTCCGGTCTATTCTTATTCTTACGTATAAAGGTATGCAGTAAGCAGCGGTTACTAAAGCTCTCTCTCTCTATATATATATTTTTAATATTTTTGTTACATCTTTATTACAGGACAACCTTGCCGATTTTTTAATTGTTATTGCTATTTTGGCGAAAAATTAAAAATGGCTATTTCAATGTATAAAGTGTAAGTAGAGAAATATCCGAGTTATTTCGATGACGAATTTCAAATTTCACCAGGGGTGTCCTATACTAAAGCTGCTTCATTTCTTTCAAGCAATTTTTTGTCAACTTAATTTTAAATATTTTAATTATGTATTAATTTATTTTATATATATATATATATATATATTTTACTTGATGCATGATAGAAAAACTAAAGAATTTTTCAATTGTTCTAAATATACAAAAAAAAGAAAAGAAAAAGAAAAAAAGAAAGAAAGAAAGAACAGAACGAAAGAATAGACAGAAAAGAAAAGAAAGAAAAAGTAAAGCTCAAAAAATTGTTGTCCATCAATTAAAAAAAAAAAAAAAAAAAAAAAAAAAAAATACACGTCCATTTTTTTTCGACGTAAAAATAATCATATTTCATTTTCGTCGGAAAAAGTAAATAAAGAAATAAGTAAAAATAAAAATATATGAATGAGTAATTTTTTTTTTTTTTTTCTTGCATCAACTTCTTATTTTCTTTTTAATACTTTTAAAGTTTCTTTTATAATTAACATGTTTTTAACAAGTTATCTAATTGAACTAAAAAATGAGTCGTTAACAAGATTTTATCTAGATTAATAAATGTACTAATTTCCGCAGCGATCGGTTAAATGGTGTAGCTTTGTATAGCTAAGGAAAACCTGACGTATTCAAGGTTAAACACAGCAAATGTGAAAACGCGAAATATCTGACTGGAAGCAGTAGACCTGCAGTATTTAAAATAATCTGGTGTGTCACTCACTCACACGACTTTCTCTTACCCTGAAATTTAATACTATAAATACAGGTTGGAGATTAAGAGATAAGACAACGGTTATGTAAACCCATGTTAAACAATAAAAATTAGGCTTCGGAAGAGTTTTATAGGATAATTAGTTCTGTGTGTGTGTGGGGGGGGGGGCTGCCGCTCCACTCTACTCCCAGTTTCATTAATGCACCCACATTTATATAGAATTTAATTTGGTTATTAAAATATAAATATGTGTTTAAAAAATAATTTATTAATATTATTATTTAAACAAATTATCTTTTATGATAATGCAGACGATTTCCATATTAGAGAAGTAGTATAACACTAAATATCCAAAATAAAAGTTGAATTTAAAAACCCGAATAAACTACTACGTCAGAAACGCCAAAAGAAAAATATTTGCGATGCATACAGCTGTTTCGGTAGCCTTAAGCGTACCGTCTTCAGTGCAAAAAGAATTCTGAATATGGAGAAATGCTCGTATATAAAGGAGAGGGACCGAATTTAGTTCAACCAATAGGATTACGAGAAATGTGGAGTGTGTGGCCAATATAGGATTTTTTTTTTTTTTTGCCACACACTCCACCTTTCCCGTAATCCTATTGGTTGAACTAAAATCGGTCCCTCTTCTATATATACGAGCACTTCTCCAGATTCAGAATTCTTTTTGCACTGAAGACGGTACGCTTAAGGCTACCGAAACAGCTGCATGCATCGCAAATATTTTTCTTTTGGCGTTTCTGACGTAGTACTTTATTCGGGTTTTAATATTCTAACGCCAAGTCTCCTGTTATTAAAAGTTGAATTTATTTCAATATTGAATTAAAAAAGAAAAGAAAAAATTCTTTTTTTGTTAAAAATGAAAAAATCAATAACTTTGTTTTAAATTATCGCAGATCGATGGTTCAACCATTCGTTTTAAAGGTATTGGCGAGCTCTTTTGGAAGATACCCATCATGGAAATTTACTCCCCTCGAGGGGGGGGAGATGGGAGGTGAAGCTCCTACATACACAATTTTTTTTTTCACAGTTGACTATCTCTATTACAATATATATATATATATATATATATATATATATATATATATATATATATATATATATATATATATTCGTTTCATTTGGTTTCGTGCAGTCTATAGATGTTAAACTCTACCTAGAGATGTAAAAAACCCGGGAATTTTGGTTCAAGGGAATAAACATGGGAATTTTGTGGTTTAAACCGGTAATTTTGGGAATTTTGATGGGAAGAAACTAATACTCAACGATTACATATAATTTCAGTTCTTTTAAGAGTACAAATAACTTATTCCAATATCATTTTTGCTCTATTTACTTAAATTAAGGAGAGACTGAAAATTATGAGATTATTTTACAGAAAACTTAAAATAAACAAAATAAATAAATAAATAAACATTTACAATATTCACATTAATAAAGCATGAGGTTTTGTCTCCCTATTTAAATAACTATTAGAATTTTTTTATTTATATAAATAACTCCCATAAAATATGTTATAAAAAATAGCACAATGAAATTATGATAAAAAAAAAAACCGATAAAATTTATGAAATTTTGTTACAGTTAATTAATATACATATATACATATATATAATAAGTCACATAAATTACTGAAATTTTGTAATAATCAGTAATAGAGAGCAAGCACAAGGTAAAAAATCAAACCACAATTATTTGGATATTAAATGCTTAAAACAATAATGAATTGAATGAAATAAATGAATACATAAAATATTCATTAGTTAATAATTAACAATTTGTCTGCTATTTATTTTACATATTAAATTTGTTGCAATTTTAGGTGAAATAATATTTTGCAGTGTAATATTGTTCATTCTTTTAATGAACATAGGTCATTTTGAAGCATTTTTGTTTCATTTTCTAACTTAAAATATTAAAGATTTACATTCATAGGTAAAAAACTAAAACATGACAAGCTCCGATTGCAATAAAAATGAAGTGTTATATTATAATCAGTATGTATACTATCAGAACTAAGACTTAAACGTATTGCAATAACATAAAATAAATCTGTTAATTAGTTAAACTAATAACGAAACCAGATGTTGGACATACCATATCAACATTTAAATCAAGATATAGCGACAAATCAAAGACTGTTTACCCCGGGTGATATTTCGAATGTGATAAAAAAGTACTGCAGTGTTATAGTCAAGGATATTCAGTGCCTGCAGTCAAAATACTGAATTAAAAAATATATATATATGAAAAGTATATTGCTAAATTCGCAACTTCTGAAATTTTTCAAAATTCCCTTCCCAAAAAACCGGGTTTATTCCCCGATTTAAACCCGGGTTTTTTCCCTGCTCACATCTATAACTCTACCACAGATAATCATACAGATAGGACAGTGAAGCTAAAACGCGAACCGGAAATATAATAGCACCACTAGTGTCAACAGAGGGGAACTACATGTGTTAAGTCTACATGAATAGCATCTTTGATCGAAAATTGTTTTTCTATTTCGCGAGTAGTTAGTAGCAGGTCAGTATGGGAAGTTTTCTTTTTCTTCACTTTCTATTGTTTTTGAATTCACAAAATTATCCTCAAAACATTCACAGCTATTCTTTTAAGAAATAAAAATTAATTTTTATAATGTTTAAAAATATGGAATGTCAAACATATTCATAGTCAAGTACAAATTAAAATTACAAACTGTGATTCTGAAATAGCAGTATGAATTAAATATTCAACGTTGTTTGGTTTAAATAATACAAAATGAAAAAAAATGAAAAAAAAAAAAATGTTTTTTTTTTTTTATGTATATTTTCAAAGTTTATTTTCTTAATATTTAGCACTTGCTTCTTAAAATAAATTGCTTTTGACAATCAAGTTTGTAAACAATAATAAAGTTGCCAAATAAAAACGTATGTGCAGTTTTCTCTCTTTCACTTTTTCTACTACTTTTAAATTTATAAAATCATAACATTCACATCTATTTTCTAAGAAATAAAACTAATTTTTATTATGTTTGAAAATAAATTTTGCCAAACACATTCGTGTTCAAGTGTACAAATTAATATAACAAACTGCAATGCTGAAATAGCAGTATGGTATGAAATCTTAAATATTTAACATTGCTTGGTTTAAATAATACAAAATGCATTAAAATGAAAAAAATATTTCTGGTTTATGTATATTTTCGAAATTTATTTGCTTAATATTTATTATACTTGTTTCTTAAAAAAAATTTCTTTCGACAATCAAGTTCGTAAACAATAACAAAGTTGCCAAACGTAAACATCAATACAGTGGTTAGTTGGTTGGATGCTGGGTTTAACGTTGCACTAATATTACGATATGAACATAGATACAATAAAAATAAGACGAGCGATTGCGTAAGCTGGAGAGCTCGAGAAACTTACAGCCGTTAACAATAGGGTCGCAGCAGTCAAATTTTGGTTACCGAAGGATATATGGGAGTGTCCTATCTGTATAATAATCTGTGAACTCTACTTACCTGTAATTTTCCCCATAGACGTAATGTATTTGAATACTTTTGAGTGTCCCTGTACACGAACCATTTATTTCATCTCTACGAAAAGCTTACTGTAGCATCCCTATATGATGCACATAAAGAATACCGAGTTTGGAATTTCTGCTACTATTTGTCCTTGAGATATGCTGATAACAGACAGACACACAGGCAGACACACAGACCATTCGCTAAAAACATGATTTTCGTATTCAGTGGACCTCAGAACATGTAAATATAACAAAAACTCACTTTCGAAAATTTGACCCTAAAACTTTCTCGAAATAAGTGAGAGAAAGTAAAAATAATAAATAAATAAATAAAAAAAGTTATCACAAGTCACAGAGATCCTTTTTTTTTTTTTTTTTTTTTTTTTTTGTCACCATTATTTCAGAAAAGTATATTTTTAAAATAAATATTACAGCATTACAACCTTCAAGAATTTTGAAATATTAGTAATATTGCTACGATATAACGAACGTAAAAAATATAGAAATGCTGCGATAAAAGTGAATTAAATCGGGAAAACTTATTTTGTTCATCTAAATACTAAGTCAATTATCTTAATAAGTTAAAATATATTTACGGTATGAGGTTTGTACAGCAGAATAAAAATTAACTTTTCATTTAAGATAATTAAAGTTCTAAAATTTCATGATTCATAAACTACTTTATAAAGTTAATTTTTAAGAAGAATTTTTTTACTTTCTCTTACCCATAGGGTCGAGAAAGTATTGTTTTAGGGTCAAATTTTCGAAAGTGAGTTTATGTTATATTTACATGTTCTGAGGTCCCCTGAATACGAAAATCATGTTTTTAGCGAAAGGTCTGTGTGTTATCAGCATATCACAACAACAAATAGAGCAGAAATTCCAAACTCGGTATTCTGAATGTGTATCATATAGGGATGCTACAGTAAGCTTTTCGTTGAGATGAAGCAAATGGTTCGTGTACAGGGACACTCAAAAGTATTCAAATACATTACGTCTATGGGGGAAATTGCAGGTAAGTAGAGTTTAACACCTATAGACTGCACTAAACCAAATGAAACGAATATATATTTTTTGTAATAAAGATAGTCAACTGTGAAAAAAAAAAATGTGTATGTAGGATCCTCGCCTCCCCCCCCTCCCTCGAGGGGAGTAAATTTTCATGATGGGTATCTTTCAAAAGAGCTCGCCAATACCTTTAAAACGAATGGTTGAACCATCGATCTGCGATAATTTAAAATAAAGTTATCGATTATTTCCTTTTCAAAAAAAAAAAAAAAAAAAAAAAAAAAATAAGATTGAGAATAAATTCAACTTTTTTTTTTTTTTTTTTTTTTTTTTTTGATATTTAGTGTTATACTACTTCTCTAATATGGAAATCGTCTGCATTATCATAAAAGATAACTTTTTTAAACAATAATTTTAATAAAGTTTGTTGCTGGAAATGTTTGATCAAGATTGGTAAGTTTCAATGAATGTTGAGTGTGAAAATTCTATGTATAATTTTTAGTAAACTTTTAATTTTAAAAACAGAATAAAATTCTATATAAATGTAGGTGCATTAATGAAACGGGGGGGTTGGGGGGGGGGGGGCTACCGCCCCCCCCCTTTCCTCACACAGAACTAATTATCACATAAAACTCATCCGAAGCCTAATTTGAATTGTTTAACATAGGTTTATATAAGAGTACTCAGTATCTTATCTCTAAATCTCCAACCTGTATTTATAGTATTAAGTTTCAGGGTAAGAGAAAGTCGTGTGAGTGACAGATTATTTTTAATAAATAAATTCGATTAAATTTTCCATTCTCAGTTTAAAGGTAAGAAAGAAGTATGTTAAAGTAACATTTGAAATAGAGTTGTGAAAAGTTAATGACAAACGTTGTGAAGTTAAGCAAGTAAACTAGTAAGCAAGTTGTTTAGCATATATTTTTTCATAATTTTTATATAATATTCAAAAAATCACGCGGATCAAAAATTAAAATATAATTGTAATATGGAAACTCTTATATATATAAAGTAATTCCTCAAGCTAATTATGTTTTAAACTTGCTTGATTTATGCAAATACTTTATAATCTTGACTTTTATGAAGAAAAGCTCTTTCATGAACTGCATTAAAATTTTCCATTCTCGTTTTAAAGGTTTTAAGTATGCTAAAGTGATGTTTGAAATTGAGTGTTGAAAAGATAATGACATAATAGCAAGTAATTTTTCACAATTTCATATAATAATATTAAAAAAACCCACATATATCTTTTAGAAATCCAAGAGAACGTTTCTAACAATTTCTTTGATCTTTGAACTCTGAAGTAAAACATAAAAAGAGAGTCATATTACGTTTCATTTACAACGCGTGTTCCTTTCTCACCCTGTCATCAGGTGATTGAGATAAATGTTATAAATATAACACAAAAACTGCCCCAGACAACTGCAGATAAAACAACATCAACATAAAAAGAAAACTTGAAAGAAATCCAGACAAAAATGAAATCAACCGTGATAACTCATCTCCCAGTGAAAGTGCAAAATAAAAAAATAGAAAAAGTTAATAAAAAATGTTTCCTCTTCCACCTGACCTCTGGATTAGGTGCCCACTGTCTGGTCAAGCACGTAAACAGGTTTAGTTGTTCGCTCTAGATGAGACAAAAGAAAATTGCCTGCGTAATAACTAAAACTGTAGCTCCGTTTTATGAAAAAGAAAAAATGAAAGACGGGTTAAACACATGCTACCATACCAGGCATTTAGATAATACAATGTTAAAAGGATGAGAAAATTATTTCAAGTAATAACATACTGTGATTTGAAATTAACTAACAGCAAGATAACTTTGAAAAGCGGCTATAATTTTATGTTATGAGTACAAATAAGATATTTTAAATATCCCGGAAGTTGCTTAAGCAACTCTTAATGATCTGTGAATAAAATCTGTTAAATTTTATATAGTTACTTCAGAAAGACTATCATTTAAATATATTTTTCAAATGAAAATGACTTACTAGGTTATGCTATTTATTTAAAGAATTTTCTCGGACTATGCTTAAAAAGCATTTATAATTAAATAGTTTTATACATTTTTTAAAACTTGCACGCATCTAGAATATTTAACAAACGAATTACAAGTTTATTATTATCAGGGACCGAAATTTCAACTTAGGTTACACTCGCTGAAAAAAAAAAAAAGTTACTCGCCATAAAACATTATTAACTTACTCTATTTGTTACGTATAAGATGACCAGAATTTTTTATTGGAAAAAGACGAGAAATTACGCAATATCTTTTATTTTATAAGAAAACAGAAAACATTCAATTTTGAAAAAGTGGTCATTTAGAGGACACAAAATTGAATGAAAATTAATATAAAAACCGATTCAAAAGCTACATTGCACAGGTGGTCGAAGCATTTTTATGTTAAATAAGGAATTTAAATCAGTAGGGGAGAGTGGGGTTGAATGGGACAATAGCAAAATTTTTATGTTTTACATGCATCGGAAACTTGACAATTTTTCTGATATATAGCAGTACTGATGTCATTCATCAAGTGTAGTTTCAGAATTGTGCTATTCATAGAAGGTCAGAAAATTATTATTATTATTATTGTTATTATTATTTTTATTATTTAAGCTGCCAAAGTAAGTTTTTGCTGATTCAGTTAGGTAGTAGTTAATAATTAACTACTTGATTAAAGTTAATACAACTCTTATACGGTGAAAAAGCATAATCTTTTATTGCGTTTGTGATATTCAAGAAGAATAGTGACAATTGATCATTAAGCCTATTTCCTGTTTTATATGATCATGTGATGGTTGGAATGAATGGGACATTCCCCACTATGTACTAGTTTAAAATTTTACACAAGAATTATATTGAAACGTAAATTAGCCATATTGATTGTCAGGATTCTTAATTTTGTGGTACCGTACTGTATACTGTAAGAATTCCATCTACATTTAGTCCAAAATTTTACTCGCCACAGTAAAATTTCCACTCGCCAATGGCGAGCTGGCGAGTGGAAATTTCGCGTTCTGTTATTATTATTATTTTTTTTAATACAACAGAGCTATTTCTTTCAGACAGTGATTTTGCATTGTGACCATTTGTGGTGTGACACTTTGAATTTTCCAAAATACCCTTCTACATCCAGTTTCAGCATTTCATTTCTTAAACTATCTAAAAATATTTTGTCAAATCTGTAAAAACTTTTACATTTTTGAAAACTTACTGTTAAGCTAGAGATTCCTCCTTCATTAAATGTAGAAACCAATTGCCAATATTGGTATCCGAGATCATCCACATTCATAAATTAGATATCTTCTTAATATTTATTTGCAATATTGAAAGAGCACGCACTGATGATGGTGTATGGATATTGCTGGAGATAGCTTCTGAAGATAAATTGATAGTTTCTTTTGAATATTTGTTGGCTATATCTTCAAATATATATTGATTATATCTTCTAACTATGTATCAGCGATATCCTTATGAATATTTGTTGGCTATAATTTCAGAATATTTATAGAAAATGGTTTCTGAATGTTTGTTGAGGATATCTTTAAGATACGTACGAGTTATAGCTTCTGAATATTTGTTGGCTATTTCTTTCGAATGTGTATTGATAATGACTTCTGAAAATATGGCCATATATTCTTAATGTATGTCGTAATATATTCTGAATAGTTGGTAAAAGCTTCTAAATATGTATTTAAATATATATATATATATATATATATAAGATTGTAATATACAAACTAGCCGTTAGTACTTCTCCGTGGTTTTCACCAAAACGCTCTTAAATACGGGCTAAGGCCCCTTAGAAAGACTCCTATGAAAGGTTTTACTCGCAAGAAGAAAAGTTAAAAAAAAAAAAAAAAAAAAAAAAAAAAAGATGAAAGAAGGAAAAAGAAAGAAAGAAGAAAAGAAAAGAAAAAAATTACAAATATTGAACTTTTTTCTTTTCATACATAAAATTACCTATAAAAAATAACATATTTTCTTTTTACATCAAATTTCAATTTAGTGATCTTCTGATATTATTTATGACGTATGAATTTGTACTGTTAATTCATGAAATTGTTAAAACTGAGCAATAATATATGTATGTAAAATATCCTATAGTAAATTGCCTTTAAATAATCGTTTATAAAAATTTACTGACAGAAATTAAAAGATTTCTACACTCTTAAAATCAAGTTCAAATGCAAAAATCCTTTCATTTTCTAATGAACAAAAGTAGTGACACCTGGTGGATAAAAGCGCAATTAAATAGAAACAAGCTTTTCAGGGAATCTGACTATCTGACAGCCAGTGAATAATACAGAGTAGTCAGTTTTGACCGACAAACAAAACGAAAGTTAAGTATTTGGCGCCATCTACATTGATATAATGTACTTACTATTCGTATTAATACTGGTATTGGCGTCCTTGAATCTTGAATCTTAAATTAAATTATTCAGTTATTAAGCAAAAATGTGGGAAATAATACAAGGAATACTAGCTCCCTCCTTAAACAGAATTATATGTCAAATAAAACTGTTCCTAAATATATTTTAGATTACTCTTAAAGTAGACTGAACTTATCTTACTTTATTGATCTTACGGCTTATCCGCAATCTGTCTTTATAATGCTGAAATTATCTTACAAATGTTAAAAGAAAGTCGTATGAGTGACACATCAGATCATTATATGTGTATTCGCGGTAGACCAAAAACTGCTAGATTGATTTACGTGCCGTTATTTGAAAAATGATTTGCATTCTCCGGGAAAGGTTTAAAATTAATGATTTGATCAGTAGAAATAATAATAAAATAATAATAATAATAATAAAAAGATAGAAGCTTAAATGTACATATTTGAAACCTTTCGTGCCGCCATTTTGATTCTTACATCACCTGCGCTTATTTTTCCTCGTACAGGCCGTATCACTTTAAAATTTTGTTTAATTGTTCCTTTTCCCCCTTTCATATTTGTTTCTTTTACTTCCTGTGTAAATTTTTCGTAATACTAAAACTTATCGCTTTTAAGTTTTATCCAAAATATACTCTGTCCATTTATCATAATAATGTCTTTTTTTTTTTTTTAGCAACACTCCCCCCCCCTTTTTTTTTAATAGTAAAGAACACTGTCCACAACTAAACAATATGTGAACAATCTGAAAAATAAAAATTAAATTCACTTCTGTTGCCAGACAAATAAAATGTGAATAGTGAAAATAAATCCAGAAAATAAGTTAAAACACGAGCCGTTGTATTGCATTTTAAAAAATTGCACATGCAGATTTAACAACTTTTTTCTTTAAGAATTTTAAATGCAAAAGATTGTGTGTAAAAAAAAAAAAAAAAAAAAAAAAAAAAGAAGAAGAAGAAGAAGAAGAAAAAGGAGAAAAAGTATTAAAGAAAAGAAGAAATCAAAACCTATTTTTGTTTTCTAAGTAATGGATTTAAAATTCTACACAAAATTTAATTTAATTTAGGACAACACTGCATTTTTTATTTAGTTTATTTTTCTATATGAAAGCATGCAATAACTGTGTTGCAATAGCAGGGGTTACAGTATTAATTTCTTAAAATTTCTTTTACATGATTTTTCTCAATTTTGCTTTAAATATTTTTTTACTTGATGCGACAGGAAAAATGGAAAAACGTTTTCAATTGGTTTAAATATGCAAAAAGCGTTAAAAATAAATAAATAAATAAAATAATAAATTAAGATACGAAGTTGCATTCTGTAGCAACGGTTTCTACGTTAATTTCTTTTCCCCGCTTTGCGTCAATTTTAATTTAATATTTTTTAACATGTTGCCAAAGGAAAAAAAAGAGAAAGAAAAAACTTTTTGAAATGGTCTATTTTGTCTGAAAGCAATAATTCTGTTGCCCTAATAAATGTATTTTTGTATGCCTTCTTAGTCCCATACGAGTCTTTTTTTTTTCTTCCCGGCAACCCACATTAACCATATTTTTCGAACGATTTTACTTTTAAGCCCCTCCTCTTATTAAAAATAGGCTGAAAACGTACGACAAATTTCCAGTTTAAATATTGATATACATAGATAAGTGATTCATTCAAACACAGTGACCAGCGAAGCGGGCGAAGTATACATATATAATTCTTCTAGACGTAGGCGTAAAATTATTCTAAATAATAACCAAAAACAATTTGAAAGTAACTAACGTGAAATAACTTGCAATAGTAAAAATATCTTTAATAAATGATCTTTAATGTTTTAAATATGTAAATTATATCTTTAATGTATTAAAATGAATTCAAATCAAATTTCCTAATATTCCGGAAGTAGTCACTTTGACAAGTTAAGCGTTAAGAGTAATTTCTAATAGTTTGTGCTGAAATAACTAGTTAACATGAGGAAATAAGTTTAAAAAAATGTATTACCAGAAATAAGTAACTATTGCATAAATGTTATTTATTTGTTTAATTTCCTCAGATGATTAAAGATAATTTTATTTAAAGGATACTTATTATTATTAAATAAATTTCTGCGTGTTCACTGATATGGAATATTTAACAATTAACTTTAAATATTAGCATTATTATATAAACTTTTTCATGAGGATGTGATATGTTATTCCCACCTAATTTTAATTTTGAATTGCAATGAATTTTTCAGCAGAATTATACTTTTATAAATTCCTGGAAAATTTTCATTGATATCCTGAGGTCGTACACTCTTCCTTTTTTTCGGGAAATTTTCAGGGATGAAAATCTCCCCCCCCCCCTTTTTTTTACTACCACTATTTTCATGGTAAAACCTTCATAGTATTTTTAAAGTAATACGTCATATGATTAACCCTTTACCTTTCATTCGTACAAACATGAGTCGTTGGACCATCAGTAGCTAATGGTTCGCGCGATTCGCATTTGGTTAACTGGGATAATTGCAGTTGGCCCAACGTCTTTTTTTCGTCCATTCCTTTTGCATTTTATTTGTTGGGAGTAGCTATGGTTGGCCCACCATAATGAACAGATTTATGAGCCCAACAATAATTGAGGTGTTCAATTTGCATCTAACGGCTCATTTCTGAAGATCATAACTTCAGAGAAAGTATATAATTTTATTACACGCTTTTTAAAATATCATCGAGGATGTTAATTATTCGCAGTATAAAAATAACAAGAAATAAATACCAAAATGTATTGTGAAAGAGAAATAATTCAATATCGCATGGTTTTTCTGTAAAATTTTAATTTTAATTTTTTTTTCCAGTTATTATTATTTTCATTTTACTTTGCTACCATGTAGTGTTTTGGGGAAAGTTGGGTGACCGCAAAACTTGTTTAGCCCTCGTTTTCTCAAGGACAGGGCGTTACAGCAGAAACATTGCTTTCAGGTGCCGCTTGGCACGTTTGGCGAAAATCATCAGCACCACACCTTTTTGTGCCGTTTAGAAGTTGTATCATTTCACTGGTTACGTTTGCTATCTCTGGCGAATTAGCGCACTTTTTGAATGGGGCGGGCTTAACTAAATTTCAACTTCAAAATGGGGTCAAAATGACCCCATCTTGGGAAAACGAGTGTTAAATCGCTCTATCCGTCTTAAGCTGTGGTGGCCTCTGCTTTTTCTTCTTCTTTTAGTTACTACTATTATTTTTCTTTTATTCTTTGATTATATTTGCCATGTATAATCACATTTCATCCACCAACGTTTGCCTTGTATAACACTTCATTTCCATATGTGGTTCTTTGTTCATTAATTCTTGTCTTCCTCCCTGCTGTTTGATCATTGTAATGATGAATTATTATTAATATTGTTATATACATACATATATCTATATCTATGTATATGTATGTATATAGTAATAATAATTCCTCATTATCATTATTATTATTAAATGCATACATTATACATTATTATTATAATATAAATCTTTATATTAATGATGTATATACATTATATACATCATTAATATAATCTGAAAACATTTGGATGTTACTTTTGTAATTATTGATCAATTATTTGTTTTTAAATACCTTTGCCATTCAAAAGTAAAAATATAAAGTGAAAAGATTAATCAATCAAAAATACAATGTCCAAATATGTTTGGTAGAAAAAATATTTCCATTTACTCTACCTACGTTCTGAAAACATATAGTGCTAAATTATAATAATGTAAAATCAATGAAAGAATATTAAAAATTAATTAACGGGGAGCATTTTAAAAAATTTAAAATAATTATTTTTTTTAAATTTCACTATCTGAAATTTTAATCGTTTTTGAGGAGTTATACTATTTCAATTCATACACATACAACTTTTTTTTTTTTTTTTTTTTTTTTATATATATATATATTTCTATTACAGTAATATACAACAAATAAATAAATAAAAGATTGAAGAGCTGTTTTATAGCACATTATTTTTCCTTTTTCGTTTATTCCTTCACTCACGTTAATGTATATTTAAACTAAATTATTTCAGATACGAACTCTGCATTTATAATTCTTATTATTCGGGCATCAATTTATCTTCCCAGAGCGTGATTCGTACATTACGGATGTCCTTGTAAATGAAAATGAAATCATTCATTTTTGGATTATCATAATATAACGGAAAATTATAGATTTAAGTAGACAGCTGTGACAGATTGTTTGATAATCCAACAGGGAAAAAAGAAAAACATAGAATAAATAATTATAAGATAAAAAACTTTTTATAAACCATGTTTTTAAATTTTCTGTTGAATCATAGCTATAGAACTAACTACATTAGTACTTTATCAATGCGTATGAAATCTTTAAACCGATAGTGACGTCAATTTTTGTGAGATACATAATTTAACTTTTTACTATTTTTTAACGCTCACGTTTAATTAAATTATTTATTTAATCACGTTTATTTATTTTTCTGTCTAAGGAAAATAAACTCGTAAATTTATTTTGGCAACAATTAAATTATAGCTAATTTTTTAATGGCTATTTATAAGGCATTAGGAGGTTATTTTTTTCATATTTTAATTAATTACAAGAAAACTTTTCGAAAATCGGACTTCAAAGTATTGTGTTGACTCCGGGTTCTGAGCTTCTGTGAAAGTTTCAAATGTCTAGCTAGTAGGGAAGTTAGTTAAAATTCGATTGCAAGTTTTGTACCGGACAAACAAACAAACAAGAATAGAAGTTAATAAAAACATGGTAAAAATCACTGAAGAAAGGATTTTAAATATAAACAATTACATAATGATAATTCCTTAAAAAGGAAAATGCGTTTAATTTGCAATCGATCAAACCAAGTGCGTTACTTAAGCAATATTATAAGATAGATTTGTCTTAAATTCATCTTAAAACTTTGAAAAACTAATAAAGTTTCTATGATACATGTAAGTTAATACATTTTCACAGACATCGGGTGCCTCATTTTCCTAAAACACGAGAACCTTTAGTTAAGTTTTCACTATATTTTAGACGTTTATCGATGTTTATATTTTTTATGAAAATAATTTTTTCACTATACTGTGTTAATTATTCACTACTAGCAAACCCGTGCGAAATATTCGCATTTTATTTCTTTTCTTATTTACCTTTGAAATTTGAAACTCATAAATGTTATACCAATTTCACCACCTAATTAAAATTTTAATTTACCAGAAGCCAAATTATTAATAAAACCAAATTAATATTGTACAATAGTGAAAACAAAATCATTCAGAGAAAGGTTTCCAAATAAAATTCATGGTTCACGACCCACTTTTCATATTTCCACCGGAAGTACAATTTTAATATAGAACTCCCACGACGCCTTTTAAATTTTTGTCGTCATGTTGTCGAAGACATTTATTAATTTTAGCATATTCTTTTTTTTTTTTTTTTTTTTAAATAAATAAAATAAAATAAAATAATTCCTATTTTGATTATATTTTTTATGATTGCGTTTTTTAGTCAATTTATGACACAAAAGTTCATATTCTGTAATGTTCGAATTATCCAGAATTTCGAATAAAACAAGTTCGAATTATTCAAATTTCACTGAATTATTATTTTTTTAACCTTGCGGGTCCACGTTAGAGAAATATTATATAGATTATTATTGTATAGTTATTATTTTTATATTATTATTGTATTAATTATTATTCAGTTAATTTTTTATTATATTGTAAACGTTTATTTATTTATCTATATATACAGTGTGATTCAAAACCCAACGTACAAACTTTTAAGGGAGGTTGGGCACATCATAAGAATTAAAAATTTCATAGATGATCAAGACCGCGAACATCATTTTTTCCCTTTAAGAACTGAATGATTTTGGTTATTTTTTATGATTAAAATACATAAATGCTTGTGGTTTTTGTACATTGTATTTTTAATTTTAAATAAATAGATGTGATATATCTTAAAGTGACGTAAACTGTTAAAATTTTCTGTAAATTTATTGTAAATATTTATCCAGAGTCCTTGTAAATTTACAGTAATTCTTATTTAAAAGAAGAGCTGCCAACATTTTTAACTTTTAAATCAGAATTAACACCAGTATTTTTAAATGGAATATGTTATATATATTTTCTACGATTAATATTACCGAAAACAGCTATAAACATTTTCCGGTGTGAAGTCTCCCTTGAAAAACGGGAGACTTGGCACCTATGTTTAAAAGTGACTAATCAAGATTCTCAATCTTTATTCTGTATTTTTACCTTATTTTATTATTTAATTTTTGAATTAAAATTAAAAATGACTGTTTCTACTTTATAAAAAGCATTCCAAGTCCGAAATATATTCTCACAAATAATTAATTAAATTAACCCTCATTGCTCGTATGTCTCTTCTGAAGGGACATTAAAAAATGGAGCCACGCCTTAAGGTGTTCCTCTGCAAATGAAATGTTATTTTTCTAAAACGTGTAACTATAGGCTAGCTTTCTAAAAATTTAACAGAACGATTTGTTTCATTTAATGATGAAGTAAAATAAAACAAATTATTACAATTTTTCGGTAGCCGAAAGGTAGTAAGTCGGAAACTATACGTGTGACGTTTTAAAGGAACGCCAAAAGGCGTGTCTTACGGAAAATATGCCGAGCGCAAAGGGTTAATATTAGTTATTAAAATGAATGTATAAAATAAGCTTTTTAACATCTCTGTTTATTTTTCTCTGTATTTTTACGTAAGACTTAAGATAATATATTACACAGAGTTTTCTGTTGCAATTTTTAACAGTGTACACTGTTAAAAATTTCTGAAACTTTAATGTAAATATTTATCCAGAGTCTCTGTATATTTATAGTAATTCTTAGTTAAAAGTAAATAATCGAGATTCTCCATCTTTATTCTGTATTTTTACGTAATTTTATTATAAAATTTTTTAATTATTAAAATTAAAAATGACTGTTTCTACTTTAGAAAAAGCATTTCAAGTCCGAAATATCTTCTCCCCAATAATTAATTAAATTAATATTAGCTATTAAAATGAATGTATAAAATAAGTTTTTTAACATGTCCGTTTATTTTTCTCTGCTGTAATTTTACGTAAGACTTAAGATAATAGATTACACAGAGTTTTCTGTTGAAATTTTTTACAGTGTATGTAGTCATGCGGGTTCCATGTAATTTTCAATCCTTATGATGTGCTCTACCTCCCTAAAAATTTGTATGTGTGCTTTTGAATCACCCTATACACACACACACTGACCAATTGCTAAAAACTACTTTTTTTGGACTCGGGAGACCTTAAAACATATAAATCAGGTGTAAACTCGGTATCGAATTTTTGCACCGAATACAATACTTTCATTACCTACGGTAATCGGGTAATGGAAGTAATAAGTATAATTACTTATAATTTAGTTTCATGAAAGGCGTTACGATCAGTGTTGGGCATAATTAATTCAAGTGTAATTGAATTAAAACTGAATTACAATTAAATTACAATCATAATTATTTCACTGTCAGTCAATTAACAAGTAACTGATTACAAATAAATGGTTTTTAAATTTATTTGTAATCAATTACTTGTTAATCGATTGACAAAAAAAAAAAAAAAAAAAAAAAAAAAAAAAAATTATATATATATATATATAATTGTAATTTAATTGTAGTTCAGTTGTAATTCAAATACTTTTTAATCAATTATGCACAACACTGGTTACGATAAAGATTTTTAATTTGTTTTATAAATCATGATCTTCTCAAAAATAAGCAGAATCGTCTCCTTATTGAGAAGTTTCCTTCTTTATAATAGCTCCGAGAAGGAACTTCTCATTTTTCAGATATATATTTTTTTTTTCTCATTTAACTGTTCATTTTATATTCACTATTGTAATATTCTAACAAAAGTTCTATCGTCTGTGAAAACCGTGGATCCTGGGTAAAGCATCATCATCATCATCACGTGCTTTGGAAGTACCTACGGCTGTCGAGACAGCCGCTTACCTTCACCATAGGAAGACAAAATACAGAAGGAGGGCTTGCATTATCAAGAGGATGGGAACAAGATCTGAGTGGGTTCCCAAGGAACCCTGGCGTGATGAGTTGATGCATTCAGCAGCATGACGGAAGAGAGAGGCAGAGCAGAGCCGATCTGAAAGCTGTGAGACATATGGCAACAGAGCAAGGACCACTAAACCTACATTTTTTTTTTTTTTTTTTTTTTTAGATAATAGTGATAGGCCTAACCAGACTGTTAAGCAGTCATAATACTATACCATAGCTGCCAATATTTTAATTTATTCCGGAGTACTTTTAGCCCCGCCTTTATTTCGCACCACTTTATTTATAGGAAATTTTTCTTCAATATATAACTTCGATAAAATAAGAAAAAAATACTTTTAAAAAATAAGTGGTACGAAATAGAGGCGGGGCTAAAATTACTCCTGAATAAATTAAAATATTGGCAGCTATGCTATACAATACCAGATATTGAGGATTCATTCCACAGTGAAGGAAAATTGTTTAAAATTGGTTTTTGTTTGAATCTAAATTGTTTATTTCCTATTTATTCATTATGTCATTAATTAAAATATTTAAAAATCACCACGTCTCATATATAACTGGCCGTGAAACTGGCCGTTCGAATCATACCCGAATTCTCGAACATAAAAGAAGTTTCAAAAACCGCGATATACGTTCTAAAACAGTGCAACATGCCATAGAAACCGACCATCTACCTGATTTTAGCAATACTAAAATAATTATATTTAACTGTTCAAATTGTCATTCAAGAATTTTCCTCGAAGGCTGGTTTACGAAACAACAGTTTTCGCCGCTTAATGAGGCATGCGCAGTTCCCCCTGAATGCACTGTACCTCTGTTAAAGGAGTTCTCTTGCTCTACTCAACAAATTACTTTTTGATGTTTTACTGATGTAAAAGGCCTGAAAAGGCCTGTCTGAAAGGCTCAAAGGCCACAAAGGCCTGCCTGTAAAAGGCTCGAAACGTTTAAATTTATGTTTTGTGTATTTTAATGTTTTAAATTGTATATTTTTAGTGTATATTGTCTCGGTTTTGATGTGATTAAAGTTTAATATTATGTCATTATGTTAATTATGTCTACAGAGCTGCCAACCAAATCCGGCAAATTGTTAGTACCGCCCCTTTTCCTACACCACTTAATTTTTAGAGTCATTTTCTTCAAATATGTTTACGATGAATGAAGAAAACAAATACTCTAAAAATTAAGTGGTGTAGAAAAAGGGGCCGTACTAACAATTTGCCAAATTAGGTTGGCAGCTCTGTGTCTATGTTAATTATTAAGTTATTTTTATGCAATTTCTAGACTTTTCGAATTCTAGAATATTCTATTCAGGAAAATTCATCAGCTGTATAAAAAGTGATATAAAATTTGAAAAAAATAGTTAAATGTGAAAAAAAAAAAAAAAACTTGAAATATATAAGTTTTTACACGGAGCTATTATAAGAAATGAAATTATCAAATTTGAGAAGATACTGCTTATTTTTGAGAAGTGTTTTTTTTTCACAGTGAAGTAAAAAACTTTTAGCAACGTAAATATACATTAGATAAAGTGTTAAAAAAGAATTATGCAAATTCATAAAATATAGGGCAGCGGTAGCCCAGTCGGTAGAGCGCCGGCCTCGTAATTGGAAGATTGCGGGTTCGGTACTCGAGCCGGCCAAAGACCGTCGTGTACACTAATGGTGGCTGGTGCACGTAAAATCTGTCGTGGCCGCAATGTCTTCCATCTTCCCATCAAAAATTATACCTCTGGGGGTCGCCGAAGCGGGAGAGCCATCCCTTCCGTGGAGGATCAAAATTGTGATGGCATGTCTCCGGACTACCTCTAGGGGTGTGTCCCAGACCGTCGCCAATTGCCCATCTGCGCAGCACTAGTGCGACGTAAAACCCAACCAATCAACCAACTATAAAATATAATACTTACGTATTTAAATGTTTCTAAGAGCAAAAGGTCACTCTTTGTTTAAGAGAACAATACTTTACTTTTAATTCTGTGCATATTTATTATTTTATTTCTTATTGCAGAAGCGCTACTGAATTGACAATATGTATTTTTTACAATTAATTTTTAATAATATTATATATTAATTAAAATAATGCTAATTATAAAACATTTTTTTAATATTAGACAGCAAAGAATTGTCAAAATATATAACTAAAAATTCAAATTATAAAGGGAATATTATAGTTAAAAAAAAAAAAAAATGCAAATTAAGATTTGTATAAGATAATTTATTTTATTGGGCAAAACATTTTTTCCTGGATAATTGTTTTTGGAATTTTATTAAATAGTTAGTAATATATCATAGAAATTAAGAAAAAAAATAATAATTACCGTAATTTCGTGTATATAATCCGCGGGTAATCTATAACAATAAACCCCTGACATTGTATGTCCTGCGGGCTATCATCCAGTGCGGGGTATCTATCGTGATCAACGAGAAAATCAACACCAGTCTCATTTTTTTTTCTTTTTTTTAAATCGGAAGTCTCGATTATTAACGAATAATAACGTTGAAATTGAGGACAGTGAAAAGGAATTTGATGAGGAGGATAATACGGATAATGAAGACGAACTGTCCCAAACAATATTGCGACATTTTAATTCTGATACGGAAGAATCCAATTTCGATGGATTTGAAAGAATTTTGTAAATAAATTTATTATTAATCTATAATTTTCTTATAAACTGAATAAAGGTGCTAATCATTAGAAGTTACTCCATTTCATACTAATTTATATAGAGACAAAGATTAATACTATATTATGATTATTTGCTTTTGCATTATAGGTAAGTAAATTTATTTGTTTATTATTTATATTTAGTTGTATATTTGTTTATTATTTATATTTAGTTGTATATTTGTTTATTATTTGTATCTTTTCCTACTTATTATTAAAATAATGGCAATTAGTATTGAAATTATAAATAGCGTTTGCCAACCATGTGGTTTTAGAAGAGCGGGGTATCTTTTGGTTACAATTATTTTTAAATGGATTTTTTATACTGCGGGCTACCTTCCACCGCGGGTTATATACGCGAAATTACGGTATACTTTCAATATAAAAACTGCGAATATGTTGTTTTATTAAAATTTACGGAGTTTTATCAGATAGTTATTAACAAACCACAAAAATTAAATTCTAAATTAACTTTCATTAAACATAAAAATACTTTATATATAAAAACTCATTTTTAAGCATTTCAATATATATTCTTTAAATATGTAATAGCAACAAATTAAGAGCCGTAGAATATTCTTACAATTTTTCTTTTCTTTAACAGAATACTCATTACATTTCGCGATAGAGTATCAGCTTTAATTTATTATTGCTTCAAAATGTCTTATATATTTCTTAATTAGACATGAGAACGGTGTTGCATTTGAAAGGAAATTAAATAACACATGTTTAAAAATTGATTAACATTCAGATGTCTATCGTTAATCTTACATTGGATGATGTAAGTTTGAAATAAACTTCGGTTATAAACACATAAAACAATGAGTCATTTACAATTTTTACAGAATACAAATATTTATATACAATTTTCCAGAATACAATGATTCACTCTAGTTGCAGCTTATTTTGAGCTAGTTCAATGTTTCAAGTATCATTAGTACTACACTATCATAGCTCCCAATATCTTAATTTTTTCGGAGTACTTTTAGCAACGCCTTTATTTCGAAAAAATTTCTTCGACATGTAACTTCGATAAAATAAGAACAAAATACTTTTAAAAAATAAGTGGTACGAAATAAAGGCGGGGCTAAAAATACTCCGGAATAAATTAAAATATTGGCAGCTATGTAATATTAGCATACCTTCCAACCATCTCATTATGAAGCGTAGAATTTTTCATACCCGCCTTTTTCTTTTCACATCAGTCATTTTTTAGAATAACTTTATTATTGTATAATCGTAACAACATTTGGAGAAAATTACTCTAAAAATTAAATGGTGTGGTAAAGTGGCGTTAACAATTTTACGCTTACTAATGAGATGGTTGACAAGTATACTATATGCATATTTGAAAACCTAACGCAGAAGATTGTTAATTCCCGCCTCTTTTTGTACACCACTTAATTTTAGAGTAATTCTCTTCAAATATATTTACGATTAAATAAGAAGAAAAGTACTCTATAAAAAGACTGGTGTGAAAAAATAGGCGGAAAGGGACAGGAATAATAGTCTTCCGGGTTAGGTTGGCAAGTATGTGTATGTAATACTTTATACTTATAAATATAATTTCAGAAATTGAAACAATAATCTCTGTAGTATACATTTATTGAAATAAATTAAATATTTTATAATGTAATTTTGAAGATAGCTTTTAATACGCTATTTGGGTACCTTAACATATTTTGGATAAAAAATTAGATTAATAATCTGGTGTGTCACTCACACGACTTTCTCTTACCCTGGAATTTAATACAATAAATACAGGTTGGAGATTAAGAAGTAAGATAACGAGTACTGTTTGTAAACATATGTTAAACAATTCAAATTACGCTTCGGAAGAGTTTTATATGATAATTAGTTCTGTGTGAGGGGCTACCGCCCCCTCAACCCCCAGTTTCATTAATGCACCCACATTTATATAGAATTTAATTTGTTTATTAAAAATCAATTCTGTTTTTAAAAAATAATTTATTAAAATTTTTTAAACAAATTATCTTTTATGATAATGCAGACGATTTCCATATTAGAGAAGTAGTGTAACACTAAATATCCCCAAAAAAAGTTGAATTTCTTCTCAATATTACATTAATGTTTTTGTTTTTGTTAAAAATGAAAAAAAAAATCCATAACTTTATTTTAAATTATCGCAGATTAATGCTTCAATCATTCGTTTTAAAGGTATTGGCGAGCTCTTTTAAAAGATACCCATAAGGAAAATTTATTCCCCTCGAGGGGGGGGCTTCCTCCCTCCCCAGGGGGGGGAGGCAAGGCTCCTACATACACAAAATGTTTTCCCTAGTTGACTATCTCTATTACAAAAAATATATATTCGTTTCGTTTGGTTTAGTGCAGTCTATAGATGTTAAACTCTAATTACCTGCAATTTCCCCCATAGACGTAATGTATTTGAATACTTTTGAGTATCCCTGTACGCGAACCATTTGCTTCATCTCAAAGAAAACCTTACTGTAGCATCCCTATATGATACACATTTAGAATACCGAGTTTGGAATTTCTGCTACTATTTGTTCTTGAGATATGCTGATAACAGACACACATACAGACACACACACACACACAGACCATTCGCTAAAAACACGATTTTCGTATTCAGGGCACCTCAGAACATGTAAATATAACAAAAACTCACGTTCGAAAATTTGACCCTAAAACAATACTTTCTCGACCCTATAGGTAAGAGAAAGTAAAAATTTATCCAATGTCTTGTAAGAATAAATATCATGTTATCAACATAAATCATTATAACAGTTATTCCATTATATATTTTGATATAATACATGCATGCGTCAGAGCTATGTTATATATATATATATATATATATATATATATATATATATTCTACAACTGTACAAAATGTCATTTATTTTTGTGTTGCATTTACTTGCTTGATTTAACTTAGTTCGTACATTCCTTGAATTTTCTTACTTTTTTGCCCTACTATTATTTTATAGCAATTTGAGATATTAAAACAGCCTTAAAGTAAGATGACCTTATTTTCAAACATTGATTTGAGGACAAATTAATGTATGTCCCCAAATCGGAGTAAATTTCGAGGACATTAAAAAGTATGTTTGGGGACTTTTTGGAGGACATAACAGTCCAATACCTACATATGTATTATTTAAAAAAAAAAAAAAAAAAAAAAAAAAAATATATATATATATCCTCTGATTTTTACTTTACAAAATACATTGAAACACTCTTTTCTATCAAAAATTGCTGAATTTAAGGTATATTTAGGTCTTAATTTACATGGTAACGCACGGGAACACAGTTCCCATATTTTCTTCATTTAAGTGAATTTATACATGTTAAATGGAACACATGGGAACTCATTAATAGTGCGTACTTGAACTTACCAGTGCATCTTTTCTGAAAAATTAAAGTCCTTGATTTTTTTTTTCTTTTTTTTTTTTAATTTTCTTTTACTTTGTAAGGTCTGAGAGCTTTCCTCGGCTGCTGCAGGCCCCATGTTAACCTGAACTTAATTTAAGGAATGATTTTACGAGACTCTTTATATAAATGCAAATGAAAAGTTTATTTCGACTCGAAATATTGAGAGGAATTGCTCGTGAAGAAACTCAGTAATTAATCAAATAAATAAATTAAGCAAATATAAAGATTAATCTCACCACTGGTTTTTTGTACATTAATGAAACGGGGGGGGGGGGTTGAGGGGGCGGCAGCCCCCTCAACTAATTATCATATAAAACTCTTCCGAAGCCTAATTTGAATTGTTTAACACAGGTTTACATAACAGTACTCGTTATCTTACCTCTAAATCTGCAACCTGTATTTATAGTATTAAATTTCAGGGTAAGAGAAAGTCGGGTGAGTGCACACCAGATTATTTTTACATTCTGATTGCAGCGTGTTATGTTTAATGTTTATGTCAAGTTTCCTAAAAATGATATTGCATTCGGTGGCATATCATACATATCGTAATAAAAAAACTTAAAAAAAAAAAAAAAAAACTTATACCTTATTTATATGTATTATGAATGTATGTATATGTATTATTTATATGTATGAATATTTATATGTTATTTAGATACAAGTGAATACAGATACTTAAAAGAAGCCTCATAATCATATGCTACAGCTACAATGCATTGTAAGCATTTAATTTTACAGGGTGATCCCGAAAATTTTGCATTTTCATTAATTTTTACTTGTCTCTGTTTGTTTTCGAGACAAATTTTTCGCTGAAATATATATGGTTTCCACGCCCTGGAATTTCAGAAGAATTTGTCAAATATAGTTCAAGGTATTTCTAGACAAAAACATCTAAAATCAAAATGTTGTCCGGTCATTTATAGCAAGGTTGTGTATATTCTTTGGTTAGCTGAATTTCTGCCTCTAGGGACTTACAGAAGCGAATGCATACTCTTACTGCTATTTTTTAACAGTAAATATTGATTTATATGTAACAGAAATTCAAAGCGAGCAGATGACTAAAATTCGAGAGTAAAAATAGTGTAGAAAACTACTACAAAAAATTTTGTAAATTGACGATCTCTTATTTGAACGTTGTATTTATCAACGTGGTATTTTTTAAGAAATCTGAAAAGGCTGCACTGTCAAAAATTTAGTGTTAGTTTGAACCAAAACTTGGTACCGATGGTTGAAACTTTTACCATAATTTGTAATTTTATGTTGAACCATATATTGCTATTATGTTTCAAACAATTAACAAAAAAAAAAAAAAAAAATCGACCAAAGCATGGATCGAATTGAAGAGCTTCTTGTCTCAAATCTAATACTCTGGCACTGTACCACTCGTTCTTGCCTGTTGCTTCTCTATGTTTCGTTGATTTTGATAACAGGGGCTAAATTTTCTAGGGTCTTATCTTGACTTATGGTTGAGCTGTTGCACAAAATTTGCACTTTACCCTATGTGTTCGAGTACGCTCTGTAATTTAAGCTTGGTTTGGTTTCAAAAAGAATTTTCTTTCACATTTCCTGGGTTGTATATAATAGATTTTCCTCTCTTCTTAAAAGGATATACTTCAATAAGCTTTCTTATAGAAACATCTGGTTAGTGATCAATAGAATAAAGAACTCGTTTTTACTTTCGGAACACTATTGTGAGGAAAGTATTGTAATCATATCAAAAATCCGAATTTGAGATTTTGATGTTTCTATACGTTTCGAGGTCCCTTGAGTCCGTTTTCACTATTTTTGCGATGATGTATGTATGTGTGTATGTATGTGTGTATGTATGAGTGTATGTATGTGTGTATGTCTGCGAGTGAACACGTTAGCGTCTAAAGCTTTGTTCGAATAAGCTGAAAGTTGGTACGTATATTGTGAGGTACCATAGTACGAACCCTATTGATTTTGGTGAATCTAGCACTTATAGTTTTTTTACAGGGACACAAAGAAAAATTCTTTATCATTATGGCCTAATGGGATCAAAATCTTAAAAGTGCGATAGCAACTGAACGCCTTATTCAATTGAGCAAAAAATTTATACACATATTATAGGTCACAGATACTCAATCTGTATACATTTTGGAAAATCTAACAGTTATAGTTTCTTTTACAGGGACACAAAGAAAAATTCTTTATCATTATGGCCTATGGGACCAAAATCTTAAAAGTGCGATAGCAACTAAACGCCTTATTCAATTGAGCAAAACATTTATACACATATTATAGGTCACAGATATACAAGCTGTATAGATTTTGGAGAATCTAGCATTTATAGTTTTTTTACAGCGACACAAAGAAAATTCCTTTATCATTATGGCCTATGGGGCCAATTTTTTAAAAGTGTGATAGCGTCTAAACGCCTTATTAATCTGAGCAAAAAATTTGTACACATGTTATAGGTCACAGTTGCACTAACTGTATAGATTTTGGTGAATTTAGCACCCACAGGTTTTTTACAGAGACACAAAGAAAAATTCTTTATCATTATGGCCTATGGGACCAAATTTTTAAAAGTGCGATAGCATCTAAACGCCTTATTCAATGGAGCTGAAAATTTATATGAATAATATAAATCACTGTTGCACTAACTATAAGCATTTTGACGAATCTAGCATTTATAGGTTTTTACAGGGACACAACGAAAAATTCTTTATCATTATAATCTATGGGCTCAAAGTTCAGTAGCGTTAAATAAAACATCGTGTAATATATGGATAAAAATACTCAAACAGTCTATTATGGTTTCCTCTCTTTTGTTTGTTTAACAACTCCTCTTTCTTTACTTTATCTACAAAACTGTTAATTACTTAATGTTCGGAAAGTCGAGAGGAGTCACTCCAGTTTTTTTTTTTTGTTTTTTTTTTAATTGTTTTGAATGTCGGTTTTGAATGACATAATATTACGCAGATCATCACTTCACAATTTTATTATCATTTTCCGGCATGCAGTCAGTGAATTTTAGTGCGCTAGTAGTGCCATCTCCTGAATACAAAGGGAATTACAATTGAGTGTACGATGAAAAATTTCGCCAAGTTTTGGTGCAATTGAAATTCAATTGCAAGAAGTAGAACACTAAAAAGTGAGGTTGAAACATGTTATGGTACTACTTATAACTTCACTCTATGTAGTGGATCAAGTTTGAACTGAATATTTTAACAGTGTACTGCCAGTACAAAAGGTAAATCTGTCCAAAAATTAAGTTTTTGGCGATTGTAGGGTTAGATTTTGCCTAGGCTAAAATCTAACCCTGCCTTACTCCTCCTCCTCCTTTTCTCCATCCCCTTCTTTTTCTTTTTAATTTTTTTTTCTTTTCTTACTCTCATACTAGAAAGCATATAGTTTTTGTTTCTAAATTTGATCCAAAATTATGTTTTTGTATCCAAAAACTATGTTTTTGGTGATTACTCTCTGCGTTCGTGTAGTAGTGAATGAGCTTGTTATTAGGGTAATTCGAAAACATATACCAACATATGTCCTAATTCGGTATTCTAAATTTGTATCGTATGGGGATGATATCTGAAATTTTTATGGAGATCGGACTATTAATTCTTATCCAGGCACATGCAAAAGAATTCTAATACATCACGTGGGTTTTGTTTATTTCCCAATCCTAGGAAATCAAGCGAGAATTTCTCGCAACACAAAGAATTCATAATATTTATAATATTCATAATATTGTTTCACCATCTACAAAAATATAGACTAGAAATTCTTGACCATTTCTTCTATCCACGTTATTCATTTACCTTGAACGCATAGCTAAGAAATCTATATTTCTAGTTTAGGAATTGAGAAACTGACTAATTATTCATTCTAGATGAAGGCAGTGCATATTTTTTTCTCGGTGTAAACAAAGAGTACTATACTTTCATGAAACATAAAGTTTCTATCGTAATATTTCAGTGTTTAAAGTAACTTTGATTTTTCTTTTTTCAAAATTGTGAAAGATAAAGATGCTTTAAATAAGTTTTTAAAATCTTAGGAATGGGTCTCCCTCCCTCCTCCTCTTTGATCTTACTTGCCGGCTCCCCTGGTACATTTCATGTATTAAATTAAAAATAAAACAGCACACAAATTTATTTTTCAAAATGCATTTTTATTGATAACAATATTATTACACCCATAATGTACAAAAATATTCCCCACTCACTAAAGGAAAATTCATATAAAAATAAACAATGCGAAACTTCTTATATAAAAGCACAAATACAACATGAAAGATTAATGAGATATAATGCTGTCCCTAAATGTTGGACATGATGTGTTATGGCAGCGCCGTCCATAATGAAACGAATTTGTAGACAGTACATGTAATGCCCGTCACAAAGTTAATCACAAAAAGCTTTTTATA
Organism: Salticus scenicus; assembly: GCA_963930645.1. Lineage (NCBI taxonomy): Eukaryota > Metazoa > Arthropoda > Arachnida > Araneae > Salticidae > Salticus > Salticus scenicus. Next base: position 121,015,756 of record OZ005661.1, read on the forward strand.
ACACAGTACTTCGAGCGTTCATCTTCGTAGATAGTACTGCTCGACAACTGCATCTAAAATTCGGATATAATCTGAGACATATTTTATTTATCTTATTAATAACATGTAATCTTTATTATGCCAAATTTAATAGCAGGCCAGATTTGGCAGCTTTTGTAATTTTTACCAGTGCTTTGTTGGTACCGCCAACTTTTTACACCACTTTTTTTTTAGGTAATTTTCTCCAATATGTAACTAAGATAAAATTAGATGAAACATATTCTAAAAAATAAAAAAAAAATGGTTTGAAAAGAGGGCGGCTCTAACAATGTTTCGGAATAAATTATAAAAACTGACAAAATTGGTATGCTATTAATTAAAGTAAATAATGTCTAATTCAATTACTTATCGCTGCTGTAAAAATATATTTATAATATTTGTTATTAAATTATAAATTATGTTTATATGTTTATAATTTGACATGCACTAAATTAGCCAAACCTATTTATTACCTAGGAATTTGTTTTTCTTTTTTAAATAATGGTTCGTTTAATGTTTCAATTTTTTTCTGTAAAAGAATTCGAGTGCATTATCACAGATTATTCTCTCAATTTTAGATTTAGTCTAATTCGTACATTTTGCACGAAGTGCAATGTGAACAACATTTAATACTGACAAACATACCCATCAGTCAATTATATGACAAAATGACACATAGTTTAAAGCTTCCGTTACCTAGAACAAAAGTAGTTTCTTTCAAAAATGTCTCAAGATATTTCAACAAAATAATTCTGGAACAAATGTGTTATTTCATCTTGTAACTTCAATGCCCATGTCTTGAGTTCAATACAATCGAACAGAAAAAGTTCTTTTATTCCATGAAAACCAATTCTATATTTACTGATCAATATGATTCAGTAACGGAATTGGCACATTCGATTCCCATAAACCATAGTAAATTGATAAATAAAAATTTTACAGTATACATATATATTTCCTATAAATATAGCTGTGAAATTTTTACAATATACCAACCGTATCATACTTGGTAATAGTTAAGTAACTTTTTTCATGTGTACTGAAGCTTGTAAAATCATTCTTTTGAAAATCATTATCTGTATTAGCATAATACAGAAATATCTTGAGAAATATTTGAATAACATTATCTTGTGCAGCGCAATTTCATTGCAGACCTAAAAACTATTTTACATAATTAAATAATATCTAATATCCACTTTTGCCACTACGGACTCCAGCACCACCTCTAATACCAGAACCACCGGTGAATCCACCTCTAAATGCCCCAGAACCTCCAGAAAATCCACCATGAGCACCAGCTCCACCACCATATCCACCAGATCCGGCTCCACCTCCATAACCACCTACGAAAAACATGCTTATTGTAAATATTTCATTTATTAAAAATTGTATTATATTTTTATTTTTAAAAATTTAAAATATAGTGTTTTTTTTTTTTTTTTTTACATAATATGAAATACACAGAACCAAAGTATGGTGAAAAAACAACAAAACGCGCTAGCAAATATGAACGCTAGCACATTCTACTACAAATAGAAAAATTTACAGCAGAACCCTCTGCATCGTACATATTAGGAAAAAACCGGAAAACCCGCAGATACTACTGTAATCTGAATCTTTTTCAAATCACAATATGTTATACTGGTTTCTTGGCCATTTTTTTGATATAGTGTGTAAGGTTAGGGTCACGTCAGCATAGCGTTGCAGCGAAGAAAACAAGTTGCGAAGCGCGAGTGAATACGGAGAGGTTTTAGAGTTGTTAAATGAAGTGAGTGGAGTTGATGAAGATTAATTATAAATATAAATGAGTATGGTGAAGAAAAGTGGTGGTGGTGATGTAGAGTGTGAAATAGAACAGAATTGTTCTTGGGTGATTAAGTTCTTAGTTCGATAAATGTTGTGGGGATTTTGAAGGTGTTAATTTGTAATGTAGATTTAGGCGGATTCAAGGAATCCTTTTCGCATTTAGCCTACGATTAATAAAGTGTTGTGGATCAGCGAGAGCTATTATCTTACGACGTTATCAACTGTGGGTGAGATTTCTTTCTGAAAATATTTAAATTGTTTATTGAAGTTATCTTTCTAAAGTATTTAAGATTTTATATTGAGTTTGGCCCAAGTGTCCTCCCTGCACTTAAGCTCTAATAAAACTTTATTTGTATTTCAATTTGAGTCTCGTACTATTTCTTACTTACTAATTACGTTAATTAAGTTAATCTCTGAGGAATGATGGCCACTAATTTCTCACAAGTGTAGGTAAAACGTATGGTAATAATTAATTTAAAACTTTTTTGAAATGATTTTGTTGATCTTAATAACCCAAAGCTAGCTTAGGACAATCTCATAACATCTATTCCACCTACAATTTCATATAGAGAATTCAAGCCCATTGTTTCGATATTGTGAATTTTGAGTGGACGAATTTAAAAGCTTTCAGGTTTTCCATTTGTAAAAAAAAAAAAAAAAAAAAAGATCTTAATCAGTGCATTATTTTCGTAACTATACTATCTAATGTGACATATATCTAACAAAATCATTCCTGTGTTTTAACAGGACCAGTATACAATATGCATAAAAAATATATATTTACATTTTTAAATATTGAAATGTTTTGTTGATTAAGGGTATACCAGACATTCACATTAATCAAAATGAAATAGAATGCCCATTTTTCATTTCCAACATTAACATAATATTTGCTGATTATATGAGCTATACATGATATTATATCTTTTATTTATATTTGAAATTGTTTCAGTATACACTTATTAAGTATTTTTATTATTTTTTACATGTACAGGGTGTTTGAAAAATTCGAAGCAAAAGTAAAACGTGAAGGTAGAAGAAAGGAAGAAAAAATCCCACATTTATGTATAAAATGATCATTATGAAGGATAATGTGAGTGTTTATTAAAATACTTTTTTTTTTTCTTGGAGCTCATTTAATTTTGGTTTTTCCAAATACTCTTAAAGATATATCTATAAAACTTTGTATGCAATTATCTATTTGCATTTTGATTAATTGTTAAAATCGCCAAAGAAATTTATTAATATATAAAAAAGTCAGTAGTTTTGTGAGTCTATTGTATTTTTAAGGCGACTGTGAGCTTAATGGCCCTCTTCACTTACCGCCGTCGGAAGCCCGAGGCAATGTTATTCTATGGGAAATTTTCTTTACTTATAACTAATTAGCTAATACATATTTTTAAATTCTGTTTTCACATTCAGAAAATTCCCAAATTTTCCTGCTTTGTTTTTAGTTAGTTTAACTTTATTTTTCATCTCCTGAAAAATCAAGAATATGGGCTTAAATCCTTTATACTTATCAGTACAGAATTATTAGTTAAAAATTTTTTTAACACATGCATTTAACTTAAACAATTTTGCATAAAAATATCAATTGCAACTTACCACCACCTCCAGCTCGTGTCCATCGGTCCTGGATTCCTGCTGGAGGTTGTTCAGCCACAATGTTTACGTCGGCGGGATTTTCTTTGCCATCAGTCCCAGGTTCATTTGTTCTAATATTGGCACGGAATCCATTGGCATCAGCAACATAGTCGACGACCCTGTAGAGTCCCTGTGCGTCTGTATATCCATATGATCCTTTAACGGCTCCGGATTGATCACCTTGTTCATTTCTGTAATGGACGTTACCTTGTTCATCTCTGGCTTGATAATCAAACTGATATGGTTGTGGAGGGTACTGGAATAAAAAATATCATGTATTTTGGTAAAAAATATAACAATTTAATTACAACTAAAATTTTGTTTTGGTAATTTTGGCTGCTCTTTGTGCTTTTTGATGTGCTGAAATCAAGAAGGAAGCCACTTTTTATCTATCATGTATAGATTTTTGTCAATTTAGACTGTAAAAAAATTCAGTAAAATTCAGAGATTTGACCGTTAAATTTCACGGTCAGCTGCCTTATTTGAGGGAAAATTCCAGTGCCCGTATTTTTAACAAAGTCCTGTAAAATCCAGTGTGTTAACCGTTTATTAAAGGTCACTTCTCTTCTTCGAGAAAAAATTATGAAACCTTTACAGGCATAACTTTATTTTTACAGATAATGACTGTAAAAATTTTAACGGTCACTGACCGGCAAAATGTGTTCAAATATTTTACAGTGGGATGCCGACCGACACAATTTCTTCATTTTTGATAATTTCTAATATGTTTCCATGATTAATTATAATTAATCATGGAAAAATACCGTAAAAGTTACCACATAATTATATTGGTGGAAGAGTTACGGAAAAAATTGTGTTCGTAGACACTCTGTATTGAAAAAAAAAATCTATTCATGATAGAGAAAAACTGGCGTCAGTTTCAGTTTCAGCACACCAAAACACATAAAGATTAACCAAAATTACCTAGTCAAATTTTGCCAACATTAGTTTTGTAGATGTGTGTTGTAAGCAATATACCAAATATAATTGTATTATCTCTTACTGAAACATGTTAGAAAATATAATGATAGATTCTTTTAACTACTTCATTATTTGGAAATGAATTTATTTTTAATTATATTGGTGGAAGAGTTACGGAAAAAATTGTGTTCGTAGACACTCTGTATTAAAAAAAAAAAATCTATTCATGATAGAGAAAAACTGGCGTCAGTTTCAGTTTCAGCACACCAAAACACATAAAGATTAACCAAAATTACCTTGTCCAATTTTTCCAACATTAGTTTTGTAGATGTGTGTTGTAAGCAATATACCAAATATAATTGTATTATCTCTTACTGAAACATGTTAGAAAATATAATGATAGATTCTTTTAACTACTTCATTATTTGGAAATGAATTTATTTTTAATTATATTGGTGGAGGAGTTACGGAAAAAATTGTGTTCGTAGACACTCTGTATTGAAAAAAAAAATCTATTCATGATAGAGAAAAACTGGCGTCAGTTTCAGTTTCAGCACACCAAAACACATAAAGATTAACCAAAATTATCTAGTCAAATTTTGCCAGCATTAGTTTTGTAGATGTGTGTTATAAGCAATATACCAAATATAATTGTATTATCTCTTACTGAAACATGTTAGAAAATATAATGATAGATTCTTTTAACTACTTCATTATTTGGAAATGAATTTATTTTTAATTATATTGGTGGAGGAGTTACGGAAAAAATTGTGTTCGTAGACATTCTGTATTGAAAAAAAAAATCTATTCATGATAGAGAAAAACTGGCGTCAGTTTCAGTTTCAGCACACCAAAACACATAAAGATTAACCAAAATTATCTAGTCAAATTTTGCCAGCATTAGTTTTGTAGATGTGTGTTATAAGCAATATACCAAATATAATTGTATTATCTCTTACTGCAATATGTTAGAAAATATAATGATAGATTCTTTTAACTACTTCATTATTTGGAAATGAATTTATTTTTAATGGAATGTTGGAGGTTAAGAACCGTTCTTTGAAATTACTGTTTTCAGTTATGAAAATATTTGCATACATGCGTAGTGCAATGTATCAATATTAAATACAATTAAAAAAAAAAAAAAATTCTCGAAAACTATTAAAAAAAAAAAAAAATTCTCGAAAACTATTAAAAAAAAAAAAAAAACATTCAAAATTTCATTTTTTTTTTTTTTTTTTTTAAACATTTTTAATAAATTCCATGCTATTGAGTTTTTAAAATTTCCCCTTGATTTCTCATTATTTTCGTTTAGAAACATATTTGAGAATTACTTGATTGTGTATTGTACATTCGTCCATTTATTGATAAATTAATTTTTTAAAAATATCTTCATGTTTGAATGCTGAAATTTCCTGCAAATTTTTAACATTCAAATATAAATAAATTTTTTTAAAAATTAACTTACCAATGAATCCACAAATTAATGAACAGATATTTTCAAAATATATTGATAAACTATAATAATATAAAATCAAGGGAAAATTAAAAACCTCAGTCGCAGTCGCATGGAGCATTTTTAAAAGTTATATATATATATATATATATATATATATATATATATATATATATATATATAATTTTGATTTTTTTTTTAAGTTTTAATAGTTTTTGTGAAATTTTAATATACTTAATATTGATACATTTTAAATACACATGTATGAAAACTTTCATAACTCTAAGATAGTAATTTCAAAAAACTGATTTTCAACGACCACCATGCTGCATTTTAAAGTTTTGCTGATTAAAATGTGAAAAAATCCGAAAAGTTTATTTTTTGACATATTTTTTAAAATGCTTTTTTTTTATACAAATTTTGCGTGTAAATTGTTAAAATCAAACTTTTCTACCTTTGCGAGAATGAATATTAAGAAAACAAAAACACATAGGTAGTTTGTGTTTGAAATATTTTCAAATTAAAATGTGCTTCTTGAGCATAAAATGACAGCCATAAACATGTGGATAAAAAGTGTGTATGTACCATTTTATATCTTTTATTCACAAAACCGTAACCTTGGTGGTCATTTTTGAACACTAAATTTTTATAGTTGGCGTGAAAACCACTTCTTACAGTAAAATAAAGTGTAATAAAAAATTTTCTTTTTCGGACTGCCGTTAGTTATTTTATTACGAAATAGTTTTTGAAGCTTAAATGCAACATGGAATCGCATGAAATATTATTAGGAACAATTCAAAATGATCGAATTCCAATTCACAGATACCAAAATTTAAATATTGTAAAAAGTAAAGCATAAATGTTTTCATACGAATATGAAATATTTTCTACAGAATTCAAATCTTACTTGAGATTCATTTAGATGTTATTTTCTTGGTTATGCTTTGTTTTAGTATTGCAAAGACAACATTATTTAGTAATAAGAAAGCACCACAGAACTGGCGTATTAAAGTAATAAGTACAAAACTTTGAATAAACAGTATAAAATGCAATAAACTCGCAACAATTGTTTCGGGTCGGAGGAACACACGGACCTTCGTCAGGTGAACAAAGCAGGAACGAGTACTGCAATCAAGTCATGTGCGTTGCCGCATTGATTGCAGCACTCGTGTCTACTTCGTTCGCCTTGCGAAAGGTCGTGTGTTCTTTCGACTCGAAGCAACTGTTGCGAGTTTATTGCATTTGATGGTGTTTATTCAAAATTTTGTACTTATTAACAGAATTTAGCGTCGAACTGCGCATCATATTACTTGGTATGGTATAACATGCAAATTTACCTTTCCTTTTCGTCTTTGTTGCTTCTTTTAATAAAATATAAATTACGGTACTGAAACTGACTAATTTTACGTATTTTATTAAAATAAATATTTAATGCTGATTTATTAGTGGGTTTGGCTTTTGTTATACCTGTATTTTTCATTTATTGTATCTCTTCTAGTATTCTTGCATAATTTTTTTAAAATGTGGGTCATTCATATATATGATCCCAATAAATAAATCCTGAAAATGGTATTATTTAGTAATAATTGAAGAAGACATTACATTATTACATAAAATTGTTTAAAATTACTTTAAACATAGTAATTCTATTCAGTAATTTCATTGCGTAGTTTTTTTTTTTTTTTTTTTTTTTAATAACATATGCAATGAATAGTTTTATCCTCAGCTTGCTAGAAAAAATAAATAAATAACTATATCAGTAACATAAATAAAAATCTTGGATATCATAGATATACTTACATTGCCACCTGCACCGCCTCCGTATCCTCCTCCTGATCCACCGCCAAACCCTCCTCCACCTGCTGCTCCACCAAAGCCTCCACCCCGTCCTCCTCCGAATCCACCAGATCCTCCTCCATAACCGGTGGCACAGGCATAATTTAGCAGAGCCACGACGACGATAGTAACCTGTAAGTAAATGATAATATTACAAAACACTAAGTTACCGCAAATTGTTTCACACTTATTCTTAATCAGCGATTTATAATTGATAATATTTTATTTTAAATGAATTGTTTCCAACTGCCCACTGCGTAATTTCAGTGTAACGTTAAATGTAGTCAATTTTAACATTTTAAATGAATATTTTAAATTATTATGCTGATATTTTGTGCGTCATTGGCATGTTTAACTACTGCAGAAAATTTTTTCAAAAGACAGTTGTTGCACAAGTACAGCATTAAAAGTGAGTTGCTACTTCAATGCTGCACTTGTGACTTTTTTCATCTGAGGAAGTGCTGTGCTTAAATGTTTAGATTCGAAACAGTTGTTACATGTTTTGTCATTGATAGTTATTCAGCGAAAATATTTATATTAATCATATTTAACCGTGTTGTTTTTTTCTTTACTGACTTTTGTGATGACGATTTTGTTTCCTTGGTGAATAAAAGATTAAAAAAATCTTTCCATTTTTTTTTTTTTTTTTTTTTTTTTTTTTTTTTTCATACTAACTTTTGATTATCAACACAACAATATTGTGGTGATTAATAAGTTTTCGTTTCAATTCTCCTCCACTATTTATAAATTGAGAAATTACTAAAGAAATTGCTATAGAAATTAATAAATTGTTTTTATGAATGAAACTGTAGAAGTCGCAATTATTATAGGAATTTCTAAACAAAATAAATGACAATAATTTTTTTATAGGTTTTTTTTTACGTAGATGTGATTTTCTAAATACAACCTATGCCTGTTATCGAATGTCCTTGAACTTGATAGCTACCTTCTAAACAATAAAAATCTCCTTACTATCATTAAGTATTTTGAAAAAAGAAGGCATTTTATTTTAGAAGGATATTATATTTTTTATAAACATTGCAGAGATATAATGTCTCACATGTCATAGCGCATTGCTTGATCCATTTTTTCGCCGTGTCTTACAAAGTACAAAGCTAGTTTTATAAGAGAATCCCTCACCTTAAATTGAACTAAGAATTATTTTTGTATGAAATCTGAAATTTTCTGTTGAAATAACGCTAGTTTTCAAATCATTAAATGTCAATGCATGCCTGGGCTTGAATGTAATTAAATAATATTTTCCTATGAAAATTCTAATTTTCAATCAAATTTAGAGATTTTTGTACTCGGAATTTATGAACTATTTACAGTCAATTTTTATTTATTTATTTATTTTAGTTTGATTTTATTTATTTATTTGTTGTTAAAATCGGTTGAATATACACCATGTTTTATAAAGATTTTTTTCATATTGCTAAAAAAAAAAAAAAAAAAAAATATGACTTATTCTCTGAAGAGTTGAAAATTGAAAGATTCAATTAGCTCACAAATTTTAAAATATTTATTCAAAGCGGGCAAAGAAAAAATCCCAGTTTAATTAAATTTAAAATATTCATTAAGCATCTTGCTATGATTTTAATCAAAGATAGTTTAGAAACATCCCAATAACATCAGCGCTCTAAAAAAAAAAAAAAAAAGTTAAAATCGATCTATTTTTTGGAAGCTACAGTGTCACAAACAGGCACACACATACGCAGATACATAGACAAAGACTTCATCTTATAACGCTCCCCGGACTTTTTTTTTTTTGTTCTTGTTACCGATCGGAAGTTAAAATCTTATTCTACTGAAGTTTTGAAATTTATAAATTAGGCAAGTTCTTTGATACAAGGAGAGCTGAAATGGAAATATCATTAAAAATGGAAATTTTGCTAGTTAAGTATGGTTTATTATTTAAGTACGTTAAAACATTCGAAATTATTTTGTTGAATACAAGAAGATTCCGAAATCAAAGTGTCACATATTGACTCAAAACTGACTAGAATTCGATCCAAAAGCCGCCATGAAAGACGGGAAAAAAAAAAATCTCATTTTTAAATGTAGTTGCGTAGAATGTTTGCAATCATATCGATAGAATTATTTAACTTATATATATATATATATAAAGATGATACATACAGGGTGATTATATTCATAGATCCTCTACAAATAGCGCCTCGCAGCTAAAATGGGCGAGTGGATTACCGTAAAGTTTGGCATGTGGTATGGACGATTCATAAGATTTCAAGACAAATTCAAGTTGAATTAAGTGAAAAATTATATCCAATTGATGGTGCTTTGTTTGGAAAAATGGCAAATGTAACAGATAGAATGATCCACACGATATCAAAGCTAATTAATATACGTATACACCCCAGCAAAAAAAAATGACACAACTCAAAAAAAATAAATAAATAAATGTGCATGAATTACCTCAATGTACAGAAAAAGAGTCACATCTCTATCTCGCAAATTGTCTACCATAGAGGCAACTGAGATAAAGCTTTATCATAAACGGAAAATATTGCATCACTTTAGCGCCACCTGTGTTCCAATATGCACACAAACTAACTCAGCAAAAATTTTCATAATATTCATCTCAGTATCCAGTTTGGTGTTCCGATAACAAGGGGGGGGGGTGTCCTGCGCCCCCAAATCGAGGTTCAAAATTTTTTTACTTTTATTTACTTTTTTATTATTTTAACCCACTTCCTACTATCCGATTGAGCTTAAATTTTGCACACATGTATAATTCCGATCACAATACATGCTGCTAAAGTAATAACGAACCTGGCCCTGGGACCCTAACTCCTGTTCAAAAAATTTTTTTTAATTCATTTCCGTTGAAGTTAAAATTGTTTTTAGTACATTTTGGAATGAAAGCGTAATTTAAACTTTTTAAATTTATGGGTTATTTGTTATAAATTAGAAAATTAAAATTAATTCCCACTTCGAAAGAAAAAGAAAAAAAAAATACATCCAATTTAACTAAGTAAATTTTTAACTGTCATCTAAATATAAACTCAGAGTTATTATAGAAGAAAGTATTGGATTCGTAAAAGTTTTCGACTTTTGGTTTTCGACGGAATTATACGTTTCGAGATGTCCAGAACACGATGTGACCATTTTTAGAAAATATCTGTCTGTGTGTGTGTGTGAAAAAAATTTTGTTCCAACCGTATCTCTTGGAATTACGTATAAATTTATATGTAGTTGCATTTTGACATAAATTAGTGCCTATGACTTTTTGGTGCCAACCACTTAACAAGTGGCGCTGCTATAGTGATTTCTGCAATTTAAAAGAAGGCTATACCTCAGGTTATATCTCTTATAATCGAACAAAACTTCATAAGTGAAAAGGTCATTATGAGAAATTATGCTGATTCAGTTTGAGTACATGTTGGCCGATAGGTGACGCTACTTTGCTGCAATTTTCCTCGAGAACTGGTAAGAGATCATCTACACGGTAAAAATTCTGCATTCACAATAGTCTTCATAATAGTCTGCATTCATAATAGAAAAAAAAAAAAAAGTAATTTGTACTGCATGAATTTGTATAGGGGAAATATAGAAGAAAGTTTTGTGGTGGTCATAACATATTAGTTTTAAAGTGTTTTCGTTAACTACCCGTAACAGCATCAAAAAAATTTATTTCTTTTAGGTCTGAAGACCTGTAATTGAGCTTCAAGGCTCAGACCTCGATTAGAGACGCTTGAGAAATTCTTAAATGTGCCTTCGAAGATAGCATCTTACGGGCCATCATGATAGCTTTAAGTAAAAGAAAATAATTTAAAAGGAGAAGCACCGATGCGTTGCTATCAGATCGTAAAAAGAAATGGGAAACCCCGGCGTAAACTACCATATTTAAGGAAATATTTAATGCATATTCTGCTTGTGTATAGTGTCATGGACAAAAATGGAGGCCTCTTGCTTAGCTTAAATTTTTGGTTCCTGCATCAGAATAAAATGAATTTAATATCAAATGTTATTATCTTATCTATAATACAAGTAAATGTTGACACAATGTACGAAATACATACCGTCGATATTAAAGAAATATTTGAATTGACATGCCGATAAGTTTTATTTAAATTGCGTTCATACATGTATTATGCCCATTTTTGATGGAAAAGCTATGTTAATTTTAGCAAAGATGACCGCGCGAGGATTCGAATCTGGGTCCTCTGGCACAACGTACGAAATACATATCGTAGATGTTAAAAAAATATTTAAATTAACTTGCAGATAAGTTTTATTTTAATTGCGACTATCTATGTATTATACACATTTTTGATGGAAAAACTTAGTTAATTTTAACAAGATCAAAAATGATCAAGCGAGGATTTGAATTTTGGTTTGATGGCATAATAACAGTGCTCCGCCAATTAAGCTACTTGGTTAATTATTTTTAAAATGATATATTAATTTTTTTTCTACGAATACAGACGCTCTTTTACAAATGAAATTTATTTTTATTTAACTACTTTATTTACTTATTATGACCGATTAATGCAGGTCAGAAATAAATCAGATAGCTCAGTCAATAGAGCCCTAACCCCCAACATGGCATGACTTTAGGATTCTTTTGATTTCTCAAACTTAATGCATTCAAAAGCATAAAGATGTCAACAATTTTCAGAAATACCAAATTTTCTTCTAGTGTAAAACAGAAGGGAAATAATTATAAGATAAAAAAAAAAAAAAACTTTTTATATGCCATGTTTTAAATTTTTTGATGAATGATAGAGCTCTTATCAATATGCATAAAATTTTTAAAGTGATAATGACGTCAATTTTTGTGAGATGCACAATTTATCTTTTTATAATTTTGTAACGTTCACATTTAATTAAACGTGTTTATTTTTATGTCGAAAGAACTGAACTCGTGAATTTTTTTGGCAACAATTAAATTATAGCTAACATTTTAATGGCTATATTAACGCTATTAGATGTTGTTATTTTCATATTTTAATTAATTATAAGAAAACTAATCAAAAATTCGAAAATCGGACTTCGAAATATTGTGTTGTCACCGGGTTCTGAGCTACTGTGAAAGTTTCAAATGTCTAGCTAGTAGGGTAGTTAGTTAAAATGCGATTGCAAGATTTGTGCCGGACAAACAAACAAACATATAAACAAACAAACAAACAAGAATAGAAGTTAATAAAAACATGGTAAAATGCTGTCTTAGAACAAAAAACTTTAAAACTTAAAAATCTTTAACATCCCAAACAAATTTTTAGATGTTTTTTTTTTTTTTTTTTCATAAAAATAAACAGGAACTATTGCATGCATCAATAAACATGAGTGATTTCACATAACTTTCTAAACATTTAATAGTTAACAGGCATTTAAATAAATTTGAATTAGTGAATAATTTGATAAATAAACAAACTAAAAATCTTAGTGGAGTGTTTGAATATTTCGCCCTAAGATCATATGTTTGTACAATGGGCCGTAAGACATTCGAATTTTTTTATGAGTTATTGGAAAAGAAACTATGAATGGTCACAACACATTTTGTTCTGACAATTAGTTACCATTGGATATAATATATGGGAATTATTTCATGTTACTCTGCAAATAAATATAAGCAATATGCACACAATTTCCAAAAAATTATTATATATTACCGAAATAAAATAACATATATCATTTTTGTTCTTTCTAAAAGAAATTAATAACACTAAAACGCAATTCAAATAATTTGAGTCTGTAGATTCTAATGCATAAGAATATTTTTGTATCCCCGTAAATCAAAGCAAAATAAACAAGAAAAACTATACTTTTCATGTAGCTGTAACCTTTAAAATGACTATTGAATGGCATAACAAGCACATATATCTTTAAGATCGTGTATACACTCACACATGTAAGCTTAAAAATAACAGAAATTAATTCGCAAAACCTCAAAACGTATAAATATACTAATATCTCACAGCCATTTTTACTTTCTCTTACCCATAAGGTCGAGAAAGTATTTTTGGGGGTCAAATTTTCGAACGCGAGATTTTTTTATATTTACATGGTCTGAGGTCCCCTGAATACGAAAATCATGTTTTTACCAAATGGTCTGTGTCTCTGTTTGTCTGTCTGTGTGTCTGTCTGTTATCAGCATATCTCAAAAACAAATTATGGCAGAAAGTTCAAACTTGGTATTCTAAATGTGTATCATATAAGGATGCTACACGTAAGCTTTTCGTTAAGATCAAGCAAATGGTTCGTGTACAGGGACAATCAAGAGAATTCTAATACATTACGTCTACGGGGGAAATTACAGGTAAGTAGAGTTTAACATCTATAGACTGAACTAAACCAAATGAAACGAATATATATTTTGTGTAACAGAGACAGTCAACAGGGGAAAAAAAATGTGTATATAGGAGCCTCGCCTCCACCTTCTAGGGGAGTAGATTTTCATGATGTGTATCTTTCAAAAGAGCTTGCCAATACCTTTAAAACGAATGGTTGAACCATCGATCTCGATCTGTGATAATTTAAAACAAAGTTATCGATTTTTTTTTTTACTTTTAACGGAAAAAAAAAAACTTAGAATTTTTTTTTTTTTTTTTTTTATTGAGAATAAAATGGATTTTTTTTTTTGGATATTTGGTGTTATATTACTTCTCTAATATGGAAATCGTCTGAATTATCATAAAAGATAATTTTTTTAAAAAATAATTTTAATAAATTATTTTTAAAAAACAGAATTATTTTTTAATAAATGAATGAAATTGTATAAAAATGTAGGTGCATTAATGAAACGGGGGGTTGAGGGGGGCGGTAGTCCCCTCACACACAACTAATTATCATATAAAACTCTCCCAAAGCCTAATTGTTTAACAGATGTTTACATAACAGTACTCGTTATCTTACCTATTAATCTGCAACCTGTATTTATAATATTATATTTCAGGGTAAGAGAAAGTCGTGTGAGTGACACACCAGATTTTTTATTTTTATTTTTATTTATTAATTATTATTATTATTATTATTATTATTATTCATGAATGAAATATATACATATTTTTTTTTTTTTTTTTTTACGTAGCATATGTATGGAATGATAAAATAAATTACGAAAATAAAGCGTAAATAAAACTGTTAACATTTAATTTTAGAAAAAACTCCACTACATGTGATATAAAAGAGGTAGATGCAGAACGTTCTAATTCAAAATTTAACTATATAAAATAGTTCTGAAATAATGATAATACAAAGAAGAAGCCAATTTAAAGTGGATTTAAACATTTTATCGAACTAAAATCGAAATGTTTTTATACGTTTATATTATTATTATTATTATTATTATTATTATTATTATATTGTTTCAATTCTAGTTTTTCCCTCTGAAATTTCTGAAAATTTAAACATTCTCATAATAATATGATCTGGAAAAATATTTATTTATATTTTCTCATTAACATCTGCAATATAAAATATTCATCAATAACGCAGGTCTGGAGCCAAAAAAAAAAAAAAAAAAAAGACCTGCATAATTTTTTTTTTCATAAATTATTATTATTATTATTTTTTAAAGATATTGAATTAAAAAATAACCTCCATTTTTTCCCATCACATACAGTTATATTTCTTTTATTACATTTTGAAAATAATAATGATTTACTATAAAAAATCATAACAACGATTAAAAAAATAACTAATTTTAGAACATTAAACTAAGCATTATTAAACAAACGTTTCCTTCGTGATATACATAAAAAAAAAAAAGAAAAAAAAAGAGAAATATTTCAGTGAAAATAAAAAATATTGAATTAAAAATCAAAATATTAAAACTTCTAATAACTACAAAAAAAAATATTTTTTTTTTTTCAAAATATTTTAGAAAATTTACTTTTTAAGAAAAAGTATTTAACTGCTAAATAAATGTTACATCTTATAAACAAACAAATAGTGGTATATTAAATTTTATGGCTAAATGTTAAAACTTATAATAAGTAGAATAAAGTAAAAAATTTCAAAATATTTTAGAAAATTTACTTTTTAGAAAAAAGTATCTATTTGAGTAATAAATGTTGCATCTTATAAACAAATAAATACTGGTGTTTTAAATTTAATGTTTAAACATTTTATTACGATTTGTTTTACAAATATTTGATAATCTCAATATTTAACTCATAATTATAATATTAAAATTTAGATTTTAATTTTTTTAATGAAAGTATAGAAATTATTTGAGGAATTTTAATTTTTAAAAATAACTAATAATAATAATAATAATAAACATATCATGTAATTTGTTATGGACAAATTCCATCTGAATAAAACAATTGAGTCTAGTAATTTTGGTTGTATAATGTTATTTTTTCAAAAAATATAATCCTAATAATAATGATAATAATATGAATAGAAATTATATAATATGAATAGAAATTTGTATTTTATTCATATTAATATGAATAAAATACAAAATATATAAATTTTAATTTTATAATCCTTTTTTTTTTTTTTTTTTTAAGAAATCCGATATTCGAATTTTTGCTTTATGGAGTTTTTTTATATTTGAAGATATTATTTTAAAACATAATTATATTTTAATATTTTTGATATTTTATTTATTTATTTTTCAAAAGAATACGAAAATTTACAAAACAATTAAAAGCATCAGTTTTTCTCACTTTTCATAAATAACTATACTATTTATAATAGATTTTTAATCCCATAAAATCTGACTGTAAAGCTAATTATCGAATATCAAAAATTAGTAGATATAAAATAAATTTTTCAGAAATGTTAAAAATTACCTGTTGGCCTAACATTTCCTGTATTTAGACAATGCGGTGAAGACTCAATGCAGATGACCAATATAAATGATCCCTATCCAAATATCCTCCTTTTTATACACCCGAAACAACCTCGTGACGTCACGATGTGATGAGCATCACAAAGTAACTTTCACTAACGCTTTCTTTCCGGTCCCTTAAATTACTATCACCGTCTTCAAACATCCTTTCTTTTGTTTAAATAAAAACGTTTTTACCATTGTGAAGGATGATATAGAGATTCTGTGAGTGAAAATGTAGGTGAGGATTCAAATTTTGAGAAACTGCTTTAATTTTATACTCCAAAGCGGAAAGTTTTCTCAAATCAGTGGATTTATTGAATTTCTAAGTTGTTTATTAATTTATAAAGGTATTAAAATTTAGTTATTAAGATACCGGAATGAAAAACATTGTGACGTAATTGTCTTTAACTAATAAATATGATAATGAATTTTCCGTTTAATTTGTTTTTCTTTCAATGATGATAAAAAAAATAATAATAATTGAGTTATCTGCATACAATTGCAACAATAAATTTACGTTAAAATACTCAATTACATAGATTTTAATCACTCTTTTATAATTACTTTCTGTATGTCTCTCACGTCTGATGTTAAACTCAAATATTAGGATGCTAGCCCATGTTTGTTACAGAAAAAGTATTTTAAATTTAATTATTAAATAAGGCTACAAAAAATCGTCAATATAAAATGCTCAATAATTTTAGACATTTCTAAAAAAATCTGGCCAAGTTATGATTTTTACACTTTCATTTGTAATAAAGAAAAAGAAAATGTTAAAATTTATTTACGAATTCAAATGGTTATGAATCACGATTTTTCATTTTTAGAATATATACCATGCGAAAAAGTATTTCAGCGATGAAAAAGAAAAAGAAAAAAAGATGTGTGTATATATATGTGTGTGTGTATACATTCAGTTATGAGATTTTGGCGTATATATACACTTAAGGTCTTCTGAATTAAATTATTTTTATTTTTACAGAATTTTTATTTTTATTTTTATTTTTCATTTACGAGTGATAATTGCAAGATCTTAACAGAAAATTTCCGGAAAAAAAACACAATTTAAGAGCTTTTTTCCATAAATATTGAGTGTGTTAATACCAACATACATAAATTTTGCTCTAAACTTAAAATAATAATAATAATATTAATGTTTGTTTAATATTTAATTATTATAAAAAAAATTGTTTAAACTCTGTTTAAAAAAAAAAAAAAAATCTTTTCATAATTAACAGCCATTAAAAATCTATTATCTATTTAACTCTTTTTTTTTTTTTTTAGTTACAAATTTCTAAATATTATTATTTTGTGTTTTGTTTTATTTTATTTTATTTATTTATTTATTTTGCATTATATATGTGTAAAAAAACAAGAAGAAACGCCATAATTGCAAAACGGGACAGAGTTGATAGGTTTAAAAATGGGGAAAGTAACAACTCTCTAACAATTTTTTCCCTAACGTTAGTTGCCCACCAGCAGCCAAGTGGCTCGGCGTTCAAAACTGATAGATAGGAAGTGCTAGGTTCGATCTCAGGTCACGCTCATCGGCCTATCTGTTCGAAGTTTTCGGTGGTTTTCTACGAAACTCGCGTAAATACGGGCTAGTACCCCTTAGAAAGAACCCCCATGGAGGGCATTCCACCTATAGGTCTAGGACCTTAGAGGAGTCAATCGGCCTTAAATCTTACAACCAACTAACCAACCCTAGCTTCAGTTTATGCGTTTAATATGATTTTGTTCATAAAATTAAAAAAAAAAAAAAAATATTTTAATTGACACATGCATAAAAATATTGAAAAACGTTTAGAAAGTTAAGACATAAAGAATAGTGGATAGAAATATGTTTACTGTTACTAATTTATGCAATGATGTTGCACAGAACGTAAAGGTTCTCAAAGTATATTTGAGAACGTCTCGCTGCAATAAATATGTATGACCAAATGTTCTAAAAAAGACGAATAAAAGTCGAAAAAGCAGAGCATTTTTAAACTATCTAAATCGAATTTTGAAGCAATAAAAGCAAAACATGCTGTTAGTTATTTTGGTTATTATAGTACTTATCATCGCATAAATCTAGATTCAAAAATTTAACCTCATTTATTGTGTTTGCGTATAGTATAGTCTGAAACTTTAAAAAAATACATCGATTTTTTTTTTTTTTTTTTAAAGGAGAAGAAAATGTGCCTTTTAAAATAAAATATATTTCGTAATTTTTTACGACAACTTATTTTTGTGACTTTTTTAAATAAAGTTAATTTTCCAAAATAAAAGTATACTAATATTGTTTCAATTTTCGTCAAAGCTAGCCTATGATAGGAGAAAAAAAAATCATTCTGCATTTTGGTGTAACTTGACTTTCTGTAAAATATTTTTTCTGGATTTTTTATGCTTAATTCTCTTTCATTTTAGTTTGTAGCAGTCCAAAAGTTAAAAGATTAAACGGCCTTGTTTAAAACTTTGAAAACTTACTCGCGTCTAAATACTGAAATTAGAAAAATATTAAACTCCCTACTTAAAAAGTTTCTTAAAAATTTAGTAAAATCGTCTCAAAATATAAAAGATATTCCCAGACCGAAACAGCATAAAAACACTCAAACCTCACTTTATGTATCTCACAAAATAATAATCCTGTTACTTACAGTCACATTCTCATTTTTCTACAGACTATTTGCCTTTTAAACGTACTTAAAATAATATCATTAAACATTACCTGAGAAATCATCTTTAAAATGTCTTTCTCAGAAATATCTCCAGAGAATTGATGATGACCACTGGTGATGTCGGTTAGTATGACCACCGTCCGATTCCATTCTCTTTATATACAAATTTTTTGACCTCGTGACGTCACCCTGAGCATCACCAAGTAACATTTTTTCGCCCTTTTTTTCCGGTCCCTTAATTTGTGAAGCTCTTCTTCTATCTTCATTTGTTTGTTTATTAGTTTAGTTATTTTGGAAGCAAGAGTTTTGCAAGGTGGGCGTCCCTCAATGGGAGGAGAGAGTTGTCTGTCGGAAAAGTAGGTGAACTAGCTGACTGAGATCTTTTTGTTTCTATCGTGCAGATGAGAAGGGAGATGAGATTAATGGGATATGTTTGATTTTTCTTTAGCATTGTGAAGATGATGATTACTTGTGAGAGATTGTGTTCATTTTTGACATAATTGTACGATATGTTTATCACGTCTCTCTAGAACAACTTTCTTTTTTTGAACCAATTTGCAAAAACCAAATTACTTTTCAATAACCGTCTCATTGTTATTAAAAACGAGTAAAGATGAATATTCATAAGGTCAAGCGTTAATTTATTTTCTATTTTGTAAAAAAAATATTTCGGTTCTAATTTTTTTTTTTTTTTTTTTTTTAATAAACAATCGCAAAAGAATGTTATAGATTTTATTTCTGTTTAAGCTTCATATAAAGAAGATCACGATCAAACATGTTTTATAAATTTAATAACAGTGATAATTTATGTCACATGGTAAAAGCCTTTAAACAACTAAACTTGATTAATAAAAATAGCACAACAGGAAGTATATATATATATATTTCATTATGTTAAATAAGAGCTGTTCATTCCTCATAATATGTTTAAAGCTCATTTGCCGTAGCCTCAAAAGCAATAATGAAAACAAAATTGTGTTTCTACCTACGATTATTATTGTTGTTAGTAATAATAGTAGGAACAGTAGTATTTGGATTACCAAACACAAAGATTTAACATAATTTCTTTAGAGTAATCTTTTTCTTACATTTTATATAGATAAATAGATATATAGACATATAGGTATGGATATAGCGATTGCAAACATATATATATATTTGCAATCGCTACACTAAATATATATATAGCTAAAAATAGTCTTAATCACTTCCAATAAAAGTACAAATAGTAGTTATTAGCATGGCAATAGTAATATACTCATTATTAAAATTAAATTTCGAATAATTTTACTGATTTTTTTTTTTTTTTCTTTTTTTACAAATTTGATTTATTTGATTTGACAATAAACAATCTAATACCGACTTCCTTTTTTACTTTTTGAGCATACATTTTGTAAAAAAAGCATTGTAATCATGAAAATAATAATAATAATAATAAAATAAAATAAAACTTGTAATTCGCCTTAGGAAAGATAAATCTAAGAGAAGTGTGATTTTTTTTTTTTTTAACTGGATATTGTAAGATATGCTGCTTTATCCAAGGTGGTCCACAGTAAAACGTTGACGACGTTTTTCTCTGTCTGATAGAAATAGTTCTTTCGATCCAAAAATAAATAAATAAATAAATAAATAAATACAAGTTTGCATATGAATAACGAAGAAAATTTTATTTCCATTATTCAGTTCAACGCTTATAAATTTTTTATCTGAAATAATTAAAGAAGCTTTTTTTTTTTTTCATTTAATTTCACACCAATGAATTTTTATATTGTTAAAAAATATTATCACATAATTACAAGAACAATACATATAATACGGTATGGCAATTTTGTAAACGAAATAATAATTTTTAAATAAATATTTATTCCGAAATACGATGCATAAAAAACAAAACTGAAATTTACAGGGATAAAAAAATCCAGCTTTTTAACACGCTTTTATTAGCTTCACCTGTATGTATGTTTGTATGTATGTTTGTATGCATGTTTGTAACCGCTCTGGGAGCAAACAAAAAATCTATATTGTAAAAAAAGACGTTTCCTACGTGAACGCTGTGACTGTGAGGTAAAGCTCTGGGATACGAACCTAAAGGTCTAACGTTTGAACCCAATCAGGAGAAGTTTTTTAAAAATGTTTTTTGTTTAATTCTAAATTATTTATTTTATTAAAGATGTAAATATATAGTGTGTCACTCACACGATTTTTTCTTACCCTGCAATTTAGTACTATAAAGATAGATATTTTGTGCTTTTAGTTCACATTTCAATAAAAGCGTGTTCTTTAATTTTTTAAAAGTATAATTTTATTATTAACGAAAACGAAATCCTGCATTCAGACCAGAATATAGTACTTCTCATTTAAATGCATTAATACTAACACAAACATAATGTATTACAATAAGTGTACTTAAATGAGAAGTTTATTCTGGAGGGAATTCATGATTTCGTTTTCGTTTAGAAAGGCGGAAACTTTCAACCCTGAATTTATCAAGAGGCCGCAATCAAAAAACTCATTAAAAATCATTTGAATTGTTCAGAACCTATTAAACTTTTCTGCTTTGGTACTTTAATGCTGCATTTGTTGCTTACTTTTTCACTTGATGAAGACTTTGTTTTCAGATATTTCGTTCTAAACGAAACAATTGTTTGGTTTCAAAACATTTTAGAGGTTTTACAAAGTTATTAAACATTTTGACACCATTTTTTTAGGACTTTTAAAAGCTATGAGAAATATGCTCTAATGTAATATAAAGGAAACTTCTACACATTTTCTATTTTCTAACATACGTGATGTTCATCTGATAGCCGAATGATTAAGGGTATGAGCATCAGTCGCTAGGCGCCGGGTTCGAATCCTAGTTCAGGCATGGTTGTTTGTAGTGGTTTGGAATCGTAGGGAATTTTACTACTTATAATTTTAATACATCTGTTTTTTTTGCTCTATGCGATCCTTATATAACAGAAAAAGTGTTGTTTTTATGTTGAAACCCAGCTTTTGCTATAATTACATATTTTGATGTGCCATAAATAAATAAATTAAATAAATAAATCTATTGATTTGTGTGTGATTGTTATCATTATAATTAAGAAAAAAAAAGCGATTAGCTGAAAATTAATGTTTGGTATTTTAAATCGATATCATATATAGGTGTTACTAAAAGCTTTTCATCGAGATTAGACGAATGGTTCTTGTACAAGGACCTACAAAAATATTTAAATACATTAATTTCATGGGTATAATTTTTCTTCTACACAGTACAATAGTGGCTTTTTGGTTTTTAACTTAATTGTTTAAAATACATAAACTTTGTAAATGTAATATATATGCAGAACTTTTTATTTCCTTTTTTTTAAAGTTAAGATAAAGCAGCGTAAATACATAAAATAATAATCATTATTAACAACAACAACAACAAAAAGTAATATTGTCTGGATATTTTTGCATGCGAGCATTTTTGTGCTTGTGCGTGTGCAAAAATATTTAAATACATTAATTTCATGGGTAATATTTTTCTTCTACACAGTGCAGTAGCAGCTCTTAGGTTTTTAACTTGATAGTTTAAAATACATAAACTTTGAAAATATAATATACATGCAGAACCTACTTCTTTTTAACAAGCTTTTATTAGCTTCACCTGTATGTATGTTTGTAACCGCTCTGGGAGCAAACAAAAAATCTATATTGTAAAAAAAGACTTTCTCTACGTGTGACTGTGAGGTAAAGCTCCTGGCTACGAACCTAAAGGTCTAACGTTCGAACTCAGTCAGGGGAGGTTTTTTAAAAATGGTTTTTGTTTAATTCTAAATTATTTTATAATCACCCTGTAATATGGTGTGTCACTCACACAATTTTTTCTTACCCTGCATTTTAATACTATAAAGATAGATATTTTGTGCTTTTTAGTTCACATTTAAATAAAAGCGTGTTCTTTAATTTTTTAAAAGTATAAGTTTATTTTAAAGTTAAGTTTAAGTAAATACATAAAATAATAATAAT
The DNA here is from genome assembly GCA_963930645.1 of Salticus scenicus. Lineage (NCBI taxonomy): Eukaryota > Metazoa > Arthropoda > Arachnida > Araneae > Salticidae > Salticus > Salticus scenicus. The sequence continues at coordinate 121,038,902 of OZ005661.1, forward strand.
TATTATTAACAACAACAACAACAAATGATATTATCTAGATATTTTTGCTTGTGAGCGTTTCTGCGCGCGTGCGTGTACAAAAATATAAGTGCATGCTTGCTTGTGTGTGCATGTGTATGCGTGTATAAATGTGCGTGTGTATACTCATGGGTGTGTTTCACTCCTGTAGTAAAAATATAACTCTAAATTCTCATCAAATTTTCAAGTGTAAATGCTTTACCTAAACTAACGGATGTATTTTTCCTTCCTCTCGGAGTTTCCTTTTCCTTTTTTAACTTTTCTAGTTCGATGTTACTTGAAATTTCATTATAAGGGGAAATGCTTATCTAGTTACAAGCTGCTTATGTTTACTGAAATTCAGCGATGGATAATCATATCAGGATAACAGTTCTGCAATTTTCATTGGAATCATATCTCTGGTCATAGCAGTATTATTTTATCATTATGAAATATGTAGGTTTTAATTCATTATTCTTCGTAGAAAAAATTCTGTACTTGTGCATAACGATGGCGAGTTATTGTTTTTGTTTGTTTATTACTTTATAAAAATAATGTGCACGAAATGTTTCTTTAACACTTTCGAATAAAATTGAATACAGTTTATGAATTATTCGATTTCTCTGTCTAGTCGATTTCTTAATTCTGTGAATAATTTTAAATGTTTTTGATATTAACAAGTTTCATTCATCTTCATTACATTATGTTTCTCAAAAATTAATATTATAGCACTATTAGTTTTTGCATAGCAACTTACAAATGAATGCTGGTACATTATGTTCTATGAGATATAGTTCTATAAAACATATTTTAATATACCGAAAAAAAAGTAACGAAATTAGCGCATATTCATACATATACAAGTCTGTTTTCTTGATAATATGGTATGGTTAGTATTATTTTGACTGACGAGGATAACAATATAAATATATTCAGATATATTACGGTATATAAATTAATTGTTTAGTGCATTTTAAGTTGTGTTATTAGGAAAACATGTATTTTAACAATATTAAAATCTTAAAACATTATACGGTATGTATGGAATTTTATGACAATATACAGGGCTGTAACAAAAACAATCTATTTTATGTTTTTTCTTGAAAAGTATAATATTAGATAATGAAATTATATTTATAAATTTGCGAAATTTATTGTTCCATAAATAACTACAGAGTATATTTTAAAGTATCAATACAGAGGTAAACACATTAAAAGTTAAACAATTAGTACAATTAGAAAATGTTTTATCATATAAGTGGATCGTATGATTTTTCATTCTTGTTAAATAAATTATTGATTAACTGGTGTACATAAACTTGCAGAAACTCATAGGTTTATGGGTTTGTAAATATGGTAAAATACATAGTCTGCCATGCTGAACTATATGATCTCTTTAAATTTGAGCGAAAAACAAACATTAAAAGGTTATAAAATTGATAAGATTGGAATGAGATGAGAAAGAGAAAAATTTTAGAGAAGTTTAAATTGAATTAAGAAATAAGGAAAATAAGGAAATGTTTAGAAATTGTTTCATAATGGCTGCAATTTAATCCAATTTTCTGAACCATTTTCACGAAATAATTGCGTTTGAAGAATGAATAAATAATAAAAATAAACCCTGGCCTTACATGATGATGCATAAGAACTTTGTAAATTTATACTGTCAGCTGATTTGTAAAAAAAAAAAAAAAAAAAGTCTCAAGTTTAAATAGCTATATACGATCCCTTCATTAGGTGAAAAAATCTGGAATGACTCCACTCGACTTTCCAAACATTGAGTAATTAACAGTTTTGTATATAAAGTGAAGAAGGAGGAGTTGTTAAAGAGAGAAAATCATAATGGAGTGTTTGAGTATTTTTTTTTTCCATATAGTACACGATGTTTTATTTAACGCTACTGAAATTTGAGCCCATAGATCATAATGATACAGAATTTTTCGTTATGTCCCTGTAAAAACCTATAAATGCTACATTCACCAAAATGCTTATAGGTAGTGCAAGAGTGATTTATAATATTCATATAAATTTTCTGCTCAATTGAATAAGGCGTTTAGACACTATCGCACTTTTAAAAATTCTGTCCCTCAGGCCATAATGGTAAAGAATTTTTCTTTGTGTCCCTGCAAAAAAACTATAAGTGCCAGATTCACCGAAATCAATAGGGTTCGTGCTACTGTGACTTACAACATACGTACCAACTTTCAGCTCATTCGAGCAAAGCGTTTAGACGCTAGCGTGTTCACTCTCACACATACACACACACATATATACACACATACACACACATACACATTTCGTTGTATCCCTGTAAAAACCTATAAATGCTACATTCACCAAAATGCTTATAGGTAGTGCAACATATACATACACATATACATACACACACACATACATACATCATCGTAAAAATAGTGAAAACGGACTCGGGGGACCTCGAAACGTATAGAAACATCAAAATCACAAATTCGGATTTTTGACATGATTACAATACTTTCCTCACTATAGTGTTCGGAAAGTAAAAATAGGTACGAATGCAGTTTGAAACAGGTCCTTCAACAACAGATGTTACTGCGGTATTTTGGAACTGACACCATTGAAGCGTAATTTAATGTCAATAAATGATGTCATGTTTTCAATATATTGATAAAATATTATAAATTATTTACAAAATGAAATATTTTTAAAAATATGTCGAGAATATATCAGTAGTTATCCAAACAATGTTTTTTTACCTCACTGGATTATAAATGCGATGCTCGATTAAACTGTGTTTCCTGTTTTATAGTTTACATAAAAATATTCCAGCCACTCATGCAAAAAGATTTTTAAAATAGCGCGTAATAGACGGATAATAATTGTACCAAATAAATATATCGGAATATTTCTTCAGTGTGAAGTGATGTTCTAGTTTCTCCTTAAAGATTTAAAACTAAGTGTTTTTCTGTTATTGAAGTTATATCATCTTAATAAATTGTTATATTAATCTTTATTTATTACTTTAATATGTATTGATCGTAATTATTATATTCAAACTTATATTAGGGGAGATGTAGCAAACCCTCATCACCATCCTCAAGGTCCTTCTGCCCACCCTTCCCGAGCTTCGGTTTCTTTTTCTTGTCTATTTTTAATTTATTTCTCACCGGTGTTAGACTTTGTCTTTTTTTTTTTTTTCGTACACCTTGTGACTGTGCATTTTTCTGTTTTCATTCCATGTTATTCTCTGTGAATTTTTTATTTTATCCCTCCCCCTTTTTATTTTCCGAACACTATAGTGAGGAAAGTATTGTAATCATGTCAAAAATACGAATTTGAGATTTTGATGTTTCTATACGTTTTGAGGTCCCCTGAGTCCGTTTCTACTATTTTTACGATGATGTATGTATGTTTGTGTGTGTGTATGTATGTATGTGTGTATGTATGTGTGTATGTCTGTGAGTGAACACGCTAGTGTCTAAAGGCTTTGTTCGAATATGCTGAAAGTTGGTACGTATATTGTAAGTCACCATAGTACGAACCCTATAAATTTTCGTGATTCTAGCACTTACAGTTTTTTTACAGGGATACCAGGAAAAATTCTTTATCATTATGGCCTATGGGGCCAAATTATTAAAAGTGCGATAGCGTCTAAACGCTTTATTAATCTGAGCAAAATTTTTGTACACATGTTATAGGTCACAGTTGCACGAACTGTATAGATTTTGGTGAATTTAGCACTTACAGTTTTTTTTTTTTTCTTTTTACAGGGGCACAAAGAAAAATTCTTTATCATTATGGCCTATGGGACCAAATTTTTAAAAGTGCGATAGCATCTATACGCCTTATTAATCTGAGCAAAAAATTTGTACACATGCTATAGGTCCCAGTTGCGCCAACTGTATAGATTTTGGTGAATTTAGCATTTACAGTTTTTTTTTACAGGGACACAAAGAAAAATTCTTTATCATTATGGCCCATGGTACCAAATTTTTAAAAGTGCGATAGCATCTAAACGCCTTATTCAATTGAGCTGAATATTTGTATGAATATTATAAGTCACTGTTGCACTAAATATAAGCATTTTGGTGAATCTAGCACTTATAGATTTTTACAGGGAGACAACGAAAAATTCTTTATCATTATGATCTTATGAGCTCAAAGTTCAGTAGCGTTAAATAAAACATCGTGTAATATATGGAGAAAATTACTCAAACACTCTATTATGGTTTCCTCTCTTTTGTTTGTTTAACAACTCCTCTTTCTTTACTTTATCTACAAAACTGTTAATTACACAATGTTCGGAAAGTCGAGTGGAATCACTCCAAATTTTTTCATTCTAAACAAGTTCCATTTACAGTATTCTAAAGTATTTTCATATTAAAGTATGGTCTCACTATGTTAATACCAAAAAAAAATTTTAAAAAGAAAAAAAAATGCCGCCCAAATGGTTGTTTTCCTAAATTAAACTAAAAATAAAGTAAAATAAAATAAAAAATGGTACTTTTTTGTTTGTGGACCAACATATTCTTTGAAGAACTAAACACATAGTGAAACCAAAGATATGAGGCGATAAAAAAAAACACCAAAATAATTGGCGTATAAAGTAATAAGTATAAAACTTTGAATTAACACTATAAAGTGCAACAGACATGCAGCAGTTGTTTCGGGGCGAAAGAAGAGTCGTGTTTTCTTTCTATCCGAAACAATTGTAACATGTTTTTTGCATTTTATTGTGTCTTCAATGTTTTGTACTTATTACTTTCAAAGATATGAGGACCAAACTATTTCAAATGCTGTTCATATATTAAAATTTCGTTATAAATAAAAATACCTTTTGAACGATACTACTTTAAGAACCCTTCTCTTCTAAAAATATGCTAAAAAGGGGACGGCAAATTTTATGCTTGCATATTAGACGCTTAAAGAGATAATTAAAGAATTTATACAACCTATTTTCTTGGAAGTTGGTTAAAAAAGTACAATATGATTGTTTAAGTTGCAGTTTAACAAAATACAAGGTTATGTTTAAAGAGTATCACGCAAAAGAGAGATTTTAAAGGTATATCCTTTACTTTTTATTGAGAAACATTTTGGCAAAAGCGATTGTCTTATAACAGACGTTTACTTTGCTATCCTTATTAAACGGACGGCAGCACAGGAATTTAAATTTGTCATTATTATTGTTATCTAAAAGATAAGAACTATGTATACAAATAGCACACTTATGAAATTTATTTTAGTTCATTTCTCATTTCAACAAAATGAAAACTAAAAAGGAAATAATCATATTTATTTATTTTATTTTATTTTATTTAAGACGGTAATGTGACTACTTTTTACTTTCACTTACCTGTATATGACAGAGAAAGTATTGCTTTCAGGACAAATTTTTGAAATGCAGTTTTCATTATATTTACACGTTTTGAGGTCCTCTGAATCCGAAAAACAGATTATTAGTCGTTGGTTTGTGTGTCTTTGTGTGTGTCTTTGGGTGTGACTTTGTGTGTGTCTTTATGTCTATGAGAAAGAGTCATAAATAGTAGGTAGCATAAACTTCAATCTCGGTATTCTAAATGTCTGTCATACAGGGATGCTACACTAAAATTTCCGTTCAGATCAAGCAAATGGTTCATGTACTGGAGCATCCAAGAGAATTTGAATACATTATATCAATGGGCGAAACTTTAGGTAGGTAGAGTTTAACATCCATATGCTACATTAACTAAAATGAAATGAGGTTATATATTTTTTATATGCATTACCGTAAATAGCCGAAATCCATTTTTACGCGCAGATAATAGTGTGAATGCGATGTACGAGAATTCGTAATTACGCGTTCTTACTGGTGACAACGGATTATCATTATGCAGGTTAGAAAAGACACGAATAAAAATTTAATCTCGACTATTTATTGCAACTTTCAATTAGAACTCTTTCTTATTCTTCATACATTAATTAGTAATGTCTGAGAACGACTCGGTTACTTCTGCTCACACGGTGATTACCGGAGACTGAAGACATTGATCAGAATATCTGCTGTGAAAACGCGTCCGTATTAAAAGCAAAAACTGTTTTATTTAAGAGACAAAAAATTTTTTAAGTTAAAATACATTTAAAAAACAAAAATTACATATAAAAACAATTAAAATCAGACGTTTCGAAACCCGTCCGGGTTTCCTCATCAGTAATTACAACACAATATGCAAACATTACATGAACACTCAAGGAATTTAAAGGAGTACCGAATATTGAGGAGCCAGTGCGCATGCTTCATTGATAGTGTGGAGATGCTTGGCAGTGTGCCAGCTCTCAAGGAAAATACGCGATTTATAATTATGAAAACCAGAATTTAGAATTTCTATATTATCGAAGTCAGGAATATGATCGGTTTCTATTGAATGGATTACAATTTTAGAATTTTGGTTGCAATTTTTAAAAGATCGTCTGTGTTCTTGTAGTCTAATTTTTGCTGTACGGCCAGTTTCACCTATATAAACATATTTGCAATTTTTACAAGGAATTAAATATATTACACCAGTTAAATCCAGAGAAGGGGTTATGGGTTTAAAGTTAAAAAGGACGTTTTTCAATTGTTTAATTGGCCGGAAAGCAGTATAAATATTATGTGGTTTAAGTAATTTAGAAATAAATTCTGAAGGAAAACCAAAATATGGCATAGAAATATAATTGTTTTTATTAATAAATGAATTTTTCATTTGCATTGGAGTAGAGGGGGAAATTGTAGGAGGAAACGAAGGAGAGGGGAAGCTGATAATTTTTTCACGATAAATTCGTTTTAACCAATTAAGAGGGTAATCGTTATTTATTAAATCCTGAAAAAAAAATTTAATTTCCAACTTAAAAAGTGTCTCGTTACTGCATAACTGAAGAGCTCTATTGACCAAAGTTCGGAAGACTGCAATTTTATGCGAATTAGGATTAGCGCACTGCAAATAAAGGCGTCTTAAAGTAAGACAAAAAAACGTCTTAAAATGGATTTCAGACAGGTAAATATCTTAAAATGATGCTCAGACATAATAGATATCTTAATTTAAGACACTTTTGTGTCTTAATAAACTGGTGATGAAAAGAACTAACATAAAGTATCTTAAAAAAGCCTGATGTCTTAATATAAGACATTAAAAAATGTCTTAAATTCACTTCACATTTCATCGTTGACTATTAGTAGTGGCGCCATCTTTTAATGGAAATCAAAATCATCTTCATTGTCTCGTTTTTTTCATAGCAAGATGCAGGTTTAGTTTAATAAAATGAAAATTTCTTTTAAGAATTTTCTAACTTAGCAGCGGAAAAATAAAGTATTTTTTAAAATTGAAATTATAATCAAATATCAAGAATTTAAATCTCTTAAGACAAAATAAATAAATAAAATTTTTCAGTAAATTTTTTTGTTGATGAGATTTTTCTGAAAATCATTTCAAATGAGTAAAGCTAGCCGCTCTTATTTTACTCCTAGTTTGACACTTTTTCAATTCTATTATTAAAATGGTTACTTTTTATTTAAAGCTCGCTCATTTAATTAAATGAAAAAGATTAAGACGAACTTGCAGCGAAGAATATTCTATCGCTAAGAAAGCGAATTACTAACTAATTTTATGCACAACTTGTATATAGCTGCTTTCTTTCTTTTCTTTCTTTCTTTCTTTCTTTTTTTTTTTTAAATCTCTTTTGATATAAAACTCTTTTCTTTAACTTTTTTACCTGTACCTAGACGTAAAACAAAACTTTTGTAGTTTTCATATTCATTTTTTTTTTTTTTTTTTTTTAATAACAGTTTATAGAAAGAAATCATTTTTAAAACATTACAATCTTAGATTTTCATATATTTATTTATATTTTACAAAATTTTTACTTCTACAATTAAAATTTAATAGAATTAATACATATTGAGCTTTTGATTTAATCTCGATAGTTTTAAGGGAAAAAATTCCGATTATATTATAACACTACAATCCCTACCGCGAATATTACATTCTTTATTACCATACACTTTTTTGTGAAATCGTGGCGCGATTGGCAAGAGCGTTGGTATACGGTAGTGAATATAGTAGGTTCGACTCCAGGGGCTGGATTTTTTTTTTTTTTATTATTATACTTTATTTATGGTCTAGAATATTATAAAATATGTTTTAAACAGAAAATCAGAATCACCACATCACCTTTATTTATTTATTTATTTATTTACTAAAAAGCCTTGAAATGGTAGATCTTTTAAGCCTAACATGGTGGTGTTTTTAAACATAAAAAGATGGCGGTGTTTTAAGACATTTACAGTGTCTTAATTTCAGATGCGGAAAAATGTCTAAAAAAGTAAGACACTTTTTTTTCACTTAAAAAATGACCATCCGTTTAAGACACTTTTGTAACTGAATTTAAGACGTTTTCGTTTACAGTGCGGAATGAAAATTTAGATATTGACCTGTAAAAGTGGCCTTACGATAAACAGAAGTTTGAAAAATGCTAGGTGAATTCGAAATGCGTTCAACGAGAACATCAAGAAAAGGCAAACTGTTATTCTGTTCTATTTCCAAAGTGAATTGAATTTCTGGGCATAACAAATTAGAAAAAGTAACGACTTCATTTATATGTTTTTCTTCAATTAATAAAAAATTATTGTTTAGTCGTATTGTTTAGTCGGAAATTAATAATAAAAAAGCACGGTTATTTTTTCCTTAGAAGGATAGCCTATTTTTAAATAATTACAAGATAAAAAGAACTTTTATATACCATGTTTTTAAATTTTCTTTTGAATCATATAAACGCTACTGAAGGCAGCGGGAACCCGGAGCAATTGGATAAAAGTATTAAAAAAATTCCCTGCTATCGTGTTTTAAGCTATTATAAAAGTTTCAAATGGCTATCTAGCCGGGAAGTTAATTTAAAGTTGATTGCAAGCTTCGTACTGGTAACGCTGACGAAGGCAGCAGGGTCCCGAAGCAATTGGTTAAAAATGTTTTTTAAATGCATTTTCACCGTATTCTGAACTATTTTGAAAGTTTCAAATGTCTAACTACTCGGGAAGTTAGTTAAATAAATTTTCTGTTGAATCATATAAATGCTTCCGAATGCAGTAGGGACCTGAAACAGTTGACAAAAAGTTTAAAAAAAAAATGTATTGTCACCGTGTTCTGAGCTATCCTGAAAGTTTCAAATGTCGGGAAGATAGTGAAAAATCGATTGCAAGCTTTGTACTGGTAACGCTGTCGAAGGCAGCAGGAACCCGAAGCAGTTGGTTAAAAATACTTTAAAAATGCATTTTCGCCGTGTTCTGAACTATTCTGAAAATTTCAAATGTCTAGCTAATCGGGAAGTTAGTTAAATAAATTTTCAGTTAAATCATATAAACGCTGCCGAAAGCAGCGTGACCTTAAACAGTTGAGTAAAGTATTAAAAAAATGTATTGTCACCGTGTTTTGAGTTGTCCTGAAAGTTTCAAATATCTAGCTAGTCGGGAAGTTAGTTAAAAATCGATTGCAAGATTTGTACTGGACAAACAAACAAACATACAAACAAGAACCGAAGTTAATAAAAACATGGTAAAATAGGAAAATGAAGAAATTTTCGATCAACTTTCAGTATTTAAATAATGAAAAAAAGAATGAATGGGTGTACAAACAGAAATTTTTGGGTTAACTAGTATGGGTTTACATTACTTGGGTTAACATTACTCTGTTGCTTAAAAATATTATTTTGGTTTACTTTAAAATAGAAAATTTTTTAAATATTATTTTATTACAGATTATTTTCAAGGGTGCTTTATTCTTACTGCGCGCAGTATATTTCAACTACAATTTCCTTTATCCTTATAATTTTTTACATTAAACGAAACAAAACAATCAGATTAAGAATGTGAACTAAATAATCTGGTGTGTCACTCACACGACTTTCTCTTACCCTGAAATTTAATACTATAAATACAGGTTGGAGATAAAGAGGTAAGATAACGAGTACTGTTACGTAAACCTATCTTAAACAATTCATATTAGGCTCCTGAAGAGTTTTATATGATAATTAGTTCTGTGTGAGGGGAGCTACCGCCCCCCTCAACCCCCCGTTTCATTAATACACCTACATTTATGTAGAATTTAATTCGGCTATTAAAAAATAATTCTGTTTTTAAAAAATAATTTTTAAAAATTATTATTTAAAAAAATTATCTTTTATGATAATGCAGACGATTTCCATATTAGAGAAGTAGTATAACACCAAATATCCAAAAAAAGTCCATTTTACTCTCAATATTTAAAAAAAAAAAAAAAAAAAAAAAAAAGAAAAATTACGATTTGTTTTTGTAAGGTTTTTTTTTTTTTTTTTGTTAAAAGTAAAAAAAATCTATAACTTTGTCTTAAATTATCACAGATTTATAGTTCAACCATTTGTTTTAAAGGTATTGATGAGCTCTTTTGAATGATACCCATCATGAAAATTTACTCCCCTCGAGGGGGGACTTCCCCCCCCAGGGGGGGAGGCAAGGCTCCTACATACACAAAAATTTTTTCTCAGTTAACTATCTCTTTTACAAAAAATATATATTCGTTTCATTTGGTTTAGTGCAGTCTATAGACGTTAAACTCTACTTACCTGCAATTTCCCCCATAGACGTAATGTATTAGAATTCTCTTGATTGTCCCTGTACACGAACCATTTGCTTGATCTTAACGAAAAGCTTACTGTAGCATCCCTATATAATACACATTTAGAATACCAAGTTTGAACTTTCTGCCATAATTTGTTTTTGAGATATGCTGATAACAGACAGACACACAGACACACACACAGACACACACAGACACACACACACACACACAGACACACAGACACACAGACCATTTGCTAAAAACATGATTTTCGTATTCAGGGGACCTCAAAACGTGTAAATATAACAAAATCTCGCGTTCAAAAATTTGAGCCAAAAGCAATACTTTCTCTACCTTATGGGTAAGAGAAAGTAATAACAAAATCTCGCGTTCGAAAATTTGAGCCAAAAACAATACTTTCTCTACCTTATGGGTAAGAGAAAGTAAAAATTATATATTGTAAAGTAAACCAAAATAATATTTTAAATCAACAGAGTAATGTCGTATAAGTTAACTTACACACACACAAAAAAAAAAAAAAAAAAAAAAAAAAAATGTTTGTACATGCATTCATTTAATTTTATAAAATTCGGAAATTTGGTCGAAAATTTCTACATTTTTTCCATTTCCAAAGTAGGCTGCCCCTTAATTTTTTCTAGAAGTGAATACTAAGTTGACAATGGAGAAAGAGATGTTTACTAAAGACATACAAAATAGCGAATATGGCAGATCCTATATGAATAGAAGTATGTTGCTCAAAATTTAATTAAATCATTTCACCTTCGTTTAAATAAAAGAAACTGTATCAAAGTATAAAATTGCACTCTATTTAATATTTTCCTATGTAAGCCCAAAAATTCAATGGACACTAAAACTACCCATTTCATTGAAAATTAGGTTTATTTCAGAAACTCGCATGAATACAGGCTAAAATCTGTTAAACCCTCTAGGCTCTTCAAGTAGATAATAGACTGTACCCCTCGCTCACCCACACACACTTAGAATGACCAATTTCAAAGACAATTGACATAAAAATATGTGTATTCGATATGTCAAACATAGTTTTAAATCTAAAATCTGAAACTTTTCATTTTGCATCATAAAGAGCAGTAAAAGTGAAACCCATCATAGAAATTATTGGAGGAACCAGAATCCCATGGCCCAAAAAACTCCATGCTCATATTTTAAGATATTCAACAAACTAAAAGAGTATGAATTCTTATGATATTGGCTGTATATAATTTTTAAATTATTTTATTTTCATTATTACACTTGGCTTATACATGGTAGAGGATCTTAAAAGAATGAGTATATATGTGTATTTCTGATATTTATGCGTAAAATAAATAGGTCCCTTTTTTTTTTTCAATTTTGGTCCCTAAAGTCCCTTTATTTTTGAAGGAGTTATGCTAAATGCCCTGTTACCGTTGGCTAGAGTGTCCAAAAAAAAAAATTGGAAAAATCAAGGTAAGCAATCTGAATCACACTTGTTTACGTCACTAATGAAATTGTTAAGAAGTAAACGTATACTACATACTACGGCATATCATCCGTATCTAACGGTTTAATCGAAAGTTGGCACTGTACAATGAAATAGTCATTAAAATATCATTTTACAGACCGTTGGACTGAGGTCTTACCCATAGTGCTGCTGGAATGCATTCAGCATTCCGGTAAACAATAAAACGGTATTGCCCTTCGGTTTTCTAGTGAAATCTTTACCCCTACTTCAACCGACTTCAATGACCCGAGTTTGTCCAAAATCTCGAAGAAACTATGTAGGAGCTGTTTCCAGCCCCAACCAATAACAATAACACTAAGGCTCCGTTTACAACCTCGCTTAAAATCAACCCGCATTTTAACGATGCTTCTTTTAATCCCCCTTCCTGTTTTGCCTAAGGCTCCTATAATACGAGCTGGCTCACAGCTGATTGTTTTGTTGCCCAGCGGAAATATAGCTTGGCGACGTTTAGTTGCAGACGCATTACTCGACGTCTTTATCGCCTAAAATGGCGAGTAAATGTAATTATTAATCGTAACGGAAATGAACGGAAATGAACGCGTGGGCAACAAACGCTAGGTGGGAAACAAGATGCCGGATGAGTCAGCCTGTATTAAAGGAGCTCTAGTTTTGCCCGTTTACAACTCGTTATATCTATCTCGGAATAAGGATGAAGAGGGTGACAACCCGTTTTCAATGGGGAAAGAAATAAGTAAGGTCCCTTTAATTCACAAACCAAAACATTCGCATAAATTCTATTGATGTACAGAAAAAAAAAATGCAGTCGGCAGCCAAGGTATCCGAGCCGGAACAGGACAATTCCGCCGAGATTTTAATCCCCTATTCCCCTCATAGGACAATTCCGCCGAGAATTTTAACCCCCCTTTTCTCACAGAGGACAACTCCGCCGCTCCATTTTCCTGAGACGAGAAGAGGGGGGGTCTGCAGCAGTATTTCCATTTTTGGCGACGCATTGCACTTTGGCGGCACATCGAGCATTATATAAGAGCCCTTCCCCCTCGCTTTGGAAAGATGAGTAAAAGTAAAATAGATTTTAACCAAATTATGAGTAAAAAATTTTACTCGTAAACATGCATTTAATTTTACTTTTCATTATTATTATATGTTCTTTTATTTGACAATTATTTAATCGTATTAATAAATTCTGCTATTAATGAATTTATTTCTAATTTTCGTGTAGCACTTGAATATCATAAAATTCAAGTAAAAATTAACTTAAGAAAAAATTTACATCTTAGTTTAAACTATTCCGATTACATTTACAAAATTATTAAAGGATAAATAAGAAATTAAATTTTCTTTACTTAACATAATATTCAAATATATATTACTTAACTTATATTAAATTTTCTTTACTTATTTTCTTTAATTTAATTTCTTAAATTTTTTATTCAACAGTGATAAATAACAGTAATAACAACAGTAATAATTCTGTGCGATGAAAATCATCTCCATCTGTATATATCGTGGAAAATAGTTTTAATAAACTGCAAAACGTATAAATATAACAAAAACTCAATTTCAAAAATTTGACTCAAAAACAATATTTTCTGTACTATCTTTCATGGTATCTATTTTATATAGCAACTTTGTTGCCGGTATATAGCATAAAAGCTGATATGGTCTTTCCGTAAATAGAGTTAAATTATCAGCATATAGTAATAAATACACTTTTCAAAAATAAGTAATCAAGTTTCAGTTAATTAGAATGCATTACGTTATATATATATATATATATAAGAAAAAAAATTATAGCTGACGTAAATCACAAAAAAAAAGAAAAAAAAAATTAATTATATCATAAATAAATGAATAAATAATAATAAAAACTAATACATCATATATCAAACTTTTTTTTTTTTTTTTTTTTTTTTTTATTTGCCTCCATGTTCAATAGTATTAAATTACGGTTTTGCATTCGTTTAGTCATTAAGCATTTCTAACACTCTAACGGTTGTTGCCTTATAAAATGAAAAATCTGTAGTTGAAAATATAGGGAATTTACATCTATACAAATTACTGTGCCTATGCTTTTTATTGAATTTTAAGAAATTGACAAATTGAACAACTTTCTATAAAAATTTTTAATACAAAAGATTACGCGTATAAAATGAAAAAGTGCATAAAAATAAAGGTATTTTTGAATGCCTCTTTGAAATTCTAATAAGTGATTTTCTTTTCCCTTACATTCTCATTAACCATAACTTTTTAACAATGCTACTTTCAATCCTCTACCCCCATAATTAATATGTTAAAAACGTACAACAAATTGCATGTTTGCGAATAAATATCTAGATTATTACCATTCTTTTGTGTATTTATTTTTAACAAAAGTGTTTTAGCATTCTCGCCAACTTTTATTTCGCCAAAGGTAATGCCTCCCCCCCCTCATTCGGCGGAATTGTCCTATCGAGGGAAAACGGCAGTAAGGAATGCGGCGGAGTTGTCCTGCTGGGGGAAACAGCTGATAAAGTTTTCGGCGGAGTTGTCCTATGCTTCGGCGGAGTTGTCCTATGCCCAACCGAGCACTAGCAAAAATTCCTATATAAAAAAAGTACACTTGGTACAGTTTTGTTAAATAAATCCTTATCGAATCCTGTTTTTAGCCAGTCTAGGAATATGATTCGACAAGGATTTATTTAACAAAACAGTATTAAATGCACATTTTTTATGCAAGAATTTTTGCTAGTGCTCGGATACTTTTGCTGCCGACTTTATTTAGTAAAGTAATTATCACAATCATGATTTTATCTTTGAAAAACGTTGAGATAGGTTTTTGTTTAGTGTATTGATATTAAAAAAAATAATAATAATGATAATAATATATATATATATATAGTAATATAATATTATCAGTGCAAAAATTTGAAATTAAAAGATGATTTAATTTCAGTATTAAAACAATTATTCGGATCATAAGTGAAGACTCTCTGCAAGGAAATAAAATAAAGAAGAATTTTAGCGTTAAATAGTCCTACATTTTTCCATTCCGCAAAATTACATAACAGACAGAAATAATTTTCTTATTTAAAGTAGAAAAAGAAATAAAATTTATAAGAAATATCTTTTTAAGATTATCGCAAATATAAAATGAATTGGCAAGAGGTTAGATTACTTTCTATAAATTCTGAAGTTGATAAAAACAATTATTTTTATTATTTTTTCTATTCGCAAGAAGAAAATATTACAATCGAGAAAATTTTTGACTTCTGGTTTTCGATGCATTTAGACGTTTTGAAATATCATGACAACAATTTGACCATTTTTAAAAGTGCATGCCTGTCTGTGTGTCTTGCATGGTTTATAAAAATTTTGTAGGCGCTGTATCTCGTTTAATAATGGGTGGAATTCCGAAAAACTTTGAATTTTCATATGAATTGGTGCTGATTATATTTACAGTAAATCGCCCAGTAGGCAGTATCATAATCACATATTACAGCCAGACCGTATCTAAAGCATTACTTTTTACAGGATAATCCCAAACATTTTGTTTTTTCTTTAATTTTTTACCACTCCCTTTGTTGCTTTTGCGAAAACTTTTTTGCTGAAATATATATGAAATTAGCATATTCTTTACACTCTGAGAGTTTTAGGACAATTCATCCGGAATTTTTCTAGATATTTGACAAAGCGTCTGAAATCGTAAGTGTCCGACCATTTAAAGAAAAGTAGTGTATAAATTTACGAATGAAAAGCACAAGCGAAAATATTTTATTATTCTATTATATTTGAAGTAATATTTTCTTTTAACTGTAATAAATAGAAAAGGATCTTTATTTATGCACTAGAAATACAATTATGCGACTTCTAAATCATCATCTTTAAAAGTACATTGAAAACACCAATTTATTCATCAGGGAGTTGCTCCCGTTTTTTATTCATTATACTTCTTTAGATAATTATATATATTTTTTTAAGAACAATAAGTTTTAAAACAAGTAAAACCATGCTAATAAAATCTTACTTGACAAATAATTGTAATTTATTTATTTATATTTTCTATTGCATGCATTACTTCCCTCTTTTACTGTATTTTTTTTCGAATAATACTCGTAATCAAAGAATACTGTATGTCTTTACTCTCTTAGAAATGTCGGTTATTAAAAAAAATAAAATATAATTTTTATGTAGCATTTAAATGGATAATCTTAAACTGAAATTAGTCAGTTAAATTATTAGAAAATAATAATAATAATAATTCATTCAAACTTCATTTATTTTTGTTTATAAGGTTTTTTGTTGAAATAAACAGTGAACTTAAATTCAGCAAAGCTTTTGTCACTTTCTGAGACCAACGAGCATTACGCATAATTTTGCTAGACATCTTTCAAGTAAATAAAAAACAAAAAAACTTAAAAGCAAATAAGTGAAAGACAGCGAACAGAGGTAAATTAAATCCAATACGGCGCAGCGTACAGTTACATCCGAAAGGAATTGTGGGTAAAAGACGGGTTTTAGAAGGATTAACCCCAGTCCCGACTGGGGTTGTTTCTGACCCTAGTAATCAACCCCTCTTTTGAGGAACCGGTTCAATTGGAGAGAATTTGGGGAATTCAACCCCAGTAAAAGTGAGGTTGTGAACGGGGCCTAAGAGTCGATCATTCGTATTTTAGGACCACCAGCAGTGTAAACAAGTTTTCGTACGACGAAAATCAGTTCAACCACCACAAAAGCTCCCTTACGATGGACCTTTCCTTATGCTCGAACGGGCGGATGAATTTTATAAGTTGAAGATTCGAAATAGAGCCAAATTTATGTCCATAGACAGAATAAAAGCAGCGTTCGACTTAAATAATCCCGAACTGACACCAGACAGTGCATCCATTAAACCAAAGCAGACTCCTGATTTTTACTAATCCGAACCCACAATAACAGTCAATATTAGTCCTTCATGTGAAATTCTGAAGCAGACTCGCTATGGACGTAAAGTCCATTTGCCTGTACGCTTTGTATAAAGTGTCGTTACACTAGAAAAGGGGTATTGTGGTAGAACCAGAACATCAGAATCTTTTTAGCAACAACTGCATCCTTGGTGCAGTTGAATGCAATGAACTGTTTTAATTTTATGACAAACTCAACTGGCGGTAGGATTGAAATGAATTGATCAACTGTTCTTATCTTCGTTCGTTCATTTCCCGCTTAGTTTGTGTGTATATTCAATCTCGTAGTTATAGCAAGATGTTAAATTATTTCTCATGTAATTAAAGTTTTATTAAAATGCACGACCAGAATCTTCTGGAGATTTACTCCTTACACTCCTGCACATCAGTTCGCTAGAGCAGATAACCGACATAACCAATCGTCGGTTTCTGTAACTGAAACGTCACTGTGTTGGTGATAATTCAGCTCAAGAGATACACAATAAGATTTTTTTTTTACAAAACTTCGAATAAACACAATAAAGTATAAGACCATAAAATATAAGCCAGTGAGTTCCTATATTTTATGGTGTTTATTCAAAGTTTTGTACCAATTACTTTTAAACCCCTGATCTGTTGTGCTTTCTTATATTTACAATAAGTGTTGTATTGGTTAAAATTATGAAGGCTCCCCTTTAGAGGATTACTTGTGAGAAGTCTCGACTTACCTAACTATCATGAAAGTGTGAGATGTATTGATGATAATACATAGAAAAGGCTACAATGCGCTACGTTACAAAAACTATTCATTTAAAAACAGATCAAAAGCAAAATGAGGTACTTCAAAGTTATGCATACTTGTAATAAAGCAGATAATCGTCTTCACTCGGCATAGTCACAAACTGATATTCCATGAAGTTAAAAATGATTAATAAGAAAAATTACCAAAACAATGCTCTATTTTTATTTAAGGACGTTTATTCTTTCTTATTTTAAAAAATCAGTTTTTTTTTTTTTTTTTCAAACAATATGAAAACAAAACATAATATAAACCGACAATTTTGTTTAATGAAAAATACTTTTTCCTTGTAAAAATTTTTTAGGTGTGCATTTTAGCCATATTGCTTTCGAACACGATATTCTCAATGCTGCGCCCGACAAAAGATAATTTCCCCTTAGGAAAAACCTGTAATTATCTAAATATGAAGAATGTATGAGATCTAAATATGGAAACTACATCAAACCGTTGTATTGCAAAAAAATATCAATTTAAAAAGATATCAAAAGCAAAATTTGCCAATTTTTCCTCTATTTTTTACATTTGATTCTTTATTTTGTTCTAAATTCTGTTCATAAATCCTATAGGAACACCTCATCAGCGTATTTGTCAGGGCATCGCTATATCAATCAGTAAGAAACAATGTTTAACCAATTTTTTGAAACCAAAGGACAGATAATATTATTTATAAGAAAAAAAAAAAAATGGTAGTTTTGTCAGATGTTGACTTTACCATGAAAGTATTTTTACCATTATCAAAGTTATGCTTCTTATCATTAAAAACATTATTCCAGGCATTATTAGTAAACTGAAAATGCATTTTACGTTTCCAGTTAATCCTCAATCTTTTTTTTTCTTTTCGATTAATTTATGTTTTTTATTTATTACTTTTATTAGTAAAATATAAACTATATTTAAATGGCATCACATGTTAACAATTGAAAGTACAGCACGTGTATGAATGGGAACGAAAAAGAAAAAAAGGCAAATTAGGAAGAAAAATTTGATTTTGGATTTTAGATATTTTTGAATCTTGCTAAAATAAATAGTATTATTTATAAGAATAACGCATTCGTATGTGCAACAGCTTAGTATTATATGCAGTATACAAATACATACATTAGGCGCTAATTTATTAACGAGTTCTTCCTTTCCTTTGGTTTCAAATCTTTGTTATTATTCTTTTTTCTGATCATTTATGGGAGTTATAATGAAATAATTCTTCCGTTAAATATTAATTCTGTGAATTTCTAACGCTTAAGAATAAAAGCTTTATACTTCAAAAAAAGTTTTCAACAAAATTAAAGTACCAATATCTGCTCTCTTAAAATGAAAGAATGAAAATAACTCAATTTGAGTGAATTTTCACTCATTTACGTAGAAGAAACGCGTCATCTCATCTTGAGTTAAATTCAAGAAATCTAATGAGTTAACATAATGTATTCAAACTTGAGTAATATAGTGTATTTGAGTAATTTATTTATTTTATTAATGATTTTAATACAAATGATTTAAATAAATGGAATCACTTTACAACGTCGTAAGCCGTTGCACTTGCATGTTAAGGCCGTATCAGATTCACCAACTTTTCGGGCAATTTTTGACCCAACGCTTAATTTGAGCCGATTTTCTGGGACAAATTGCTTTAACACCCAGTGCGATAGCGATTCCGAAATTCAAACAACTTTTTTCTTCATGCCTTAAAAAATTGGGCGTACGAACAATTTTCTTCCAGCTTTCAACCAATCATAGGTATAAGCTGTGTAACGTCATTCTTCAAGATGGCGGACAATACGATAGAGAGTATCTCTCTGTTAAAATGGAACTTTTAGCAAAGAAATGTTTTAATTCAATGCATTAAAAATTGTAGACACTGTGGGATATTTAAAATAGTTAAATACTTGCTTTCAGTGTATTATCTTTATTGACGCGACTAATTTAAGTAAATATTTAAAATTTCAGTGTTTATTCGTATCCATCTTTTATATATAAGTCTGTGACCTCGAATAGATTTCTATATGTTATTTAAAGCTTTATTCTTTATTAAAATAAAATCAGTAAAAATACTTATTAAAATGCTTTATGGATTACTAAGAAAAAGTGCCTTATTATTATAGTTATTTTTAAATAATTATCGTTTGTAGTTAAAAAAAAAAAAAAAAAAAACTATGAATACTTAATAATTTCTGAAAAATATTTTTTTGAATCAGGCCTATTTAAGGTTAGAAAAAAAATTCTTGAATTTTATTTTTGAAAAAATTAAACAAAAATAAATTATTACAATTTTAAAAAGAATTTACATTTTAATTTTGTTTGTTTTGTGAAAAATATGCAAGTATAAATATTTTCAGAAAATAAACTCCTCTATATTAATATCTATATAACACATTTTTTGTCTTCCAATTAATATTATATAAGTAATATAGTAAATGAATGACTGGGGCGTAGAAATGGGTGGGGTCACTAAATTTAAAGTCCTACCCATTGGATTTTGCATAGTTTCTAAATCCTACCCATTGGTCCCATGGACTCAATGTCCTGCCCATTGGTTTTTGCATTGTCTCAAAGGACTATCCATTGGATTCCTTTTAATGCTGTATGAAAGAAGTATTCTTTTAAAAATATTTATTTACATGCAATTTTTTGTAACTGTTAATAATTATGAGTAAATATTAATTATAATTAATTAATAATTGATTTTCTTGAAAATAATTTTTATCCATTTTGAAATGAAATTGTTGAACCAAATATTGATGTTATTTTAAATATATTCCCAATATTATTAATTTCCAGGTAATCAAATAAACACAAAACACGAAAAAGACATTTACATTTATTTAATTTCATAAGTACTAAAAATATTTTTATTATTATTAAATATAATTTAAGCAGAACTTGAGCCTTGCAAGAAAAAAAAATCTGGAGTGACTCCACTCGACTTTCCAAACATTGAGTAACTAACAGTTTTGTAGATAAAAAAAAAAGAGGAGTTGCTAAACAAACAAAAAAGAGAAAACCATAACAGAGTGTTTCAGTATTTTTCTCCATATATCACACGAGGTTTTATTTAACGCTACTGAACTTTGAGCCCTTAGATCATAATGATAAAGAATTTTTCGTTGTGTCCCTGTGAAAATCTATAATTGCTAGATTCACCAAGATGCTTATAGTTAGTGCAACAGTGATTTATAATATTCATAAAAATTTTCAGCTCAATTGAATAAGGCGTTTAGATGCTATCGCTGGTCTCATAGGCCATAAAGATAAAGAATTTTTCTTTGTGTCCCTGTAAAAAAACTGTAAGTGCTAGATTCACTAAAATCTATACAGTTGGTTCAAATGTGACCTATAACATGTGTACAATTTCTTTGCTGAGATTAATAAGGCATTTAGACGCTATCACACTTTTAAAAATTTGGCAAAGAATTTTTCTTTGTGTCCCTGTAAAAAAACTATAAGTGCTAGATTCTCCAAAATCTATACAGATTGAGTATCTGTGACCTATAATATGTGTATAAAGTTTTTGCTCAATTGAATAAGGCGTTTAGATGCTATCGCACTTTTAAGATTTTGGTCCCTTGGCCATAATGATAAAGAATTTTTCTTTGTGTCCCTGTAAAAAAACTATAAGTGCTAGATTCACCAAAATCTATAGGGTTCGTACTATGGCGACTTACAATATACGTACCAACTTTCAGCTTATTCGAACAAAGCGTTTAGACGCTAGCGTGTTCACTTACAGACATACACACATACATACACACATACATACACACACACATACATACATCATCGTAAAAATAGTGAAAACGGACTCGTTGGACCTCGAAACGTATAGAAACATCAAAATCTCGAATTCGGATTTTTGACATGATTACAATACTTTCCTCACTATAGTGTTCGGAAAGTAATAAACATTCCAACGAACGATTTATTTGCGCCAAGAAAAGCGCGATAAATAGTAAATCATAAACCGTTGTTCAAGTAATTTTTGTTACAATAATTACAACCCTCTTTTCTGCTTTCATCCAAAAAGTCGGGGCAAATATTGACCCAAAAGTTGTTTGTTCGAAAAATCGCCTAGTCTGATACTGGCTTTACCACGGCCTAAATCGATCTTCTCCTCTCTTTCTCCCCTACTTAGTCAAACAATTCATTTTTCTTTTTTTTTTTTTTATGAGTATGTGGTACATACCCATAGAAAAAAAGAAAAAGAAAAGAAAAATGAGTCGTAAATATTGTATTCATTGTGTAAGATAGATTTTTCTGATACAAATTTTCATTTGTGTCCCTTATCGTAGACTTTTTTTAGAAAAAAAAGCTGAGAATTTAGGATAAAAGCTGAAATTTAATGAGATATTGGTGAACATTTAATCACCAATATCTCTATGAATTTTTGTGATTTTCACCTGGATTTTTTGTTAATGTGCTCTATACAGTTGAGTATGAGTCGATGTCAATGTTTTTTTGCTACAGTCTGCGCATGCGCAGTAATAATATATTTATTACAACTATCCATATAACTTTGAATATTAAATATATTTCTTTTAAACTATAGTATAATGATTTAGGGATATGTTATCATGTTTCAGGCATGAAAGTTTCCGATTTTTTTTTTAACGAAAACAAAATCCTGCTTTCACACCGGAATGAATTTCTCATTTAAATGCGTTTATAGTAACACACAAATAATGTGTTTGAATAAGTGTACTTGAATGAGAAATTTACTCTGGTGTGAATTTAAGATTTCGTTTTCATTAAAAAAAAAGCGGAAACTTTCATCTCTGGTGTTTTTTGAAGGTTTCATCAATTTTGAAGAAAAACATTTCGAGTTATAAAGTAAAAACTTGCAAAAAATTTTTGCATTTTTAGTTCCCCATCATACTATAGGTATGGGGAACTTAGGTAATCGTGAAAAATTTCGACCTCGATTTTTTGATTTTTTTATACGTTTTCAGGTGTGACGAATCCGAAAATGACAAAATGACAAAGGAGGGAGAAAAGAGATCGAGTTCGGCCGTGGCTTTACTGAAGAAATGCGCAGAAGTGAGAACGATGTTGCTACTTACAAATGATTGAATGAGCAGAAGTAACTCAAGTGTTGTTAAATATCGATAACTCCAGTTTGTCTAAATACAAAGCTACTAATAAGCTCAAAGAATCGCATTTTTAACTCAAGTCGATTAAAACAAAATTAACTCCTACTTGACAGGGTGAATTAACTCATTTATTTTAAAAAGAGTGTCATTTTATTAACATAGACATGTGTATTTTAGCTATAAGAAATAACTTTTTAAAATTATGTATTTCCAAAAATATATATAACACAAACGACTGTGAAGAAATTTGGCTGATATAATTACAAAATCTGTGAAGATATTACTTGCAACACAATAAAAAAGCTAATATTATTATTTGAAAAAAAAAATTATTCAACCTGACTTAACGTTTTTTTATTTCTTTGTGAGGTGTAAAAAATATTATAACTACGTATAAAAAAGTTCGCAAGAAGTTAATCTTCTGCATAGAAGTTGACAAGAAGTTGATCTTCTACATTAAGTTCACAAGAATTTGATCTTGCAAGTTGACAATATTAATCTTAAGATTATCCAAACGGTTTAAGCATATTAAATGATGATCCTTTTTTTTTAAATTCAAACACGTTGAAGAAAATAATACTTTGTAAACATTAAGATTACAGCACATTATGATGTTAAAAGTATTGCCTACAAAAATACGATCTAGTTTTACGACACGTTCTAAAATAAATTCACATTGTTTCATAATCACATGTGCTGTAATTTTAAAATTTTAATGTAAAAATGCCCTGTAGTCATCACACATAAGCGTAAACGCTCATTTCATAACAGCACACGGTTTTCTTTTACATGCATGAGTACTTTGCAATGAATGCAAACGAAAAATTGTTCTAGAGATCAGTTTTCTGCCAACTAACTGGCTCAACAGGCTCAAAAATTTCGTCTATTTTTACTTTCTCTTACCCATAAGGTAGAGAAAGTATTGTTTTTTTAATTTACAATTATACTTAACGGGATGATGGGTGGCGATTGGTTAAGAAATCATTTATGGTAAGTAGCAAAAAAGACTCTGGGGAATTTTTCACACCGATTTGCAGTACATTGTAAAATAACTAGATTTAAATTGTTTTTAAAGAAGTAGTTGTAAAAAATTACAGTAACGTATGCCTCGTTATACTAAGAAAATGCTGTATTATAACAGTTTTTCTTTAAGTATATATTTTTAAGTAATTTAAAAGGTCACTTCTAAAATATTCTACATGTACAGACCATTGCTTGATTATTGACTTGTTGTATGACAGTTATTTGTAGTATCAAATGTAGCTAAGATTATACCGTAAGTAATCAGACTTCCTAATGAAGTGAGGATAAGGCCTTTATTTAATACTAGACTATCTAAAAGCTTAAACTCAGCAAACTGATCATTTAGTTTAATAAGAAGGTTCGTATATTTTGAACTTTTGTTGCTTTCGATGTTAAGACTGTAAATACTTTTTTTCAGTTCTATGCCTGCATTCGATACCGATGAAGCAGACAGGCAAATCACAAAGAAGCGAATAAAACAACCTATTATTTTGAAAATGCGATATAGTACCGCTGACTTCTTCGACGAATTGTCCTTCAGAATGTGATACGTGTGGTAAAATACACTTCCAAGTAAAATGATAAGAACAAGAAGTAAAATGTCGTGAAGTATTTTGTTAATGCTTGACGTCAAATTCGCAATTTCTGAGCAGGTTTGGTTCAAGAAATTCAAACTCTGATCCTGATATTTATCAATATTTTTCTTCAAATCATTTATTCTGTGCTTTATTATTAAGCAGAGACAACAAAAATAAACAGCAATAAATGGGGATATGAATCCCCAATCTACCAAAAAGACAGAGAACATATATAATGTTGCGAAATTCATTGAATTTGTATGTCCATACGTAAATTCATAAATTTGTGAGCGTAATAAATCTGGGGATTCCTCTATAACATACCAGAATATTAGAGAATTTGTAGAAATGACAAAGGCGTTATTCAACACTAATACAACTATTAGAATATTTCTGTATATAACTTTAGTCTTAGGAAAAATGACTGAACACATGTTTTCCATGTGCCGATTTAAATGTCTTAAATTCTTTCTTTTCAGGAAAAAGAATATTATGAGTAAGTATTCCATAATGAGGATTGAAGTTTTGACATACTGATTTCTTAATTTTCCCATATTAACCAAACGATTAATTATATGATACAGTCTATTAATTTCAAGCGTAATAATTAACATGAATATAAAACTTAATAAAATAAAATTTCTGCATATCCATTTAAATTTTACATTATACACAAGGCCGTGAAGATTTAAATATACTTTTAAAAGCGTATGAATCCGATGTGACATATTTGCCCTTTTTATCATCTTTGTAATTTTGAAGTATCCTATTTTAACTAATAATTTAGCAAATATATGTAAAACTGTAAACAAAGCATAAGTGAATTTTTCTATATATTTTATGAAACTAAAAGCACAAAAAGTATCATTAACATAAATTTATAATAAATTCTGAAAAAAAAAAAGATTTTTGTTTTCTGTATGGCAATATAATGCTTAAAATTATAACTTGTCTCATTATCAATTTTTTTTTTTTAATGAATACAGCAAATAAAATCTATTTCAAATCTGAGTTTTAAAACCAAGTTTTAGTATAAATTACAACTATTATTCGAAAATGCGTACTGATAAGCATTAGAATTTATGCATGAAAATCGCAAATTATGATTTAAATAGCATTTTTTTCGCAGTCAAAAAGTTTAACTGAAGTGTTCGTGATACATATTTTAATATATGATCATAATCCAGCTATTCATTTTATATCAGTAAGGTTTTTTGTTTTTCAATTATATGATATAACAACAATCATCTGTTATATAGAAGCTTATTGTTTAATTTTTTACATTGTGTTAATAGATCAGAAGTTTCATGTGTACTCTTTTTTAATAAATAAAAAAAAGATCTTCCTACTTTATATTAAAGTAACTGCTTTCTGCTTTGGATTTTAATTTGCTTATATTAGAAAATCAAAAGTACGTTTTTTATGTTTACAAATGCAAACACTGATTATTCTTACAATGTTAAAATGCTTTGTGCGAAGAAAAGTTTTTATTTATTTATTTATTTTTTTTTTTATGTATAACAAATAGAAACCAAATTATATTTGATTACGAAAACGTACTAAAATAATTTAGACACCGATTAAAAGTAAAGTTAAAGCAATAATAATTTGATTTTTTTTTTTTTAATGATATTTTCAATCAATTAAAATGGTATTTTAACAAGTTTTACATTAAAATACTTTAAATCAGAAATGATTTCTCGATTATTATTTCAAACTCAGAATAAAAATTTCGAAGTAAGTTGGAATTTTTCATCAATACATTTTCATTTTTGTTTCTTGTTATCTTGTAAATTCAAAATTCATACAAATTCATATCATAGAAATGATAGACAACACTTGAGTTTTACATTATGTTATACGTATTAAAACAGTTATATATTTGTACGTTTTTTTATATTAAAATTGCTTTCCTTTTATGAAGTTTCTTTTAAACACATTTTTGTTATTCTTCCAGTTAAATGTTGTCGCTGAAGATGAAGGTATATATATATATATATATATAGATAGATAAATATATAGATATGCTTTTAATTGATATTCACGAAAAAGTATCAGATAATCAAACTATAATAAATATATATCTCAAATTTTTACTTCCAAAAATCTTACTTAAAACTGAAAATAATCGTAGCTCCATCATCAATACTACACCTAATTCTTTATTTAATTGTGAAATAAAACCATTCAGTGGTAACAGTATAATTTCATTTTCATTTTATAATTTTTCATATAATTTCCTTTTCATCTTATTAAAATTATTGTGAATTTACGTTCAGTAACAAGATATCTCTGTCTGCCGGCCTTTTTCAACCATATCCTGAATCAACACATAAAGGAGTAAAACGGTATTACGCGAATTCTGTCTACATTTCATTTCATGTATACGAAAAAACACTTTTGATATTACTAAAGCATCATAAAACAACATTTCATTATTAAACTGAAAATCTATCCTTTACATAATTGAAATATGTCATTGCGATCGAATTTTAATACAAGATGGGTTTTAGAAGCTTTTTAATGAATGACACAACGATTTTTCCGAAGAAAAAAAGACCACTAAGTATAATGAGATCTATAATAGTACGAACTAACAAAAGTGTTTATGAAAAGGGAAAAAAAGACCAATAAATATAGTGAGATCGATAACTGTACGACACTAGAAAAAGTGTTTATTCTAATTAGTGATGTGGGGTGGAAAATTTTCCGCGGAAAATTTTCTTTTTTGGAAAATTTTCCAGAAAATTTTCTACTATGTTTTTCCAGAAAATTTTCCAATAAAAAAAAAACAATTTTTTTAGTAAATCTTTTGCATGATACATTTAAATTTTCTTTTATTAGTCACAGTAATGCTATATACAGTGTGAAAAACAAAAGTTTCTGATTAAAGTCATCATTTAGAAAGTTACCAGATATATGTTTTGAGCAACTTGCTCGAGAAAGAGGTTATTTATTATAATACAAGATATCTATGATTGCTAATCAGAATTTTAAATGTCCATTCAATAAGTTTGTAAGAACATAATTATAAAGCATTTGGCAACATAACAAAAAAAAAACAAAAAAAAATATATTGATAAATTAATGCATTACTACACTGCTAAGCATATGTATCTATTTTTCAAAATATTCATTTGATAAATGATGATACGCCAATGCTTTTCAAACTCAGGCAGCAATTCTGACTTTGGTCACCTTATGGTCTCTGGTTCTAAGAGTGACTCAGAAAGTTAGGACATTGTCATAATCTTCGTTAAATATTCAATTAAAAAAAAAAAAAAAACAAAAAAAAAAACAGAGCAAAACTTAAGAAAAAAAAAAAAAAAAAAACTTTAATTATAAAATTGGCATTGTTGAAAATTTTAGAGAAAAATCTTATATAAAAACATAATTATATATTTTTTAAATCACTTTTTAAAACTAATTTCTAATGTGGATTTTTTTTTTTTTTAATGCAAGCAACAGGAAATACAATTAATTGCCTAAATAAATAAACAGCAAGATTTTGATTAAAATTTAAGGAAATCAAATAGATAAAATGAATCACATCATATCTTGTGAGGTTTAGTTGAAAGAACTCAACATTTCTTTATTTGCTTAAAATATACGAAATTGAATTGTACTTGAAAAATCTCATAAAGGTGTTACATTTAAAGTTAAATAATAATAATAATAATAATAATAAAAATCTCAAACTTCCAGATTACTTTTTTGGATAGAGGATTACATCCATTATCCAATACCACCAACTATTAAAAAATATGATTTTGTTTTCACAAACTATGCTTAAAAATAGAACAAATCGAAAAAAGTAGAAATCAAAAGAGTTTTGATGAAATGAACCCTTGCATGGTCCTTACTAATTACCTTGTACAGTCGGCAGCAAAATTATTGATGTGCTAGCTATAATTTCTATTTAAAAGATGTGCACCTAATACTATTTTGTTAAGTAAATATTTATCGAGTCATGATCTTAGTCTTATACTGTTTATAAAAAAGTAAGTTCATGATAAAAATTAGCGCTTAAACTAAAGAAAAAAAAGAGAAAGAAAAATATAGATGGATGTTTCAATAATTTTGCTGCCATTAGCAGCCAAGCACCATATTATTCTAAACAGAAATTCGTTATGATAATTACCTCTGTTTTTTTTTTCTAAATTCTGTTTAGTTTCAGAATATTCACAATTGTTAAATTTGTTCTTGTTTTTCAAAAAGTTTTAATGCTTTATTTTGAAATTATAAAGTGCAAAAAAAGAACTTTGATCATTTTTTTCTACTTTGTAACTTCAGTATGAAGTATTAAAAATTAAATAAATAAATTTTGGGAAAAACAAAAGTAAATTTAATTTTTCTAGATTTTTTTTTTTTTTTTTTTTTTTTTTGATAATCAAACCAGAATTAAAAAAAAAAAAAAAAAAAAAAAAAATCATTAATTCTCAAATTTTTTTTTTTCCTATATAATAAAACGGGGTTCAGCTGTTGGCAGCGATATGTGAGGGTCTCTGACAGCTACAGAACGTTCACAGACACCTTTTATATATAGATTATTCAACCATTATACATGCAAAACAGTCATTAAAAATTGTAACTTTCTAGCTTTATACATGTTTAATAAACCATTAAATTATAATTTCTGTGTTTTGTTTATTAATTTCTTTTTGAATTGAATAATTATTCATACTTTTCTTTGAATAGTTTTGTTTACTTGTAGCTTTCAATGTACTTGGTTTTATTTTACAAAACCTTCGTAATTTAGAGATTGAAAATTTTCCGGAAAATTTTCGGTAAATTTTCCAGAAAATTTTCCATTTCAAAATTTTCCGGAAAACCCACATCCCTAATTCTAATTCATACTACTCTGCTACTGATGCCTATACGATGCCTATACTGAAAAATAATCATACGTTTCACTAGATATGTTTTTTTAAATAGTACATTGTAAAAACCCAGTCAGACCATACATGCACATTTTAAATTACCTATTATGATTATTAAATAAAAAACTGATTGCTTATTATGAACCAATAATTAAAAAATATCTATCACTATTTTTTTACTTTCCGAACACTATAGTGAGGAAAGTATTGTAATCATGTCAAAAATCCGAATTCGAGATTTTGATGTTTCTATACGTTTCGAGGTCCCCCCGAGTCCGTTTTCACTATTTTTACGATGATGTATGTATGTGTGTGTGTATGTGTGTATGTGTGTATGTCTGTGAGTGAACACGCTAGCGTCTAAACGCTTTGTTCGAATAAGCTGAAAGTTGGTACGTATAGTGTAAGTCACCATAGTACGAACCCTATAGATTTTGGTGAATCTAGCACTTATAGTTTTTTTACAGGGACACAAAGAAAAATTCTTTATCATTTTGGCCTATGGGACCAAAATCTTAAAAGTGCGATAGCATCTAAACGCCTTATTCAATTGAGCAAAATTTTTATACCCATATTATAGGTCACAGATACTCAATCTGTATAGATTTTGGAGAATCTAGCACTTATAGTTTTTTTACAGGGACACAAAGAAAAATTCTTTATCATTAAGGCCAATGGGGCCAAATTTTTAAAAGTGTGATAGCGTCTAAACGCCTTATTAATCTGAGCAAAAAAATTGTACACATGTTATAGGTCGCATTTGCACCAACTGTATAGATTTTGGTGAATCTAGCACTACAGTTTTTTTACAGGGACACAAAGAAAAATTCTTTATCATTATGGCCTATGAGACCAAATTTTTAAAAGTGCGATAGCATCTAAACGCCTTATTCAATTGAGCTGAAAATTTGTATGAATATTATAAATCACTGTTGCACTAACTATAAGCATTTTGGTGAATCTAGCATCTATAGATTTTTACAGGGACAAAACGAAAAATTCTTTATCATTATGATCTAATGGCTTAAAGTTCAGTAGCGTTAAATAAAACCTCGTGTGATATATGGAGAAAAAAACACTCTATTATGGTTTTCTCTCTTTTGTTTGTTTAGCAATTCCTCTTTCTCTATTTTATCTACAAAACTGTTAGTTACTCAATGTTCGGAAAGTCGAGTGGAGTCACTCCAGATTTTTTTTCCTAGAATTTCTTCTATTCTTCTCCCCATTCAAATAACCTTGACTAAAAATCTACATAACACTGTCTTTTATTTCTTTCAGATTTTTTGGCTGACTAACTAAATTTTAAGATCTGTAACTATAACGGTGTTAGCAGGAAATATTATGTTGGTTCTGAGATAAGGTGTGTAAAATTATTAATTTTTCACAGGCAATTCACCTTTCTATGTTGTTATCTTTTCAAATAATTTCAATATTCAATAGTTTTGTTCAATAATTTCTAAACACATTATCACACTCTAATTTTACTTACAGATTTATATTCCAAAAACCGAAAGTGAAGCTTATTTCAGGTAAAGAATAATGGAATTTATCAAATGTCATATTAAAAATTTCAATCAGCGAATATAACTTTAAAAAACCTTTATTAACAGGAGACTTGGCGTTGGAATATTAAAACCCGAATAAACTACTACGTCAGAAACGTCAAAGAAAAATATTTGAAATGCATACAGCTGTTTCGGAAGCCTTAAGCATACCGTCTTCAGTGCAAAAAGAATTCTGAATCTGGAAAAGTGCTCGTATATATAGGAGAGGGACCGAATTTAGTTCAACCAATAGGATTACGGGAAAGGTGGGGAGTGTAGCCAATAGGAAATTAGAAATGTTAGCTGTGTAAACAGTAGAAAAATTAAGAAAATGTGGACTGAATGTAAAATTTCTAATAATCAGACAAATAGGGAACAGCGAAATCACAATTTACAAGGTTTTTAAAATTTTTATAAATATGAAAATCTTTAAAGAAATCGAGTTCATGAATGGATTTAGGTCTGCAAATTATTTTAGCTGAATTAAATTTAAAATTATGATTCTCCTCCCAGCAATGTTTAGAAATAGCTTATTTATTGGTTTCTTGTTTGTGGACGTAATTCATATGTTCTTTTAAACGAAATTTAAGACTGCGTTTAGTTTGGCCAATATATAATAAACCACACTGACAGGAAATACTATAAATTCCCCAAGAAGTATGCATATCAATGGGATCTTTTAACTGAGAAATGGTGAGTTTATTGGAAGGCGAAAATATTACTTTAAAATCATATTGCTTGAGAAATTTAGCTATGGTTTGAGTGGATTTAGGAAAATAGGGTAAAACAATACTGATATTAGAAGAGACTGATTTAGTAGACGAAATACGAGGGAGTTGTAATTTTTGGATAGCTTTGTCTGTAATGGAAGGGTCATAACATCTGTCAAATGCAACGACTTTCAGGCAATTGACATAGAACCTCTGTCATTTGAGAACGGCTTTCCAACAGTAATAAAAAACATTAAAAATGCAAGGGAAGTATTTGCAAACGCATTTATTTTGTGAATATCACTAAAACTACAATATTTCAATATGTCTTTAATTTATTTTGTTCTGTCTTTTATCAAAATACTGTAATTTACATAAATTCGACTTTCTTTTAACTATAATATTGCAGTTTATACTGAAATACTTATGACTTGGAAAAAAATTGTTAAATAAATAAATAAATAAAACATACTTTTAACTTTAGCTCACAGATAACGATACACTTTGAAAACAGCAATAAAATCATTACAAATGCAAAGAATTGGCATAGGTGGACTCTGCTCAGTTCCCCATCATATATATATATATTCATAAATTTCTAGAACAGGACATTCTCTTAACATAGTTCTCATGTTAAGAGAAATGAATTTGAAAAAACGCTTGACACAGTGACAGAATGAAATCCCCGCCTAATAGGCTATCCACCGTTCACTTCGATATATTTATCTTATTCTAATCTATTAATTTATTTTATCAGGGTAAATTTCGTAGTTTAGTTTTCATGCTACTATTTCAAATGCAACAATCCTCAACATATTTGTATGAAAAACATTCAATTTTGTTATGTTGATAAAATCTTAAATAACGAATAGTTTACGAAAATTTCCTATTAGAATATTTGTAATCAGTCATGTTCATACAAGTATAAATGTAATTTTGAAGTTGTCTGATACATTTATGATCCTGAAAATGAACGTTTATGATCAATTTTGTATTCTTCTGCCATTTTAAGAGGATCGTAAATTCCAAATAACTTACGAATTTCTTAAATTAGAAAATGTATACTCTATAGTATTCATGTCGGCATCCTAAATAATATTTCAAAAGTGGTCTGACACCTTTACGATGAAAATATCCCTCGATTGAGGATTGTGTGAAATTTTGCCCTATTCAGCCATGTTAAGAAATTCGTAAATTTCTAATAAATTACGAATTTTTTATATTGGAAAATTCATAGTCCGTGATATTCATGCCAGTATCCTAAATAATCTTTCAAAAGTAGTTTGACATCTTTACGATGAAAATATCTCTCAAAATTCACGTTTATGTGAAATATTGTCCTATACTGCCACGTTAAGAAATTCGTAAATTTCCAATAATTTGCGAAATTTTCAAAGTAGCATATTTATAGTTACTGTTGTTCATTCTAGCATCAAAACTGATATTTTAAAACTGGTCTGACATTTTTACAGTAAAAAGTTTCCATTTAATGCACGTTTAAGTAAAAATTTGTCCTATTCTCCCGTGTTAAGACAATCGTAAATTTCTAATAACTTACGAAGGTTTTTTAATTCGAATGCTGTAAATGAATAGGGTTCTTGCCACTATCGAAAGTAATATTTTAAAATTGGTCTGACCTCTCTGCGATCATTTTTTCGTGAGATATCGTGTAAACACACTAACACACTAACGGACTAACACACTAACGGACTAACACACTAACAGACTCTCTACAGACGGACGCCATACAAATTTTGTCATTTTCGGATTCCTCACACCTGAAAACGTGTAAAAAAGTCAAAAAACCGAGGTCGAAAATTTTTACGATTACCTAAGTTCCCCATACCTATAGTATGATGGGGAACTAAAAGGGAAGCATTTACAAGAGCATTTTTTTTGTACAATATTTCATACAATATTTCATACAATATTTCAATATGGCTGCTTTTATAGCTCGAGCCCTAACCAAACTATAATCTGGATCAATCCAAGTGTTTTCTAGCACTAATGGGCTTATCCCAATTGACATCAGAAGTCACATGATATTGGTGTTTTAAACCAAGAGCAGACGAAATCTTCTATATTTATCTAAAGCGATTGCTGAAATAATGCATTTTCTGTTCTTATTTTTTAGTTCTCCATCATTCTATAGGTATGGGGAACTTAGGTAATCATGAAAAATTTCGTCCTCGGTTTTTTGACTTTTTCATACGTTTTCAAGTGTGAGGAATCCGAAAATGACAAAATTTGTATGGTGTCTGTTAGTGTGTCAGTCCGTTAGTCCGTTAGTCTGTTAACAGGATATCTCACGAACAAATGATCGCAGAGAGGCAGATCAGTTTTAAACTATTACTTTCGACACTGGAAAGAACCCTATTCGTTTGTAACATTCGAATTAAAAAACTTCGTAAGTTATGAGAAATTTACGATTTTCTTATCATGGGAGAATAGGACAAAAATTCACTTAAACGTGCATTAAATGGAAACTTTTTACTGTAAAAATGTCAGACCAGTTTTAAAATATCAGGTTTGATGCCGGAATGAACATTAGTAACTATAAATGTGCTACTTTGAAAATTTTGCAAGTTATTGGAAATTTACGAATTTCTTAACATGGCAGTATAGGGCAAAATTTCACATAAACGTCAATTTTGAGAGATATTTTCATCGTAAAGATGTCAGACTACTTTTGAAATATTATTTAGGGCACTGGCATGAATATTAATGACTATGAATTTTCCAATATAAAAATTTCGTAAGTTATTGGAAAATTACGAATTTCTTAACATGGCAGCATAGAGCCAAATTTCACATAAACGTCAATCTTGAGGGATATTTTCATCGTAAAGATGTCAAACCACTTTCGAAATATTATATAGGATACTGGCATAAATATCATAGACTATGATTTTTCCAATTTAAAAAATTCGTAAGTTATTTGGAATTTACGATTTACTTAACATGTCAGATTAAGTCAAAATTAAGCATAAATTTCCATTTTGAGGATCATAAATACATTAGACAACTTCAAAATTACATTTATGATATTTGTTTGAACATGATTGAATACAAATATTCTAATAGGAAAAGTTTGTAAATCATTCGTAATTTACGATTTTATCAACAAAGCGAAATTGTAAAATTTTCATATAAATATGAATTTTGAGGATTATTGCATTGGAAATAGTAGCATGAAAACTAAACAACGGAATTGACCCTGATAAAATAAATTAATAGATTAGAATAAGATATATATATCGAAGTTAACGGTGGATAGCCTATTAGGCGGGGATTTCATTCTGTAACTATATCAAGCTTTGGTCAAATTCATTTCTTTTAACTTGATTATAATACGTCTCTCACTAGAAATTTATGAGAACATACATATGATGGGGAACTGAGCAGAGTCCACCTATGCCAACTAGTTTATTTTGTTTTATTTAAACAATGATTTGTGATGTTTTTGTATTTGAAAATAAATTAATGGAATTTTTAGATGTAACAAACTCATTGTAATTAACGTATATATATATATATATATATATATATAATGATTTTTAAAACAATGGACATGAAAGTACATTTACCAAAATAATCAAAAATCGAAATAAGGGATAAATAAATGTATAGGAAATAAGGAAAACATTAACACACCTTTACTTCGTCTATAAGCTTTACTATTCATGGGTAAAAATACACTCAAATATTTTATAAAATTTCCAGAAGTTTATAAATAGGAACAATTTAAATAGTCTATTTAGTTTCAATGTAATAAAATTAAGTATTAATAATAAAACTAAATATGCAGAAAAAAATTATTATAAATGGATTATTATGGATTATTGCATTGGACATGGTAGCATGAAAACTAAACAACAGAATTGACCCTGACAAAATAAATTAATACATTAGAATAAGATGAATATATCGACGTGAACGGTGGATAGCCTATTAGGCGGTGATTTTATTCTGTCACTGTATCAAGCTTTGGTCAAATTCATTTCTTTTAACATGATTATAAGATGTCTCGTAATAAAAATTTATGAGAACATAAATATGATGGGGAACTGAGCAGAGTCCACCTATGCCAACTAGTTGTCAATCTGATTTGATCTGTGTTATTGTTTTATACTTCTTCATTTTTTATTCCATTTTATATCATTATTCATCATTTTTTTTTTTTTTTTTCTGTAAACATTTACAATCATCATTTTTCAGTCATCATTTAACTTATATAATATT
Organism: Salticus scenicus; assembly: GCA_963930645.1. Taxonomy (NCBI): domain Eukaryota; kingdom Metazoa; phylum Arthropoda; class Arachnida; order Araneae; family Salticidae; genus Salticus; species Salticus scenicus. Next base: position 121,074,714 of record OZ005661.1, read on the forward strand.
TGTTATTAATGTTGATGGAGAACATGTTAAGTACTCTGATTTTTTATACTTAACCAACTAAGGATGGTCCGGAGGTATGCCTTCACAATTTTGATCCTCCATGGAAGGGATGACTTTCTTGATTCAGTAAAATTGCCTCCCCACAGGTATAATTGGGATGGAAACATGGAAGACATCGCAACCACGACTGATTTTACATGCATCAGCCACCATTAGTGAACATGATGATCTCTGGCCGGCTCGAGTATGAAACCCGTAGTCTTCTGATTACAAGCTCGATAGTCTACCGACCCCATTTTTTCTTGTGAATAATGCCACATCACATAGAAACATGCAACTGACAAGGGAAGTATGAATCAGTAAAATTGCTATTGAAACCAAACCACGCTTAAATTAAAGAGCATGGTCGAAAACATTGGGTACCGTACAAATTTGTTGCAGCAACTCCCATGGGGGTGAGATATGCCATCTATTAGTTTTAGTTATTTCTAAAAAAAGCCAACAAAACACGCAGCGTAATGTGAACGGATGGTGCTGTACTAGCATGCTTTACTTCTGATACGTAGGTCGTGAGATCAAGTCACCGCAAGGGCGTTTTGTATTTTATTTTAACTGAAATACTTATTTTTGACATTTTTTATTAAATTAAATCATTATTGTAAGAGAAAATACTAATTATATTAAAACAAGTTTTTTATTTATTTATTTATTTAATTAATTAATTATTATTTTTTTATTTTTAACCAATTTACTTATTTATTCATTAAATTTAAAGAAATTATTAATTTAACGGGAAATACTTTTATATTATATTTAGGTAAGATTTTGTTAATGATTACATTCAGATAAAATTTTGTTAATGATTGTTTTATATAAATTTTTAATTACTATTTTTTAACGACGACATTAATAGCAAGAGTTAATCGTCTGCTCTCAATTGTATTATTTATTCAGGCAATTTTTGCATGAAAAATCCTGAATGATGAACAGCTGTTGCTTAACTATTCGACGCCGCATTTAACTTTTATTTCAAATATTTCATTAAACAACTGTCAAATTTCGTGGTGTTGGAAGAACTGACAATAATATTGAAGACAATGACAAATTTTCTCAAAATGATTTTACTAATTTATAATTAATTTACATCTAAAAAAATTCAAAATTGGGTAAATATGAATTTTACAAATCAAGTAATCTCGACGAAAAGCTAAATATTTGACAAAATGTTCGTGATGAACAATAATTGACGGTGAACAAAACTGAAATTCAAATAATTGTGATCAATCTTTTTATATTTCTTGTTCTAATTGTGAAAAATACTTATGGTTTCATGATTTTTCCACTTTTAATTATAATTGTTATTAATTAGAAACTATATTCGTAGCTTTAAACATGGTTTTCTTTTCTATAAATAAAAAAATGCGTTTCTTAAATTCATTCTCAATACTTTATTAATTGTAATACTCAAAAAAAAAAAAAAAAAAAAAATATATATATATATATATATATATATCTTCATAATGTAATAAATATTTTCTCTTAAATTAATAATTTAATTGAATTAAAAACGTATAGAAAAAAAAATTGAAAAAAATTACAAAACGCCCTTGCGGGGAGTCGATCCCACGACCTGCGTATCCGAAGTCAAGTACGCTAGCACTGCACCATCAGTTCACACAACGATGTGTGTTTTGTTGGCTTTTATAGAAATAACTAAAACTAATAGAGGACATAATTCACCCCCATGAGAGTTGTTGCAGCAAATTTGTACGGTACCCAATGTTTTCGACAATGCTCTTTAATTTAAGCTTGGTTTGGTTTCAATAGCAATTTTACTGATTCATACTTCCCTTGTGAGTAACGTCAGCCTGAAGTACCTGCTATCGAATTGTGCTGCTATAATCCAACCACTGAATCCAGTAGTAACCAAAACTTACAATAGTAGTACGTTCGGTACACGACTAAAAAGCCAAAATGCTGCATTTTTTTATCGGAATATTCCACCTTTTGTGGTCATAGTTGATGTCAAAATATAAATTTTCAGATAGAGAACCACTTGAAAATTCCTGCAGAACACCCCGACAATGGCCACTAAAGATGGCCGCGTGAACTGCTGTATAGGCATACTAATCATTTTGTATCTGAACTCTTGATGATCCGATTTTTATTTAGTTTTTAACATCTTTTGAATAAGATGCTTTTTACTCCTATACAGTTATCTAAGTATATTATATGGTGTGGCACCCACACTACTCATGAAAACTTCTTTTTTAAATCATCTATTTGATCCTAAAAAGCCTGGTTTGATAAGCAGCATACTTTTCGTGGTGAGAAGGCCTGTCAGTACTGTTAATTATGCGTATAGACCCAAACCTGACAATAATATTAACTAACTGTGGTCCAGAGAGCATCCATCTCCTCAGCATGCCTATATCTTGCAAAAGACCTACAGAAACACTGTTTCATTTTGTTTTGCTTATGATCTTGGTCTACATCGAGTGCAGAAAAAGAATTGTTGGTTTTGTGGATAACAAATTGACCTTCTCAAAAGAATTCGTATACACTGGGTGCTATGTTTTTAATTTCTTTGAAGTCTTTTTTATGGATATGTAACCAGCAAGCATAGTTGGTATGGTCTATCAACAACAACAACAACAAAAAATTTATCTTCTTTAGCTTTTGTTTATACATTTCATAACATCTTTAACTGAACGAATAAAAGGCAGGAGAAGTACCTCTAGGTTTAACATTAGAAATCATAATAGAAAAGTTTGGCAGTTTAAACTTTTTTTCATCAATCGATTCTCCAAACGAAGTCTTTGGATTTCCTTGCACAAATGCTTCTTTAAGTATAGATTGTATAAAACCACAACAGTCTTCTTATGAATGTTTCTTGCTTTTGTGACAAGTTTAACTTTAAGACACGCTTCTACTCTTGCTTCTGCCTTGATTCCAGAAGCCAAATTAGTATGACCACTACCTTCGAGAATTTGGCTAAGCACTTTCAAAAAGGCCTGTTCAATATGAAAAGCGCTAATTGTAGCTATAATCTTGAATTCGCCAAAAAAGGTCAGGCCAGTTGCACTGAATAGATTTAGTCAAAGCAAACAGAAGCTGTTCCTTACAGATAGACGTGAATTTCAAATTATAGTATTTTTTTTTTATTTGTTCCCACTGCATGCTACGATACCTTCTTCTGAGAATTTCCAAGTACGTAGAACTTCCTGTTACCGCCCTAATTCTGTTCGGTGATATTAAGAGGTCTCTTTCATGTATACCTTCAATTAATATATTATTTCGTGTTCTTCCAAAAACATACAAGCCGGAATGTAATGGAATAGGTGGTTCATGACTTTCCTTATGAAGAATAATGTTGTCTTTCGAAATACATTCATTGTGGTTGAAAAATATTAATTAGCTGATTGTCAAAGCAGTTTGAGATGATCTGGTTGCATTCGGTGCTGAAGTGTAACCATGAAGTAGATAACACACTAGAGCTAGAAGTTCTGGACGGACGATTGTAGTTTATCGACCATGATTCAGGACCATCAAAAGTAATTTCCTTCTGGATTATTACTTTTCTAATTTGTTTCTATCTTTTCCATGCAATAGCATCATCATCAAGATTCTCAGACCGAACATTCTGAACTATATTAGCACCATCTCGATACAGGCAGCATCTCTGCTTAAAAGTTGAGGTTTGAATTGTGGGAAGTGATCGAGAATTATCTGACGTAAATGAGTAGTATGTGTATTTGAAAGGTCTTTATTTTTCCATCAGACTTTGCATATAAGATTTGCTAAACAATTTGTATAAAGAACTTTAATATGAGACATTTTGAAAACAATATCAGTGTTTCCGGATTCAGAGGCCTGGATTTTTCTCTCTTACGAACCCTGTTACTAAAGCAAAAGCCATACTTTCACGGATGGTGGTTTATTTACTTCATGTGATGGTCGAAGATAATTTGATAAATTTGAATAGAATTTTGAGTGATACCTTACTTCCTCAGCAACTAAATATCCACCTTCAAGGAATGCTTCAAGTTTAATATTATTTGCAATTTCAGCATATTTCTTAAGTTGATCGTCTGGTAAAGAAGTAATTTTATACAAAGACCTCAGAGTAGTGCCATTCCCATTGCATATGAAACATATTTCATCTTTAATTTTAATATATCCATAACATTTAAATATTGATCCTATTCCTCCACCTACATTTATTTTTTTTTAATCTACACCAAGGTGCACAGAATCGATATTCTGAAATTCTATTAAATTTTCTGCAAATTTCCTGTAGCTAGCTCCAGTGGATTTAAAGGTATGTGTGACAGGGCAAACGAATTCTCCATCCCTATGTTTTTAACATAAGCAACATATGGTCCAGTCTATACCTTTGGGACGAAATTCGGATTCAATATCTACCAGTCGCAAACACACTGAAGCCATTTTCAAAAGATTTCAAAACAGTTAAATTTAAGAAAGTTCAGTGTTTAAAATAAGAATAAATTAATAATAGAACAGAAAAATTTTTCAAGAATACGACACAAATAAAAAAAATTCAAAAATATCTTTTAAAAAACTGATTTCGAAAAAATGTGTGAAATTTTAAATGTGTAAAGAGAAATGATATGAGACAAAACATGTCCTGTGCATGAAAACTTAAAAAAAAAAAAAAAAAAAAAAAAAAAATTCTAAATCGGACCATTAAAAGTTGAAATACAAAAAAAAAAAAAAAAAAAGTTAATGCGCCTCTACGGCCTTTATGGTGAACATCTATGGTCGTCATCGGGGTATTCTGCCAGGATTTTCAAATTGGACCCTATCCACAATGTTTTCTTTTGTCATCTACTATGACCACAGAAAGTGACATATTCCAATCAAAAAGTGCAGTACTTTGTGAGTACCCAACGTAGTATAACGCGCATTAATGGATCCATTTTCTGAAGAAAAAATCCCTGGTAATGCGGGAGGCAAATTTCGCAACCTAACTATCGAAGAAGGTCAATGAATGAATGCTGTCCACAGGATATCAATCGCTTGAAAAGAAGTAATTATTTATACCACTCAAAGACGCTTCTACAAAGCAGGATTTTCCTGTGAGAATGAGTGGTCAAAAATAGAGGACCAAGAACGAACAGCTGTAAGTGGATCGGGGCCAATTCCTGAGGTGCTTCATACAGAAATTGAAACTATCGCAAAGTCGACGAAAGCCTTCCGTTCTGCGATAACAACATCATTGAAGAAGAGAAGTATAGTGAAGAAAAAGAAGAACTAGAAGAGGCCGATGAAACTAGAAGTACGATTACATTCAAGCAATATCGCTAAGGGATTCAGGAACTATTAAACTTTCCGAATGAACATCACCCAGAAAAGCTTTTCCAGTTTCTAAACAGCTAAGTAACATGCGATGCATGCTGCACGGGAATACACAGTCCAGAAACAGACTAAAATTACTCACTTTTTCCTGTGATGTACCGATTACGTTTTCAATTTAATGCAGTATAAATATAATTATGTAGTAATTTGTATGTAATAAATGTACAATTATAAAATTTTATTTTATTTTTGTAAAATAATAAAAAAAAAATAGTTCGTAGTGTACAAGTGTTTTTAGTTTGACATTGCACTAGCCACCAAATTTATATTCATCACCTCCATCTGAATAACTGGCATCGCTAACTAGTTTAAATATTCTATACAGTCTATAAGTTCACTATGTACACGCATTTCCCATCTCTCTCTTTATCTCCCACATAATCTGAATTCTTTTAATCACTCCCATGATTGTTCAGAATAGACAGTTTGCACTGTATTTATCATATGTATAATGAACAGGATGGGCTATACGTGTTTTGGTTTCTGTTTATAAAATTAAGGATCATTGGTTATAGGGCTCTAAAAATGCTGCAATCTAATTGGTTAACGATATGTTGGCGAGATTTTTTGAATTGTCCAGTCTTTCGGTCAGTCAGTCAACGCGTCAACAGCCACAACAAACAGTGATAAATGAGCCAGCGATGGATACCCTACTTCAAGGTATCTGGGGACTTTGGGCTCAAGCTCTGGCAATTCCCTAGAAGGAAATTTAAGCATTTGACTATTGACATTCTCCATCTTCGTTGATTATTAATGTAACGCATTTATACTTGAAAAAGATCATGCAGCGTTTAAAAAATTTAAATAATCAAATGCTATCAACGCATAACAGAATAAATTAACCCAATAGGCAAACACATTTTTGCATTCGTGTACTGTTACACAAGCAATATTTGATCCTCCGTTATAAAAGTGTTTTAAGAAATTGATCTTCAAAATTATAAAAGAATTTTAAGACTAAACAATTTATATTAAACTCATTTTCTTTTCTTTTCTTTTCATCTTTTTGCATAGGTTTTTATATTAGAAAAATCTTTGTTACATAGATTAACGTAACACACAGACTTACACGCGTCTGAAATGTTACGCATTTGAATTCGTGTTAAAAGTAGCTATAATTATACCATACGTAACCAAACTTCCCACAGCCGCAAGAATAAGATTTTTATCTAATGTCAAGCTATAGAGAAGCTTAAATTCAACAAACTGATCATTTATTTTTATTAAAAGACGCAAATATTACCATTTTTCAGCATTTTTTATTGCGATTTGATAAATAATTCTTTTCAATTGAGAACCTGCATTAGATGCGAAGGAGGCAAACAAGCAGATAGTATGAGCAGATTAAATGAAATTTTTGGACAAATCCACTAGTTTGATGAAATACGCTGTTAAGTAATGGTGAATTGATATTTTTAAGTATATGTTATGCATAGCACATTCATTGACTCCGTCATGTTTAAATATTTATATTTGAGGTTGCGACAATTATGCCATATGTCACTAGAATTCCCAGTGCCGCAAGAATTAAATTTTTATCTAGACTTAAACTATCCAAAAGTTTAAATTCAGCAAAACTGTCATTTAGTTTTGTAACAATGCGAAAATATTTTAAATAATTAACCTTATTAACGTCCAGATTGTAGATGCTTCTTTTAAGTTCTACACTTGTTTTGGATGTTAATGAAACAAATATGCAAATCGCAGCAAATCGAAAGAAAAACAAATTAAGGTATTTAATATACGATATAGTAGTTTCAACTGAACTTATAAGAATGGTGTAAACATTATAACATATTCTACTCAGTAGCAGAACAAACAGGAAAATCAATCTACCAGGAAAAATTCCGTTCATGTTAGTTGTTAAACTGATAATTTCAGTATAGATTTTATCTAAAGTAATAAGATCTATATTTCTCTCTTTTTGAAAATTTTTCCTTAAACTATTTAATCTATGTCTCAATACGAAACAAAAACAATAAAAATAAACAGGGCTAAATGATATTATGGAAGAACAAATCCCTAGAAAAACAGAGAAAATATATATTGGAGAAGATTCACGTCCCGGTATGTATGCGAAAGTGAAATTATTGCTAAATGAACGAATGGGATTGCACACCAATTTTAAATACCATATAATTATAAACAAATTGTACTAATGTCGTTAACTATTAGAACAAGTTTTAATAAAACTATCTACTTATTGTAGGATGAGAAATCTTTAAAAACATGTTTCCATATGACAAAATAAATATTCAAAGTTCTTCCTTTTTAAAATAATAAAATTCTAAGTAAACACTCAAGAATATATATTAGTATTGTGACATCGCTCTTATTTGAATTTCCTTTATATTGAGAAAGCGATCAAATAAATAACATGATTTATTTATTTCATTGATAAAGATAAAAATTGTTCATCCAGAAAATAAAATAAAATTACTGCATTTCCATTTAAATTTTACAGCATATGCAAGACCATGGAGATTCAGATATATGTTTAACAAACTGGAAATTCTGGGTACACATTTCTTACTTTCCTTTTTCGATTTCAAAGATGTCGACATGTTTGAATTTTAAAATTTAAAAATTTTTTTTGACGAATATTTATAAAATACGAGTTCAGGATAGGGTTAAGGCCAATTGACTAAACGAGGATCCTAGGCCTGGGTGGTATGCCCTTCGTTATTGGTCTTTGTGTGAGGTCCTACTGAGTATTTACGGGAAATTCCGAGAAAAAACGGAACCCTACTAATGGAGTGGTCGACGAACGCTACATGGAATCGAACTTGGCGCTTACCGTTTGTCTGTTTTGAGCGCAGAACCACTCAGTCACTGGTAGAGCTATACAAAATCTGAATCTTACTAAGAGTTTAAAAAGTTGTTTACTTTCATTTATAGAAAGTTATGGTGGTGTAGATCTTAAGGCCGATTCCTACTTGCTGTTCATAGGTTTTAAGTATTGAAGTATTTCATACCATCGAGTAAGATGTATCATGTAATGTTAAGAAAAAAAAGGAAATTGTGCGGTGGCAAGGTTAAGGCCGACTGACTGTACATGGATCCTAGGCTTTAGTGGAATGCCCGCAGTAGTGATCATTGTGAGGGTTCCTATTCCGTATTTACATGAGTTTCAGGTAAATGTACGAAAACCCCCAAAACTGTAGTTCGACAGTCATGGCCTGGAATCAATCCCAACCCTTTTCGTCTATCAGTTTCAAGAGCAGAATGTTTCGGTCACCGGTGGGGAGAAATTGAAATCGAAAACACTAAAAAGTATTTTTGGAAAATATATGGAAAAACTAAAGGGACATTTTGATAATGTTATTCATACGTAATTAATTGTTTTAGTAAAAATCAAAATTTGAGATGATGTACGAATTATTCTTTTTACTTTTTTATACTTCTACTAACATTTTTCAATATCAGCCGCATTTCTTATTTAAACTCTTATTTTGACGAGGATTATATGTATTACCTTCAGGTAAAGAATATAGGCTTGTAAAATATTTTAGAACAAATATTTGCAACACTCGCTTGCACTTTAACAAACAAGAAATTTTCATAACTAAAAAAGAAGCATAGCATTTAATCTACGTTCGGCCTAACTAACTGTTCATTCAAAACTGATGCACATATTACTGTGTAGCTTCTAAATCTTTAAATATCAATGAAACCTAAATTTTAAAATTGAAAAACAACCTTAAAATAACAACTTTTGTTCAAACTGTGACGCAAATATATATATATATATGTGCAGTTGAAGAAAAACATAGTTTTGTCATTTTGAAAATGGAATTCTAACATTAGAATAAATTTTAATCATTCGTAATATTATATTTTTCTCAAGTTTCTATAGATCTTTAATATTAATTATAAAAAAAAAATCGCACGCATTTTTGATGATATATTCACCATATATAGTCTATATACATATTTGTTCTTATTATGCAATCCAGAAAGAGCAGTGGAAATTTTTATTTAAAAAAATATATTTCAGTGTTTCGTCAGTTTTATAACACTATTCATTAAAAATGTAACCTATCAAGAAATTAGCTTATATATTAAGTTATCAGTTCTAAACACATTATTGTTCACAAAAAATTATGCAACAATACTCACTTAAAATATTTCATTCTTGCTCAATACTATGAAGAAATATTTATCACTAGCATTGCTTTTGTTACAGCGCCTATAATATACGGCGTGGCAAACTTTTAAGATCGAATGCTTAAAATACTGCTAAAAAAAATAACCTTCCCAGATGGCACTGCGATCGAAATTTTTGCTCAAATCGAAGAGCTGATTGGCTTTTTCCAATTTCGTCTGCTCAATCACGTGATTTAAGCACATAATTAACAATAGGGAGTTTTTCAAGCAATAAACTTGATCGCACTGACCTCTGGGGAGAGGTTTAAATTTTAAGGCACTGATTTGCTGGTCGCTTTCTACACTATGTATTCTAGGCGCTGTACTTTCGTCACATGTTGTAAAAGGGTAAATTTAATTTTAGATAAAAATATATTTCAATGATTTAGCTTTTTGATTAATAAGTGTATTTTTTTTATTATATGTATATGCATTTAAGTATGTACACTGGTCAAAAAAATTTAAGGATCAGCCCGTTTTCTCTCTCTCTTCTTTTGCACATAATTTTTAAACAAATAAACATATGAACATAAAATTTGGATGGCCTGTTCATTATCATATTATTAACCGAATCTTATGTAATTTTAGCATAAGAATAATTTTTAAGCTAATAAATATTCATTTTTCTCGCAAAAGTAAGCTTTGGAAAAAATGAAAAATTTCAATAAATTTAGGAAAGAACACATAATGAAAAGTGGTGTTAAGGATGCATTAGAGATAGGTAAAGACGCTCATACCTTGAAATGTTAAACTAAATCTCGATTTTTCTTTTTGTATTAACTTTTCTTTTACTTTTATAATGAACTTTTTAAAAATATATAATTACTAATTTGCAAACTATACTCAGCACTAGAATAATAATGATGTCGAAAAATAATTGTATAATGAACATCTTATCCAATTTTCATGTTTGTATGCATATTTTTTAAAAAGTTATTCACATGCGAAAAGAAGAAGAAAAAAGAAGAAACAGAAAATGAATGCAGGTAGAAAGATTTGGTTGTAATCTAACATAGGAACGCGTGTGCGTCTTTACCTATCTGTAAGGCATCCTTATGACCATTTTTCATTAAGTGTTCTTTTCTAAAATTATTGAAATTTTTCATTTTTTTTAAAGCTTACTTCTGAGAGAAAACTGAATATTTAATTAGCTTAAAAATTATTCTTATGCTAAAATTACATAAGATTCGGTTAATAATATGATAATGAACAGGCCATCCAAATTTTATGTTCATATGTTTATTTGTTTAAAAATTATGTGCAAAAGAAGAGAAAGAGAAAACGGGCTGATCCTTGAATATTTTTGACCAGTGTATTTCATATAAGTATATGTATATTATGTGAATATTATATGTATTTCATTACAAGTATAAATTTTTCATTTATAAGTAAAATATGTCATTGATGTTATTGATGATATGTTATTTCCAAAATAAAATAGCCTTAAAAAAAAAAAAAAAACCTTTTATCAGAAAAATACTTTATTCAAACTCGAAATTAAAAATTAACAATGTTTAATCATCTTTCATGAACACATTTTCTCTTCTTTTTCTCCATTTTTTTTTCCCCGCAGAAATTGTAATAAGTACAATAAGTCATAGAAATATACATTTTTATTATATGTAACTTATTATAGGCGAATATTCTTTTACCTTCCAATGATAAAACTGACACTTAAATAAATTAACAATATCCAATACAGACGGCGGTCTTCTGAAAGTCTAAAAGGTCACTTATAAAATTAAAAGGAATATTCGAACATTTCCCTAAAAACTATAATAAATTCAAAGCAATTTAATTAATTAGTTAAAAATGTTTCCTACCTTACTTCAACAAACATTTCACATTTACGCTGCATCAATAATATTGCACAAGTATATCGATATTATTACAGTTTCATTGTTAATTTTATTTTTTAAAGAAAAGTAAATACCGTAGACTGGGGTTACTTTAGGCCTAGAATTCGGAAAAAAAGACTTTTTACATTTTTCGGTAGTTAATCAACAGTTTAAGGTAAAATTTTCGATTTGAAAATATAGAAGAAATTTTAATTAATAGAAATTTTACGTTTTGGGGAATTTGTATGTTATTTTATAGGAGATATTGTAAACACTAGGGTAAGTGCACCAGTGATTGACACTTTTAGAGCAATCTCTGATGTTTTTAATGTTTTAGTCGTAAGAAAATATTTTTAGAAATCTTAAGTTTGTACATATGGTATGAAAGACATTCAGAACCACATATATGTTAAAATATATACATTTGATAACAATTATTATTTTTTTATGAATTTTTATTTGACACCCACTCAATGTTCCAGTAATTGACGCTGCCAGTTTTTCATTTTACCAGTAATTGGCACCCTATGTTCCAGTGTTTGACACTGCTAGTTATTCATTTTACCAGTTATTAGCACCCTATGCTCCAGTGTTTGACTTAAAATGTTAAAATTCTTATATGTAAAATATATGATTTTATTATTTTTCTTATTTATTAATTATTTCGGGATAGATGTCAATTACTGGAACATGCCAATCACTGGAGCACCTACCCTATATAGAAGAACAAGATTTTTAAATCTGCAAACTCTTAACTATACAATTTATTTTAGATAATTAAAGATAAGGGACAACTGGCAGGTGTTTCATAATTTTATTTAGCAATTTTCTTTCGGTGATTATGGCAAAATGCTATTTGTGGAAGTTGTTGTCATGGATTCTAAACGTAAACAAAGCATAAAAGCGTTTTTAAAAATAGCCTCTGTTTTGTAATGTACAGAAATAAATTAATCCTATTTTTAACATTAATAAATTAAATATTTAAAATTAACTTATCTCACTATACAGGAGAAAATATTTGCATAAAATTCTATACTGCAAGGACGATCAATATGCACGATCGAAACCTAATCGATTTTTTTGGCAAAATACCTTTTACGCAAAGCATCCACAAGAACATAACCACGACACCTCCATGAGAATCCGTCCGTCACATTCCTTTTCTTTCTCAAAAGTATATCACTCCCACACTTTTAACAAATCATACTACTTTTCAACATTCAACATTTTTTTCAAAAATTCCAAAAACATTTCTGTCTTTTATAATAATTAATTCAAAAATTCTAGTACACCCACATTTTTTTCAAAAAATAGGCCTATCTTTGGTTACAACCATTCTCCTCATCATCACGGGGCTTGAAGAAGTGCCTAGACTGTCAAGACAGTCGCTTACCTCCACCTGAGGAGAGGAGAAATACATGGAAACATTGTCTTTCATTAAATATTTACAATCTTAAAAAAAAAAAAAAAAAAAAAAAAAAAAAAAAAAAAAAAAAACTTTTCACTGATTCACTACTACTAAACGCCGTAATTAAATAAAATCAATAATAAATAATTAAATAAACAAAATAAAATATTAATGAAATGTAAAAATACAACCGTTTTATATAATTGTGCTTTACCAGAAAAGTAAAATAAAATACTGAATATTTAAATGTCGATCAAGTGCGATCAAGTTATCTTCATAAATAATTGGAATCCCGGTTGACATGGTTACAAAAAATTAACAGAATGCTGGTTGCTATAGTCATCAAAAATAAACAGCAAACAAATCACTATACCATGTTGCAAAGAATGCAGAACGGCAGCGTTATCGTTCTAAATAGCGCCAAAAGAAAATCGACAAATAGGGTTGTGGACCAATTTGCAAGTTGTACCAAAACTTAAAGTAAATATGAAAATACTATTAGCAATTATGTGATACATAAATGTCCTATTAAGTTTTTCCTCTATGTAGTTAGAAACAAATATATAAAGAACGCAGAGTAAAATTTTTGTTTCGGGATTATTTTAGTACAAGTCTAGATTGTTCAAAAATGGTAGAATGTAGAAAGCACAAACTAATTTCAGTGATAAAAAAAAAGTGACTGAATGAAAGGTATCCCCAAGCAGTAGTTACTTTGACCTAATATTTTAAAGTGCTCTCTTTTTTATAATTGTCACTATAAATAAATGAGTTACTCTTTACTAAAAACACACTTTTGTGACAAATAATAATCTGAAAAGCTTGTCACTAAGAATTCCTATTAAAAAAAATATTTTAAAAATAATACTTTGCTTAAATGCAACGGAATTAGTTCATACTTATAATATATGAAAGTTCAGAGAGCAGAAAAAAAAATCGCAGAAAAAAAAATAATAATAACTAGCATATTGTTGGGAAATCGTTAATAATTATTACTTTCAGTAAATAGTATTTACTCATTGAGGTAATAATTTAACAAGGATAAAGAAATATTAAAGGTGTCAATATTTAAATTGTTCTTTAACAGCATTAACCGCTTTAATTATGTAACAAACAAAAAATACTATAATGTTAGTATAATTGTTTTTATTTTCTTTAATAATTGATTTATTCAAATCTAATTCGTTATATTCCACTAAGCGATTATTCCAATAATTAAAACAAGGTAACATTTTAGTCATAAAATTGCCCAATTTATCGTGAAATATCACATAATGATTATAATAGGGGAGAAGGTGGTAATAAGAAACAGGGTGGTAATATGAAACCGCTTCTTTCTGCTTATCTACTGGAGCCATCTGTGCTTACTAAAATAAACTTAATTAATGTGAATCATAATAATTGCTATACCGCTTGGCATCAGTATAGCTTGTTTTGTTTATGGTGTAACAGGCGGATCTTTGTTTATGCTGTTCTAAAAAAATTCACAAGGTAAGTTTAATGACTATTTTTCACATCCTTATTGATAAATATAAGATATTGTTAATATTGTTTTTATTAACTGTAAGATGAATAGTAAAAAGTCAGGATTAAATTATGGATAAATATTTTCAAACTTAAAATTCATGGGATCGTTTATAAAATGGCGATTGGTGGTAATATGAAACAATGTGTTCCATATTACCATAAGCCGGAGAACTTTGGATTAAATGTGTATGCCAACAATGGGCACATGTTTTATGCAGTGGATGTGAAGGTGACATTTATATTTGTGACTTTTGTTCCTAAGTATGACTAATTAGAACTTTAGGATCTTTTTTTTTTTTTTTTTTACAAACAATATTTTACAGGGGAAAAAAATTCCTCTTTATGTTTTTCGATAAAATATGCGTATTTTTTACATGTATTTTCCTTTAGATGTTCAGGTTTTCCTTTTTTTTAGTCATGTTTTCTGAAATAAATAACCCAATAAATATTTTTTTGCTTCACTTTTTATTGTTCCATATTACCACGCTACTTTCTAAGACAGCTATTTTTGTATTATGTTTAAAAAAAGTTAATGGTCTTCAAATCGTTTAATGTTTTACCTTCTAATAACTTTAAATGTTCAGTGGAAGGATACTTTGTCAAATTATAGTAGTTATTGTTGAAAAAATTCCATTAAAAAGTGCATTTTTTGTTAAAAAATAAAAAGTGGTCCATATTACCACCTTCTCCCCTAACAAATAACGATAAATGCATACTTGCCAGCCATCTCATTATGAACCGTAGAAATTTTAGTACCCGCCCTTTTTTTTTTTTCATACCAATAATTTTTTAGAGTAATTTTAGTCTTATTTAATCGTAACAACATTTGGAGAGAATTACTCTAAAAATATAGTGGTGTGAGAAAAGGGGCGTTTTTTCAGGGGGGCGTTAACAATTGTACGGTTATTAATGAGATGGTTGGCAAGTATGTAAATGCAAGATCAACTAATATTTAAAATAACAGTTCGTATAAGTGAAATATGAGATGAATAATACTTAGCTCATTTAAAAAATTTATTTTTCTCTTCAAAATGAAATATACAGGTTTAAAATAACAAAAAAGAAATATAAATAAAATCACAATATTCATAGATTACCTCCCATTTACATACTCCTTTTTTACAGAAAGCTGACAAACGTTCCTCCAGAAAATAACGCCACTTAGATTTTATTGGCCAGTATACTACTGGCATAAAAGTTATAAAGGGTTCCGATAATATATTATACCAGCCAACATGTTGTAAAGATTTGAGGTGTTAGAACTCCAAAATGTTTTATACTACACAGCTACAATAAAATCTCAAAGCAAAGGTACGGAATTGCAGGAGCTCATGATGTCTGATACAGCTTTGAAATTTCAAAAAATGATGGTATCTGTTGTAAAAGTGCCATTCCTTTGCGACACTGCTACTCAAAATGTCAACCCGTATCTATCTTTGGAATAAAAAAAAAAAAAAAAAAAAAAAACACTTTTAACACTCTTCACAGTTTAGAACATGTATGTGTAAA
Source organism: Salticus scenicus (assembly GCA_963930645.1). NCBI lineage: Eukaryota > Metazoa > Arthropoda > Arachnida > Araneae > Salticidae > Salticus > Salticus scenicus. Next base: position 121,090,518 of record OZ005661.1, read on the forward strand.
AGCTACAGTAAAACTACTAACATCTCGTTTCGTGCGGCCCGCAATTAAAAAAAAATATATATGTCACAATTTCTCCGTGAACAAATATATAGATCTAAAATACACCGTCATACCAACAGTCTTGTACATAATATTAAAGTATCAGACAAAAGACTTGACCACGTACATATAAATATCGTCAGACCCTTTCCCCTTTCATACATGCTGCCTGACAATGATTGACCGTTTCACGCATTGAGTCGAGGCATTCCTAATTTCTGACATTACCGTTCGCTAGAGTTTCCAAATAAAATTGGATAAATCAAGGTAAACAATTTAAATCACACTTGTTTACGTCACTAATGAAATTAAGAAGTTAACGTATACTACATACTACGGCAAATTATCCGGTATCTAACGGTTTAATCGGAAATTGGCACTCTACAATGAAATGGTCATTAAAATTTCATTTTACAGACCGTTGGACTGAGGTCTTACCCACAGTGCTGCTGGAATGCGTTCAGCATTCCGGGAAACAATAAAACGGTTATTACCCTCCTGTTTTCTGGTGAAATCTTTGCCCCTACTTCAACCGATTTCAATGCCCCGAGTTTGTCCAAAATCTGAAAGAAACTATGTAGATGTTGTTTCCAGCTCCAATCTATAAACACAACACTAAAAGTCGATCATTCGTATTTCAGAACCACCAGCAGTGTAAACAAGTTTTCGTACTACAAAACGCAGTTCAACCACCACAAAAGCCCCCTTACGATGGACCTTTCAATGTGCTCGAACGGGCGGATGAATTTTATAAGTTGCAAATTGGAAATAGACCTAAATTTATGTCCATAGACGGAATAAAACCAGAGTTCGACTTAAATGATCCCGGTCCGACACCTGACAGTGCATCCACTAAATCAAACCGGACTCCTGATTTGTACTAATCTGTACCCACATTAACAATCAACATTAGTCCTTCATGTTAAATTCTGAAGCAGACTCGTTATGGAAGTAACGTCTGTTTGCCTGTACGCTTTAGATAAAGTATCGTTACACTAGAAAAGGGGTACTGTGGTATCGTCTAACCAGAACATCAGAACATTTTTACTAACAACTGCACCCATGGGAAGTTTAATACAATGAACAGTTCTAATTTTACAACAAAATCAACTGGCGGTAGGATTGAAGTAAATTGATCAACTGTTGTTATCTTCGTTCGTTCATTTTTCGCTTAGTTTGTGTGTTTTTCGATCTCGTAGTTATAGGAGGATGATCAATGATTTCGCATGTAATTGAAGTTTTATTTAAATGCACGACCAGAATCTTCTAAATATTTACTCCTTACACTCCTGCACATCAGATCGCTAGAGCAGATAACTGACATAACCAATCGTCGGTTTCTGTAACTGAAACGTCACTGTGTTGATGATAATTCAGATCAAGGGGTACACAATAAATGCTTTTTGTACAAAATATTGAATAAACACAATAAAGTGTAAGACCATAAAATATAAACCAGAGAGTACCTATTTTTAATGATGTTTATTCAAAGTTTTGTACCAATTACATTTAAACACCTGCTCTGCTTTCTTATAATTAGAATACGTGTTGTATAAGTTAAAATTATGAAGGCTCCCTTTCCGGGAATTACATGTGACAAATCACCACTTACGTAACAATCATGAAAGTGTGAGAGGTATTGATAATAATACATAGAAAAGGCTACAATGCGCTACATTACGAAAACTAATCATTTAAAAACAAATTAAAAGTAAAATGAGGTACTTCAGAGATGTGCATATTTGTAGTAAAGCAGATAATCGTCTTGACTGAGCATAGTCATAAACTGATATTCCATGAAGTTAAAAATGATCAATAGCAACAATTACCAAAACAATGCTCTATTGTTATTTAAGGACGTTTTACAATATATAGAAGTTATAAAAACAGCGAATAACACCATCATACTAGGGATAATGTACACAATCTGCTTGAACAAATTACTTATTTCCTTACGAGAATATGCTTCTTTAATACTGCTGTGGCACTCTTTATTAAATGTCGTTGTGTTGATGACTATGCTGCTCATGTTCTACAATAAATGCTGTATAGATTCAAACCATTAAGACTCTCCCTGAGATCTCCGTGTGGCGCAATAGTCCTGTCAGACACATCTCGAAATTTTTAGTTCAAATTATCTAGATTAGTTTTAGTTTGTTCTTTCTTATTTTAAAAATTCATTTTTTTTTCAAACAATATGAAACCATAACATAATATAAAATGACAATTTTGGTTAATGAAAAATACTTTTTCCTTGTAAAAAAATTTTAGGTGAGCACTTTAGCCACATTGCTCTCGAACACGATATTCTCAATTTTGCGCCCGACAAAGGATAAAGAAGACATTTCCCCTCAAATCTTCTATTATCTAAATATCGAGAATTTATGAGGTGTAAATATGGAAACTACATCAAATCGTCGTATTGCAAAAAAATGTCAATTAAAAAAGATATCAAAATCTAAGTTTGCCAATTTTTTTCTCTATGTTTTGCATTTGATTCTTTATTTTGTTCCAAATTCTGTTCATAAATCCTGTAGGCAACGCCTCATCAGCGTATTTGTCACGTCATCGATATATCAATCAGTAAGAAACAAATTAATATTTGGTTAACCAATTTCTTGAAACGAAAGAACAAGTAATATTATTTATATAAAAAATTTACAAAAAAAAAAAAAAAAAAAAAGAAAGTTTTGTCATCAATGTTATTCTTCATATTATTAAAAACATTCTTCAGGCATAATTAGTAAACTGAAGACTCACGTTAAATTTCCAGTTAATTATAAATAGTTTTTATTTATTTATTTATTTATTTATATTTTTTTAAATTTAATTATTAGTTTTATTAGGAAAATAGAAACAATATTTAAATGATATCAGATGTTAACAATCAAAAGTACAGCACGTGTATGATTAGATCGCGAAAGTTATATGAAAAAAAAAAAAAAAAAAAAAGAAAGAAAGAAAAATTATGAAGAAAAATTTTATTTTGCATTTTAGATATTTTTAAACTTTCCTAAAATAAATAGTGTTATTTATAAAAATAACGCACTCGTGTGTGCAACATCTTAGTATTATATGCAGTGTACAAATACATATGTTAGACAGTAATTTACTTACGAGTTTTTCCTTTCCTTTAATTTCAAATCTTTGTTATTATTCTTTCTTTGGATTATTTATGGAAGTTACAATGAAATAATTCTTCCGCTAAATAATAATTTAATTATCTGGATTTCTAATTTTTATGAATAAAAACTTCATATTTCAAAAAAAAGTTTTTAAATACATTAAAGTACCACTATCTGCTCTCTTAAAATGAAAGAATGAAAATAACTCAATTTGAGTGAATTTTCACTCATTTGCCTAGAAGAAACGCGCCGTCTCATCTTGAGTTAAATTCAAGAAATTGATTAAAATAATGCATTCAAACTTGAGTTATTTATCGTATTTGAGTAATTTATTTATTTTATTAATGATTTTATTACAAATGATTTAAATAAATTGAATCACTTTACAACGGCGTTGGCCATTGCACTTGCCTGCTACTGAAGACATTCGTTGCAGCGAGAGCAATGTTGCCACTTACAAGTGTTCAATGAGTAGAAGTAACTCAAGTATTCATAAATATTGATAACTCAAGTTCGCCTGAATGAAAAGTAACTAATAAGCTCAAACAATTGCATTTTTAACTCAAGTCGATTAAAATAAAATTAACTCCTACTTGACTGGGTGAATTAACTCATTCCTTTTAACAAGAGTGTCATTTTATTAACATAGACATGTGTATTTTATCTATATGAAATAACGTGTTAAAATTATGTATTTCGAAAAATACATGTAACATTAACGACTTTGAAGAAATTTGGCTGATATAATTACAAAATCTGTGAAGATAATACTTGCAACACTATAAAAAAGCTATTATTATTCTTTGAAAATTATTTTTATTCAACCTCAGTTAATATTTTTTATTTCTTTGTAGTTTAAAGAATACGACAACTACGTATAAGAGTTGGAAAGAATATCCTGCATGAAAGTTAATAAGAAGTTGATCTTCTACATTAAGTGGACAAGAATTTGATCTTGCATATAAAAGTTGACAATATTTAATATTAAGATTATCCAAATGGTTTAAGCATATTAAATGATGTTCCTTTATTTAATTCAAAGACGTAGAATTAAATAATACTTTGTAAACATTTTCAACTGATGATTATAGTATGATGGTAAAAGTATTACCTACAAAAAAGTGATGTAGTTTTGCGACACGTTCTAAAATAAATTCATAATGGTCCAGAATCACATGTACTGTAATTTTAAAATTTTGTTATAAAAATGCTCTGTAATCATCACACATGTACGCACACATTCATTTCATAACAGCGCACGGTTATCTTTTACATGCATGAGTACTTTTCCCTGAATGCAAAAGCAAAATTGTTCTAGAGATCAGACTTCTGCCAACAAACTGGGTCAAAAGGCTAAAAAATTTCGTCTATTTTTTAATTTACAATTATAATTAACAGGATGATGAATGGCGATTGGTTAAGTAATCATTTATGATAAGTAGCAAAAGGACTCTGGGGAATTTTCGACACCGATTTGCGGCACATTGTAAAGTAACTAGATTTAAATTGTTTTTAAAGAAGTAGTTGTAAAAAATTACAGTAACGTATCCCTGGTTATACTAAGTTAATGCTGTATTATAACAGTTTTTCTTTTAGTATTTAAGTAGTTTAAACGATCACTTCTAAAATATTCTACATGTACAGAGTATTGCTTGATTATTGACTTGTTGTATGACAGTTATTTGTAGTATCAAATGTAGCTAAGATTATACCGTAAGTAATCAGACTTCCTATTGAAGTGAGGATAAGGCTTTTATCTAATACTAGACTATCTAAAAGCTTAAACTCAGCAAACTGATCATTTAGTTTAATAAGAAGATTTGTATATTTTGTACTTTCGTTGCTTTTGATGTTAAGACTGTAAATACTTTTCTTCAGTTCTATGCCTGCATTTGATACCGATGAAGCAGACAGGCAAATAACAAAGAAGCGAACAAAACAACCTATTATTTTGGAAATGCGATATAGTAACACTGAATTCTTAATTGAATTGTCCTTCAGAATGTGATACGTGTGGTAAAATACATTTCCAAGTAAAATGATAAGAACAAGAAGTAAAATGTCATGAAGAATTTTGTTAATGCATGACATCAGATTCGCAATTTCTGAACAGACGTTGTTCAACACATTCAAGCTCTGATTCTGATATTTATCAATATTTTTCTTCAAATCATATATTCTGTGCTTTAGTATTAAACAGAGATAACAAAAATAAATAGCAATAAATGGGGATATGAATCCCCAATCTGCCAAAAAGACAGAGAATAGATATAATGTTGCGAAAGTCATTGAATTTGTATGTCCATACGTAAATTCATAAATTTGCGAGGGTAATAGATCTGGGGATTCTTTTATAACATTCCAGAACATTATGGTATTTAGAAAAATGACAAAGGTATCATTCAACAGCAACACAACTATTAGAATATTTCTATATAGAACTTTAGTTCGTGAGAAAATGACTGAATACATGTTTTCCATGTGCCGATTTACGCGTCTTAAATTCTTTCTTTTCAGGAAAAATAATATTCTGAGCAAGTATTCCATGATGAGGATTGAAGTTTTAACATACTCATTCCTTAAATTTCTCATATTAACCAAACGATTAATTATATAATACAGTTTATTAATTTCAAGCGTAATAATTAACATGATTATAAAACTGAATAAAATAAAATTTCTGCATTTCCATTTAAACTTCACATTATACGGAAGGCCGTGAAGATTCAAATAAATGTTTAAAAGCGTATGAATCTGATGTGATACACTTACCCTTTTTATCATCTTTGTAATTTTCAAGAATGCTAGTTTTACTAATAATTCAGCAAATATTTGTAAAACTGTAAACAAAGCATAAGTAAATTCTTTTATATATTTTACGAAAGTAAAAGCACAAAAGTATCTTTAACATAAATACATAATAAGTCCTGGGGGAAAAAAATCTGTTCTGTGCATAGCAATATAATACTTAAAATTAGAACTTGTCTGATTCTCAATTTTTTATAAACGAATACAATTGTTTTATTGAAATATGCAATTTTTTTTTTTTTTTTTTTTTTTTAATCTCAGTTTTAAAATCTAGTTTTAGTATAAATTGCAACAATTATTCGACAATGCGTACTGATAAGAATTCGAATTTATGCATGAAAATCACAAATCAGGATCTTGAATTACTTTTTTCTCGACATCAAAAAGTTTAACTGATTCTGCATGATACATATTTTAATATATGATCATAATCCAGATATTCATTTTATATTAGTAAGGTTTTTTTTGTTTTTCAATTATATGATATAACAACAATCATCTGTTATATAGAAGCTTATTGTTTAAATTTTTACATTGTGTTAATAGATCAGAAGTTTCATGTGTAATCTTTTTTAATAAAAAAAAAAGATCTTCCTACTTTATATTAAAGTAACTGCATTCTGCTTTGGATTTTAATTTGCTTATATTAGAAAATCAAAAGTACGTTTTTTATGTTTACAAATGCAAACATTGACTTTTCTTACAATGTTAAAATGCTATACGCAAGATTTTTTTTTTTTTTTAATGTATAGCAGATGGATACGAAATTATATTTGATTATGAAAACATACTAAATTAATTTAGAGAACAGATTTAAAGTACAGTTAAAGTAATAATAATTTGGATTTTAATCATTTTTTTCAATCAATCAAAGTAGTATTTTTATAAGTTTTACTTTAAAATACGTTAAATTGAAACAATTTTTTAATTATTATTTTAAAATCAGACAAAAAATTTCGAACTGAGTTGGAATTTTACATCAACACATTTTCATTTTTGTTTCTTGCTAATTTGTAAACATAAAAGTCACACAAATTCATTTCATATAAATGATTGACAACATTAGAATTTTTCATTATGTTATACTTATTAAAATAGTTATATCTTTGTATGTGTCTTTATATTAAATTGCTACTTTTTTATGAAGTTTCTTTTAAACATATATTTATTATCTTTCAAAAAGTTAAACGTTGTCGCTGAAGATGAAGTTGTAGATGGATAGATAGATAGATAAATATATGGGCTTTAAATTAATATTCACGAAGAAGTATAAGATAATTACAATATAATAAATATATGTCTGACATTCTTATTTCCACAAACCTTACTTAAAACTGAAAATAATGGTACCTCCATCATCAGCTCTATACCCGATTCTTTATTTAATTGTAAAATAAAACCGTTCAATGGTAAGAGTATAATTTCATTTTCATCTTTATTAATTATAATTATTATGATTTTACGTTCATTAACAAGATATCACTGTCAGCCAACATTTTTCAACCAAGTCCTGAATCAACACATTGTGCAGTAAGTTGATATTACGCGAATTCTAGGTACACTTTGTTTGACGTATAGGAAAAGACACTTTTGATATTACTAAAGCATCATAATATAACATTTCATTATTAAACTGCAAACCTATCAGTTGTATAATTAAAATATGTCATTGCGATCGATTTTTAATACAAGATGGGTTTTAGAATCGTTTTTAAAAAATGACACAACGATTTTTCTGAAGAAAAGAAGTCCACTAAGTATAATGAGATCGATAATAGTGCAACACTACCAAAATTGTTTATTCTAATTGGTGTTAGTCTGTTATTGATGTCTATAGTTTAGACATGGCGGGAAAAAAATCAAGTGTTTCACTAAATGTGTTTTCCTAAATGGCACTTTGTAAAAGGCCAATCATGCCATGCATGCACATTTTAAATTACCTATCAGGATTATTAAATAACAAACTGATTGCTTATATTATGAATTAATTATTAAAATAGTCTATGACTAATTCTTTTTTTTTTCCTAATGATTTTTCTAGTCTTCTCACTATTTAAATCACCGTCGCAAAATACCTACATAAAAAATGTCTTTTATTTCTTTCGGATTTTTTTTTTTTTTTTGGTTCACTAACTAAATTTTAAGTTCTGTAAGTATAACGATGTTAGCAGGAAATATTATGTTAGTTCTGAGATGAGATGTGTAAAATTATTAATTTTGTACCACCAATTTTTCCTTCTGTGTTGTTACCTTTTCAAATAATTTCGATATTCAATAGTTTTGCTCAATTCTTTCTAAACGCATTATTACTCATTAATTATTACTTACAGAATTAAATGCCACAAAATGAAACGAAGCTTAATCCAGTTAAAGAATATTAGAATTTATCAAATGTCATATTAAAAATATCCTTTAGCGAAAATAATTAATAATAATAATAGTAATAAACTTTATTTTTGTACTGCCATTTATCATAGTATTGTGATTTACATTTTCGACTTTTTTTTAAATATTTTATTGCGGTTTGTACTTAAATGCTTATGACGTGGAAAAAATTATTAAGTAAATAAAAAATAAAAAATAAAAAATACGTACCACTTTAGCTCATAGTTAACGATGTGTCTTGAAAACAGCAATAAAAGTCATTAAAAATCCAAAGGAAGCATTTACAAGCGCATTTATTTTGTGAATATCGCTACAATAGTTCTATACAGCCGTAGTTTATTTTGTACTGTCTTTTATCAAAATAATTTAATTTACATAAATTTCGACTTTCTTTTAAATATTCTATTGCGTTTGTACTGAAATGCTCATGAAGTGAAAAAAAAATTGTTAAGTTAATAAATAAAAATCATATTCAACTTTAGCTCATAGATAACGATGTGCAATAAAACAGCAATAAAAAAAAGTAAAAAATTCAAGGGAAGCATTTACAAGCGCATTTATTTTGTGGATATCGAACGATAGCTAAGACCATAGCTTTTATCAAAATAATGTAATTTACATAAATTTCGACTGGGTCATTCCATTTTAAATCAACAAATGAGGTGAGCACTACCATTTTTGATTTTGATGACAATTCACATGTGCATTCATCACGTCTCCTAGGCCTCAAATAAGTATATTTTTTATATTAAACAAATTTATTATGTGATATATAGGCTATTTTTGTTGTTGGCAACAGCAAAAATTTGGTATTTTTATGTTTTGCCTTATGAACTATAACTTTTTTTCTATGAAAGTTATGGAGCTCAACCATAGCTCATTCAAAAGCTAACATAATGGTCTTTTTCCATGTGGTATCAATAAGTTTTAGATTTTTTTTAAACAGTTCATTCTTTTAAGATCAAAATTTGTGATGCAAAATTAATTTTTTACCACTTTTGAAAATTTAAAAACACATGAAGGGCTTGGAATAACAAGCCCTCTTTCTTTTCTTACATACATAAGTATGGTTACTTATTGCATAAAAAAGAAATTGGCTTGTTACTCTGTCCTCTTCACAAGATATGACCCCCCGAAATTGCACATTTTCTTAAAAATCCAGTTTTCAATGCTAAAAAAAACTCATGTGGGGGGCGAGGTTTTTTTTTTTTTTTTTTTACTAGTCTGATTTTTAGTACTTCTTACCAGCTTTCAAACAAACAAACAAACAAAAAAAGATCGCTTTGTTATTCAAAGGCATTTGGCAGTTTTAGGGGGTCTGTATTTTCAAATAATTCATTGGAACAATGCAACTTTTCCATGTCCTTTTTTTGTAAATATGTTATTTATTATGCACTTTTCTTATTTGATGGTTTTAGGTTAACCTTACAAATAGTAATTTAATATATTCCTACCTCTCTTCATTTGTGAGCATGTATTTGCCAACTACAACAGGAATGGGCAACACACATGAGCAGTTCTTTGTAGGCAAACAGTGCCTACTAGTGGTTGACACTATGCCAATGACAAAGTTGCTTGCATATTCATCATCAGCAGCAGCCCTTATCTATCCACTGCAGGATGAAGGCCTCTTCTAGCTGATTCCAAACTGCCTTCTTTTCTGCAATTCTTCTGCATTCTGCTCTTCCAAACTTCACAATTTCATCTCTCCAACAACACAGTGGTCTCTTCCTCGGTCTTTTCTTATCTCTTGGTATCCAAAATAGGACTTAAGTGGTCCATCTATCATCATTCCTTCTCGCGATGTGCCCAGCCCAGCTCCATTTTATTGGAAACATTTTCGGCCAATATAGGGTAAGACAAAAGATTTGCATGATGATATCACATGCAGTTGCTCAATATTCTCTAAAGAACTTGCCCAATGTCTTATTTATTTATTTATTTATTTATTAATATTTATTTATTTACTTCATTTTATTTATTTATTTATTTTATTTATTTTTATTTATTTATTTATTTATTTTATTTTATTTTTTATTTTTTTAATAAGAGCAAAATTTTGCATTTATTTAACAATGAAATTACAGTGGATTATCTGTGTCTGAAAACTCTCTAATGTAAACACCACAGTATTATGAATACCGCACGATAGTCCCGGAGAAACTCCATAGACTTAGCATAAGTATTCTCACTATATTCTAAACACTCTCTAATCTGAACACCCCAGTATTACGAACGCTACTTTTGAGCCCCATTCTATCTTTACCTCTCTGTAAACTGAATATGTGTTTGCAATCGGAAGTCAGAGAATTTCTCGAGCATAGAAATTTGGAGCAATGCCTCGCTTCCCAGTGATAGATGAGAGACAACAGGTCTTATAGGGAGTGATCAAAAAGTGCTATGGTTTCTTTTCCGCACACTTGGTTGGACAGAATTATATCTTCTGTTTCTTTTTTTTTTTTTTTTTTGCCGGAAAAGGCAAATATTTTTTGCTATTTGTGTATCGTTGAAGGGAAAGAAGCACAACACTTACGTTGTTTTATTGAGTTCTTAGTAATGAAACCCCATCAGAAAAAAGCGAGTAATGAAAGGACGGGAAAATGTCGAAAGAGAGAATTACCGTCATGCTCTGTGCCAGTTTTACGAGTGAAAAGCTCAAACCACCTGTGATTGGAAACGTGAAAAACCACAATACTTAAAATAAGTGACTATGGCATCATTGCCTGTGCACTATAAACCAAATCGAACAACCAGCATGGCATTTACAGTACACTCAAAATGGTTGGAGGGCATTCACAAGATGAAGAGTGAAGAAAGAAAAATTCTTTTTGTGTTTGGTTGGGTTTAACGTGGCACAAATACTGCGCAATAGGTAATTGGTGACTGGGGCATACTAACTAAGGATGGTCCGGAGATATGTCATCACAATTTTGATTCTCCACGGAGGGGTTGGCTCTCCCGCTTTGGTATAATTGATTGCCCAGAAAATTGGATGGGAACATGCAGGACATTGCAACCACGACTGATTTTACGTGCACCATCCACCATGCCGGCTCGAGTATCAAACCCGCAGTCTTCTAATTACAAGTTCAATACATTAACGACCCCCATTTTTTCCTGGATAATGCCACATTACGTGGAAATATGCAACTGAGCAACGTCTTCCTGAAGTATCTGCTATCGAACTGTACTGTTATAACGCAACCACACTGTAAATACAAGTTTCTGAAATTAAGACACAAATGTGTCTAAAATGGGGTGTTCAATTTTAAGATGCTGAAAAGTGTCTTATTTATTTCAAACACTTGAAGAATCTTAAAAGACACACCGTTTCACACACTTGAAATGTCTGAATTTACACCATTTTTTATCCTGTCAACAGTGAACATTTTTCATAAATAAATAAATAAATAAGTTGCGTGTTATACTGTTTACCTGTGAAAAATAAATTATAGTATCTCCTAGTGCATAAATAATAATAATAATAAGTTTTACAAATAATTTTTCCACTGCCGGGAATCGAACCGACAGCCAACAGATTCAAAGGCGAACATCTTCCCAATCAAGCCACCGTGACACACACTGTATCTTGCTTGTATAATGTAATATATTCTAGTATCCGTAAAACAAATCGATGTTTTGTGTCTTTGCGATAAAACTATCCATAATAACTAAAGCTTAATACATATTATTATCTTAAATTTTATGTACAGAGGTTTAGAGTGTTTTGTAAAATACGCAATAAATATGAAAAAATAGTAGACGATGAATTAAAAAAAAACTGTTCTTTTACATTTGGAATTGTAGGCAAACATTGCAAAGGAAAATAATTTTTAAAACGGGTGAAAAAAAATATGCAAAAATTGTTTAAAATTGTTTAGTTACAAATTGGTTTTCTTAGCTACAAGTTGCATGCTTCGTTTATCTTATCTTAATATTTTTTGTTTTATTACATATGAGAACTTTAAATAAAAATTAATTTTATTTTATTTTTTTATTTTTAATTTTTAGACGAATAAGTTTCTCGTCTAAGTATTTTAAATAAGTTAACTACTTATCTTATACTATTAAGTGAGCAATATGTGTATATTTCACTGATCTCGAAAACGGTAGCTCGGACAGTCACGAGATTTAACACAAAGGTGCCCCCCGAAGGGTCATTGTGCACATCGAAGTAAGATTTTCGAAATTTTGATTAGTTTTTTGTTAATTAATTAAAATGTGAAAATAATAACTTTCTAATTTCTGATTAAAAAGCCATTTAAATTTTAACATTTTATCCATAAATTAATTGTTGCCATTTTTTTTTTTTCGACAAAATAATAATAATTATTTATTTAAAATGAGGAAAATAAATCAGAAAGATTAAAAAATAAATTAGAAATATCAGTCGCATCGTTACAAATAAGATACCAAATGAAAGGGAAAATTTTTGTAAATCCGATGCATTAAAAAGCTTATCAATCGGATGATTAGTTTTTTCTTAATTAATTAAAATGTAAAAATAATAACCTTCTAATTTCTGATAAAAAAGCCATTTAAATTTTAACATTTTATCCCACAGAATAATAATAGAGGAAGAAGGAGCACGCCAATAGTCTTATGCTTACAAACCCCTTCTAGTGAAATGCCAGCGAAAGCTACTTTTGCTCCTCTCAACATTGAAGTTTGTTAATAAAGGCTTGTTAATAATCGCTGTTTTTTGTGGCAACACAACAGCTTATGTAGAAACCTTATGCTCCTTCTTCCTTTATTATTATTCTATGTTTTATCCATAATTTAATTGTTGCCAATTTTTTTTTCAACAAAATAATAATAATAATAATAATAAAAAAGAAAAAAAAAAAAAAAACGTACATTTATTTAAAATGAGGAAAATAAATAAGAAAGATTAGAAAATAAATTAGAAGTATCAGTCGCATCGTTACAAATAAGATAGCAAATGAAAGGGAAAGTTTTTGTAAATCCGATGCATTAAACAGCTTATCAATCGGATGATTAGTTTTTTCTTAATTAATTAAAATGTGAAAATAATAAGTCATTTAAATTTTAAAATTTTATCCATAATTTAATTGTTGCCAATTTTTTTTTTCGACAAAATAATAATAATAATAATAATAATAATAATAATAAATAAATAAAAAACGTACATTTATTTAAAATGAGGAAAATAAATCAGAAAGATAAGAAAATAAATTAGAAATATCAGTTGCATCGTTACAAATAAGATAGCAAATGAAAGGGAAAATTTTTGGAAATCCGATGCATTAAACAGCTTATCAATCGGATGATTAGTTTTTTCTTAATAAATTAAAATGTGAAATTAATAAGTCATTTAAATTTTAAAATTTTATCCATAATTTAATTGTTGCCAATTTTTTTTTTTCGACAAAATAATAATAATTAAAAATAAAAAAAATAAAAAAAAAAATAACGTACATTTATTTAAAATGAGGAAAATAAATCAGAAAGATAAGAAAATAAATTAGAAATATCAGTCGCATCGTTACAAATAAGATAGCAAATGAAAGGGAAAATTTTTGGAAATCCGATGCATTAAACAGCTTATCAATCGGACAATTAGATTTTTTAAAATTAACTAAAGTATGAATTTTAGGTGGCAACAGCAGAAGATTGTATGGAAACCGTTTGGAGAAAAAAAAATGAAAAATCTGCTTCACATTAATTCACATGATTTTTAAGAGGAATTAAAAATTGCAGTTTTCAAATTCTTTTAAATTTTCTCTCACGAACACAAAAATATAATATACAGCCTGTACCCCACAAGACCAACTTGCATTTCAAATTTCATCAATTATTTTGGTTAATAAACAAAAGTTATTATTATTATTTTTTTCAAATTAAGTTTTATTCTATCTTCGAAAAGAATTATGTGATCATAGATATAATAATATATATAGATCTATCATCCCCATATTATCGTGCAAAGATTTTTGATGCCGAAAAAAAGCTTTGGAATCAGCCATTAAGCGGTATTGAAGGAAAAAAGGAAAAAAAGAAGAATGAATTTGAAACTATATCTGGAGCTTTTCATTCACCTTTAGTAAATAAATTATTCATGAATTTTATTTACTAAAACATTCGTGTGTATTCCCGAGTGTATTCACTCGGGGAAAGACTGCCATATTTTGGTAGAATCGCCGTCTTTTCCCGAGTGAAAAGGAATCACTTTTTTCTCCCCAATGATCAATCTATATATTTTTACTATATCTATCTATGTGATACGATACATTAATAATTTGGGTTTTAAAAGTTTTTTTAAATAGATTATTTAAACTCTATGAACCATATTTTTATTTTATCAGTTTCATTAACAGATCCTGCTGGGCGATTTTTTAAATTTTGGTGTTGAAGTACACCGAACGTTTTTCGACAAGAAATTTAATATAGCAACAGCCATTTTAATCTAAGTAGCGCATCGAATATATAAAAACATAAATGATTTATTTTTACACAAAATTTACAGAACAAATGCAGTTTTAAAGATAGGAAATTTATTTCAACAAGCACTATTTTAAACCTAAAAACCATTAAATATATAAGCAGAATATAAAGGATTCTTATGTATAAACAAAAAAGAGTCTGGTAAAATTATTAGCAAAATAGTCCTCCCCTTTTCATACAAAAAAAAAAAAAAAAATCCATCGCTAATATGGCGACAAAAATTCAAAAGCCGCCAGTGGAGCAACATAATAAAGTTGTGCAACACGATAATGTTTACCTATTTATTTATTTTTTTATATAATAATCATTATGCTAATTTATCATACAAATAAATGAGCCTCTGTGTGTTACTGCACTTGCACGCTGTCGAACAGAAATGTTTGAAAAATTCAAATTAATATTTAAATAAATAAATAAAAATATGTTTAATGGAAAATATATATAACCATAAAAAGATTAGTTGTCTAAAATATGGCAGAAATAGCGCTCATAGCACATTGTTACAAGGTATTAAGTCTTATTGTTACAATGGATTAAGTCTAAAATGGTGACAAAAATTCAAAAGCCGCCAAAGAGAGCTATATTAAGGCTGTACTATCAGGTTTACAACCCATGAATTATATATAAACACAAAAAATGAATTGTCTCATGCGACAGACGTAGCCGGTCACAGCATATTGTAATATTTGGCGTGAAATTGCTGTCATTTAATGATTGATTGGATAAACAAAATAAACATATGAAATAACGTAAAAGCAAATATTATGTTGTCTAAACCCAGTTACATTTGAGTCCAGTCCGAGTTACATGTGAACAACACGTATAGTGTTGTTCACATGTAACTGGGATTCAAATATAAAAGGGAAACTCCAATTTTTTCGATACTATCTATTTCGAAACTGTTATATAATAAGCACCTAAATGGAAGCTCATTGGTAAACTATTGTCGCAGGTAATAGGGACAAGCGACCGAGTTGCAGTGGATGACCAAATCGCTGCCGAATGCAGCAGGGACCTGGAGCGAACTTTTGAACAATTTCAGTAATTTATTTTATTTTATTTTTATAAAGCTATATAGAAAAGAGTTCCCTTTAAATTTAGTGGCCAGCGAAGCGGGCAAAGCCTGCTAGTATATTATATAAAATAATATTAAATTTATTTGTTAAAAAAAAAAAAAAAAAAAAAAAAAAAAAAAAACAAGATATGCATGAAGCTTAAAGAGATTTCATATGAAAAATTTGTTAAGTAATACAAATGTCTGAATTTCTAAGTGTCTGAAATTTGAAATGTCTAAATTTCTAAGTGCCTAAATTGCAAAATGTCTGAATTTTTAAGCGTCTAAAGTGTAATATGTCTTAATTTCAGACATATCATCCTTATTCAGACACTTGTATCAACGCATTTATAAAAAGACACTTATGTGTCTTAATTTAAGACAGCACATGCGTCTTTCAGCATGCGTAAGTGTTTCAGACATTTATGTGTCTAAATTGATATTTCAGACACATTTATGTCTGAATTTAAGACGCTTCTATTTACAGTGCACTGAATCAAGAAGCATTGAAAACTTATAATAGTATGTTCGGTACACGATTAAAAAAGTCAAAAAGCTGCATTTTTTGATTGGGATATATCATCTTCTGTGGTTGTAGTTGATATCAAAATATAAATTTTCAGATAGGGAGCCACTTGAAAATCCGTGCAGAACACCGATAAAGGCCATTAAAGATGGTCGCCGTCAACTGCTGTATAGGTGCGCTAATCATTTTGTATCTGAAATCTTAATGATCCGATTTTTATTTTCTTTTCTTTAACTATATTGGAATAAGATGCTTTTTAGCTCCTATACAGTTATCTACATGGCCTGTCCCGAAAGTAATGCGCCCATTTTTATTTTAAGAAATTTATTGAACCGATTCGTACACTTACTCAATATTCTTCGAAATACATCCCTCCTGCTTCAACACACTTGTTCCGACGCGATTTCTATGCTTTATATTTGTCTTGGCTGTCCGTCACAGAGATGTCCTTTAGTAAACTCGTCGTAGCCACTTTGATGTTCTGCAGGGTCCCCAAATGCTGTCCTATGAGGATTTTTTTAATCTTCGGAAACGAAAAGAATTCGGACGGGGACAAATCAGGACTGTAAGGCGGCTGGAGGAACGTTGAGACGCTGGAACCATTGTCACGGTGCAGCTTCCAGGAATTCTTGATCTCGTGCCTGAGGCAGTGTACCCTTTGCTTTATCCTTAGTCCTCAGAACACTGCAACAATTCTGCTCGAGAGTTTGTTCCATCTTGATTTCGACCGAGCACTCACACAAGGGTTCACTGAAACAGGCACTGTGACTCTGCAGAATCTCGGAGCCTACTGGCGCTGGTGGCGCTGTGTTCCCAAGACTCCACCCACGCTTCCGTGCAAGCGGCAACCCTGTGCGACGGGTAGTCGCGGCAGAAAAATATGGGGCTCATTACTTTCGGGACAGACCATGTATGTATGGTGTGGCACTCACACTACTCATGAAAACTTCTTTTTAAATCATCTATTTGATCCTAAAGCTTGCTTTGATAAGCAGCATACTTTTTCATGGTGAGAAGGCCTGTCAGTACTGTTAATTATGCGTATAGACCTAAACCTGACAATAATATTACAAACTAACTGTGGCCCAGAGAGCATCCATCTCCTCAGCATGCCTATATCTTGCAAAAGGCCTACAGCACCACTATTTCATTTTATAAGGGAATTGTTTTGCTTATGATCTTAGTCTACAGCGAGTGCATAAAAATAATTGTTGGTTTGTGGGTAACAAATTGACCTTCGCAAAAAAATTCGTGTACACTGGGTGCTGCGTCTTTAATTTCTTTGAAGTTTTTTTTTATGGAGAGGTAACCAGCGAGCATAGTTGGTATGGTCTATTAACAAAAAAAAAAAAAAAAAGTGTTATATTCTTTAGCTTTTGTTTGTACAGTTCGTAAAATCTTTAACTGACCGAATAAATGACAGGAGATGTATCTCTAGGTTTAACATTAGAAATCATAATCGAAAGGTTTGACAGTTTCAATTTTTTTCATCAATCGATTCTTCAATCGTCTTTGGATTTTATTACATTTTCTTTTACATCTCTTATACCACTTATGAATGCATGTTATCTTTTATTAACTCTTTAGTTTACTATTTTAATCTTCAGATTTCAAATATTATGTATATTAGTTGTGCATAAAATTTACATGTTCTGTAATTCCAAAAGAAATATTTGGCCATGAAAACAGTGGTTTATTTCTAAATTCTAAACCCATACTAAAGTTCAAAGAGTAATATGTAAAATTTCTTCTGAAATGACCTAAATTTGTATGGCTTAATTAATAAAAGTTTACTTAAAAATGCATCGCTTTAATCGACAGAAATGACACTCTAACTTTACTTAACTGTCAAATCTGTATTAGAAAACCTGATAAACAAACTATTTCTTCAGATAATGCAACATAGATACGTCTAAACCAGTTAGAGTAACAACAAAGAAAAATTAGTTTCAAGGAAAATCTAGGAAAACTTTCATTCAACCTAAATTAATCCCTATGACTGTCAGCTCTTATACTATTAACTCAAAAGCAATAAAGGGCTAGCAGTCATTAACTTAAAATTTGGTCAATGAAGCTTTTCCAGACTTTAAAATATTAAATTTTTCATCATTCATGATGACTACCAAGCAAACTGGTCTTTCTTTTAAAGTCAAACTGCTTTAAGCACTAATAAAAATATCCAATGTAATTTCACATATTAATTAGTCACAACTAAACTTAAATTTTTCACACTTTCAACTGCTAAATAAAAATTTACAGCTTTAACATGCACCAGACCAATTTACATTTTGAATTAAGCCATACAAAATAAACTTGAATTATTTTTCAAAAGTTTACTCATCTATATTTATCTGCACCACCCAAAATAC
Organism: Salticus scenicus; assembly: GCA_963930645.1. Classification (NCBI taxonomy): domain Eukaryota; kingdom Metazoa; phylum Arthropoda; class Arachnida; order Araneae; family Salticidae; genus Salticus; species Salticus scenicus. Next base: position 121,109,289 of record OZ005661.1, read on the forward strand.
ATTTTCCTCAACAATTAAAATTTATTTACCCAGGTTCTGAATTTTTAATAACTAAAACGTTAATTAGTAAATTGAAATTGGTTGAGCTATCTTATCCACTAAAATGCTTATTTAAACCTCTCTCAACTACTTCATAATGTTGTAAATTTACTAGTTGACTAACTCAAATTATTATGGATATCTCACAGTGTTCAATCTAATATTAAAAGACAATATTTTGCACTCATTAATTACATCACAACTTACACATACTTCTCTCTAGTTTAGATTTTAATTACACAGAAAATAATGTTTACAATTTTTAAAATTTGACTTATACTCCAATTTAACATTACATAAAAAAAATAAAATAAAATAAAATAAAAAATAAAAAAATCTATTTCAAACATAATGACTAAGGATTTAGTCGAGAGAATTCGCAGTTGAATTTAGATAAAGCAAAATTATGTGCGTAAGAATTAGTGAAATTAAGGAGAATTCAATTAATCCCTTAAGTTTATATTTCTGCGACAAAAAAAAAAAAAAAAAAAAAAAAAAAAAGATAAAGTAAAAAGTAAAAAGTAAAAAGAGAGAAAATGGAAGGGAAATAAAAAAGAAAAAAAAAGAAAAGAAAGGTTGTATGTTTTATGGCACAGTATAGGTTAGAACGGTAATCGCACAATCAGTTTTGAAGTAAAGGGCCTTTTTTCTTTTTCTTGTTTTTTGTTGCAGAAATATAAACTTAAGGGATTAATAGAATTCTCCTTAATTACACTAATTCTTACGCACATAATTTTGCTTTATCTAAATTCAACTGCGAAAATTTCCTTGCATAAATGCCTCTTTAAGTATAGACTGTATAAAACCACAACAGTCTTCTTATGAATGTTTCTTGCTTTTGTGACAAGTTTAACTTTGAGACATGCTTCTGCTCTTGCTTTTGTCTTGATTCCAGAGTCTAAAGACAAATTAGTCTGACAACTACCTTCGAGAATTTGGCTAAGCACTTTCAAAGGCCTGTTCAATATGAAAAGCGCTAATTATGGCTACAATCTTGGATTCACCAAAAAAACAGGTCAGTTGCACTGCAATAGATTTAGTCAAAGAAAATAGAATATCTTCCACATATATGACGGGAGTTTGACGGGAATTTCAAAATATAGTTTTTTTTTTTTTTGCTCCATTGCATGCTACGATACCTTCTTCTGAGAATCTCCAAGTGCATAGAACTTCCAGTTACCGCCCTAATTCTGTTCGGTGATATTAAGAGGTCTCTTTCATGCATGCCTTCAATTAATATATTATTTCGTGTTCTTCCAAAAGCATACAAGCCAGAATGTAATGGAATAGGTGGTTCATGACTTTTCTTATGAAGAATAATGTTGTCTTTCGAAATACATTCATTGGGGTTGAAAAATATTAATTAGCAGATAGTCAAAGCAGTTTGAGTTGCTCTCTAGTTGCATTCGGTGCTGAAGTGTAACCATTAAGTAGATAACACAATAGAGCTAGAAATTCAGGAGGGACGCTTGCAGTTTATCAACCATCTTTCAGGACCATCAAAAGTAATTTTTTCCTTCGTGATTATTACTTTTCTAATTTGTTTGTATATGTCACATGCAACAGCATCATCATCAAGATTCTCAGACGTTACATTCTGAAATGTATTAGCACGATGTCGATACAGGCAGCATCTCTGCTTGAAAGTTGAGCTTTGAATTGTGGGAAGTGATCGAGAATTATCTGACATAAACGAGTAGTATGTGTATTTGGAAGGTCGTTATTTTCCCGTAAGATTTTGCACATAAGATTTGCTAAGCAATTTGTATAAAGAACTTTAATATGAGACATTTTGAAAACAATATCAGTGTTTTCGGATTCAGAGGCCTAGATTTTTCTCTCTTACGAACACTGCAACTAAAGCAAAAGCCATACTTTCACGGATGGTGGTTTATTTACTTTCTGTGATGGTCGTAGACAATTTGATAAATTTGTACAGCATTTTGAGTGATACTTTACTTCCTCAGCAACTAAATCTCCACCTCAAAAGAATACTTCAAGTTTAATATTATAATAAAGAAGACATTTCCCCTTGGGAAAAATTTGCAATTATCTAAACATCGAGAATTTATGAGGTCTAAATATACGTACTACATCAAAGCGTGATATGGCAAAATATATCAATTTAAAAAATTATCAAAAGCAAAATTTGCTAATTTTTCCTCTGTGTTTTGTATTAGAATCTTTATTTTGTTCTAAATTCTGTTCATAAACTCTATAGGCAAAACTTCATCAGCATATTTGTCAGGTCATCGCTATATCAATCAGTAAGAAATAAATTAATACATGATTAACGAATTTTTTGAAACCAAAGGACATATAATATTATCCATTAACAAAATTTAGAAGAAAAAAAAAAAAAAAAGGAAGTTTCGTCAGATGTTGAATTTGCCATAAATGTATTTTTACTATTATCAAAGTTATTCTTCATATTATAAAAAACATTATTCCAGGAGTAATTAGTAAACTGAAAATGCCTTTTACGTTTCCAGTTAATTATAAATCTTTTTCCTCTTTTTGATTAATTTATGTTTTTTATTTATTACTTTTATCAGGAATATAGAAACGATATTTAAATGGCATCAGATGCTAACAATCGAAAGTACAACACATGTATGAATAGATTGTGAATGGGGTATGAAATAACACACACAAAAAAAAAAAAAGAAGAAGAAGAAAAATTCTATTTTGCATTTTAGATATTTTTAAAGCTTGCTAAAATAGTGTTATAAGAATGTAGCTGGCGTATATGCAACTGCTTATTATTATATGCAGGATACAAATACATTCATAACTTTGTTACACACTAAGTTATTTTTGTTTCTTACGTTCCTTTGGTTTCGAAATTTTCTTTTTCTTTTCTTTCTTTTTTTTCTGGTTATCTGTAGGAGTTACAGTCGGTAACAAAATTATTCGAGCACTACCAAAAATTTCCACATAAAAAAGTACACTTAATATTCTTTTGTTAAATAAATCCTGGTAGAATCATGTTCTTAGACTGACTAAGACGTGACTCGACAAGGATATATTTAACAAAGCAGTATTAAGTGTACTTTTTTTATATAGGAATTTTTGCTAACGCTTGAGACTAATTTTGCTGCCGACTGTACAATAAAATAATTCTTCCGTAAATTATTAATTATGTGAATTACTAATACTTAAGAGTAAAAACTTTGTATTTAAAAAAAGTTTTCAACTAACTGAAAGTACCATTCTCTGCTCCCATAAAATGAAAGAATAAAATAACTCAACTTGAATAAATTTTCACTCATTTGCGTAGAAGAAACGAGTCATCTCATCTTGAGTTAAATTCAAGAAATTGAATGAGTTAACGTAATGCATTCAAACTCGAGTTATTTATTGTATATGAGTAATTTATTTTTTTTATTAATGGTTTTAATACAAATGATTTAAAAAATTGAATCGCTTGCCGTTGCACTTGAGTGCTTAATGAAGAAATGCGTTGCTTCGAGAGCAATGTTGCCACTTACAAATGGTTGAATGAGCAGAAATATTTCAAATATTGATAAATATTGATAACTCAAGTTCGCCTAAATAAAAACCTACTAATAAGCTCAAACAATTGCATTTTTAACTCAAGTCGATTTAAAATAAATTAACTCCTACGTGACAGGGTGAATTAACTCATTTATTTTAAAAAGAGTGTCATTTTATTAACATAGACATGTGTACTTTAGCTATACGAAGTAACATTTTAAAATGTTGTATTTTGAAAAATATATATACCACTAACGACAATGAAGAAACTAGGCTGATATAATTACAAAATCTGTGACTACACAATAAAAAAGCTATTGTTATTCTTTGAAAATTATTTTTATCAACCTGACTTAGCGTCTTATATTTCTTTGACGCGTAAAAAATATGACAATTACGTATAAAAATTCGTAAGAAGTGAATCTTCTAAGTAAAAGTTGATAAGAAGTTGAACTTATACAATAAGTTGACAGGAATTTGATCTTACGTATAAAAGTTGTTTATATTTAATCTTAAGATTATCCAAATGGTTTAAGCATATTAATGATGTTCCTTTATTTAACTGAAACGATGATTATAGCACACCCTACAAGGCTATGTTAACCCTACAAGGCTCAATTTTTTTTTTAGTGCGCGACAAAAATATATAGGTTGTAATTAGTGATCAGAAGATAGGAAAAACTTATAAAAATAAAAATAAAGCCATATTTTACGGGAAAATGAACTTTCTAGCTCAACGTACCGTATATGGAACATACATAAAAATATGATTTACTAATACGTTTACTATTGCAATAAAAAAAAAAAAAAAAAAAAAAAAAACCTCACCTCTGCAAAATATACTCTTTGTTATAACACACAGTATTTTTTTTTTTTTTTTTTTCCGAGGCAAAACTGTTCAATAGCTATTTTTATTTTTGAATTCAGACAAACGACTAACGTATCACTTTCTTTCAAATTTCATTACATTCATAACAAAAACACGAACGACATCTTTAGGTAAAGATCAAGAGATATCGCTATAGGAACGATTAAAGTTGGTGTTCCACATATGAAACTGGGTGCCTTGTAGGGTTAAAACTATTGCCTAGAAAAGGTGATGTATTTTTACTTCACGTTTAAAAAGAAAAAAATCATAATGATTACTATTCACATGACTGTAATTTTAATATTTGCTATAAAAATGCCTTGTAATTATCACACATGTGCGCACATATTCAATTCATAAAGACACGCTGTATCCTTTTACATTTATGAGTACTTTGCTCTGAATTCAAACTCAATATTGTTCTAGAAACCAGATTTCTGTCAACTTATTGGGTCAGCGGGCTCAAAAATATCGTCTATTTTTTTAATTTACAGCTATAGTTAAGAGGAATATGGACGATGATGGTTTAAAAAATCGTTTATGATAAGTAGCAAAGGGACTCTGGGGAATTTCCGTCACTGATTTCCAGCACATTGTAAAGTAACTAGATTTAAATTGTTTTTAATAAAAAGAGATGTAAAAAATTACAGTAATGTATACTTCGTTATATCAAGGAAATGCTGTATTATAAGAGGTCTTTTTTCAGTATATATAATTAAGTAACTTAATAGGTCACTTATAAAACATTCTATAAGTACAGACCATTGCTTGGTTATTGACTTGTTGTTTGACAATTATTCGTAGTATTAAATGTAGCTAAGATAATACCGTAAGTAATCAGACTTCCTATTGAAGTGAGAATAAGGCTTTTATTTAACACTAGACTATCTAAAAGTTTAAACTCAGCAAACTGATCATTTAGTTTAATAAGAAGATTCGTATATTTTGAGCTTTCGTTGATTTTGACGTTAAGATTGTAAATACTTTTTTTCAGTTCTAAGCCTGCATTTGATACTGATGAAGCAGATAAGCAAATCGCAATAAAGCGAACAAAACAACCTATTATTTTCAAAATGCGATATAACAACACTGAATTTTTCGTTGAATTGTCCTTCAGAATGTGATACGTGTGGTAAAATATACTTCCAAGTAAAATGATAAAAACGAGAAGTAAAATGTCGTGAAGTATTTTGTTAATGCTTGACGTCAGATTAGCAATTTCTGAACAGATTTGGTTCAAGAAATTCAAACTCTGATCCTGATATTTATCAATATTTTTCTTCAAATCATTTATTCTGTGCTTTAATATTAAGCAGAGATAACAAAAATAAACAGCAATAAATGGGGATATGAATCCCCAATCCACCAAAAAGTCAGAAAAAATATATAATGTTGAGAAAGAGGTTGAATTTGTATATCCATAAGTAAAATCTTTAATTATAGAGTGTAATATATCTGGGGATCCTTTTATGCGATACCAGCACACTAAAAAATTTGTAAAAATGATGTAGGTATCATTCAACAACAGTACGATAATTAAAACATTTCTATATAGAACTTTAGACCGTGGGAGAGTGATAGAATACATCTTTTCCATCTGCCGATTTACGCGTCTTAAAGTCTTTCTTTTCAGGAAAAACAATATTCTGAGCAAGTATTCTAAAAAGAGAATTAAAGTTGATTTCTTAATTTTCCTAAATTAACCAAACGATAAATCATATAATACAGTCTATTAATTTCAAGCGTAATAATAAACATGATTATAAAACCGGATAAAATAATATTTCTGCATTTCCATTTAAATTTTACATTATACGCAAGGCCGTGAAGATTCAGATATATGTTTAAAAGCATATGAATCCGATGTGACACACTTGAACTTTTTATCATCTTTATATTTTACAAGTATGCTATTATAACAAATAATTTGGGAAATATTTTCAAAACCGCAAACAACGCATAAGTAAATTCGTCTATATGTTTTACGAAAATAAAAGCACAAAAAGTTTCTTTAACATAAATGTATAAAAAAAAAAAAAAAAAAAAAAAAAAATGTATGGCAATATAATACTTAACGTCAGACTTTGTTTTATTATAAATTTTTTATAAACGAATACAATAGTTTTATTGAAAATGCAAATGAATTTTGTTTCAAATTTCAGTTTTAAAATCTACTTTTAGTATAAATTACAATTGTTACTCGACAATGCGTACTGTTATGCATTCGAATATATGCATGGAAATCGTAAATTATTATCTTAAATTACATTTTTCTCGCAGTCAAAATTTTTAACTGAAGTGTGCATGATATCTATTTTGATGTATGATCATAATTCAGCTATTCATTGTATATTAGTAAGGTTTTGTGTTTTTCAATTATATGATATAGCAACAAATATATTTTATATAGAAACTTATTGTTTAATTTTTTTACATTGTGTTAATCGATCAGAAATGTGATGTGTAATCTTTTTTAATAAAAAAAAATATCGTTCATACTTTATATTAAAGTAACTGCATTCTGCTTTAGAGTTTAATTGAATTAAATTAGAAAATCAAAAGTATGTCTTTGATGTTTACAAATGCAATCACTGATTTTTCTTACAGAGTTAAAATGCATTATGCGAAGAAAAGGTTTTTTTTTACTGAATAACAGATAGAAACGAAAATTATATTTGATTACTAAAACGTACTAAAATAATTTAGAAAACCGATTAAAAGTAAAGTTAAAACAATAATAATTTAGTTTTTTATGATTTTTTCAATCAATTAAAATGGTATTTTAACAAGTTTTACTTTAAAATACCCTAAATTAGAAATGATTTCATGATTATTATTTTAAACTCAGAATAAAAATTTCGAAGTAAGTTGGAATTTTTCATCAATACATTTTCATTTTTGTTTCTTGTTATCTTGTAAATTCAAAATTCATACAAGTCATATCATATAAATGATTGACAACATTTGAATTTTTCATTATGTTATACTTATTAAAATAGTTATATCTTTGTATGCTTTTATTATATTAAAATTGCTACTTTTTTATGAAATTCTGTTAAACATATTTTTATTATATTTCAAAAAGATAAACGTTGTCGCTGAAGATGAAGGTATAGATGGATAGATCAGATAAATAGATGAGCTTTAAATTAATATCCATGAAGAAGTATCCAACAATTAAACTAAAATAAATATATATCTGACATTTTTATTTCCACAGATCTTACTTAAAACTGAAAAAAATCGTACCTCCATCATCAACACTATACCTGATTCTTTATTTAATTGAGAAATAAAACTGATCAGTGGTAAGAGTATAATTTTATTTTCATCTTCATTGACTATAAGTATTGAGATTTTACGTTCATTAACAAGATATCTCTGTCTGCCAGCATTTTTCAACCAAGTCAATATTATGCGAATTCTAGCTACAATTCATTTCATATTTAGAAAAAAAAAAAACACTTTTGATATTACAAAAGCGTGATTATATTACATGTCATTATTATACTGAAAATCAATCACTTATATAATTAAAATATGTCATTGCGATCGATTTTTAATACAAGACGGGTTTTAGAAACTTTTGTAAGAAGTGACGCAACGATTTTTCCGAAGAGAAAAAGACCAATAAGTATAATGAGATCAATAATTGTACGACGCAACCAAAAGTGTTGATTCTAATTGATACGAGTCTGTTATTGATGTCTATTATTTATGCATGACTAAAAGAAAGTCATGTGTTTCACTAGATGTGTTTACTTAAATGATACTTTGTAAAAGATCAATCATATGCCATGCATGCACATTTTTAATAAAGAAGCATCAATAAACTGGCGTTGTAAAAATATTACTTACAAACTTTGAATAAACACCATAAAATGCAATAAACTCGCAGCAATTGTTTCGGTTATTGCATTTCTTCATGCAGTCAAAGTGGCTGCAGCACTCGTGCTTACTTTATTCGCCTGATGAAGGGTCGTGTGTTTTTTCGACCTGAAACAATTGTTGCGAGTTTATTGCATTTTATGGTGTTTATTCAAAGTTTGCAAGTAACATGCATGCACATATCAGACTACCTATTATGATTAAAAAAAAATAATAAATAAATAAATAAACTGATTGATTATTATGAATTAATAATTTAAAAAATCTGGAGTGAGTCCATTCGACTCTCCGAATATTAAGTAATTAATGGTTCTATAAATAAATTAAAGTAAGAGAAATCATTAAATACGCAAAAGAGAAAATCATAATAGGTATGAGTACTTTTCTTCATATAGTATGCTGTTTAGCTTACCGTTATTGAGTTTCACATAATTTGAGCCCATTTATCATGATGATAAAATTTCGTCGTGTCCCTGTAAAAATCTATTATTTCTAGACTCACCAAAATCTATAAAGTTCGTACGATGGTTACCTATAACCTGTCTATAAATTTTCAGATCAATTAGATGAGGCATTTAGACGCTATTGCATTTAAAATAATTTGAGCCCATAAGCCACAATGATAGAGCATAATTCTTTGTGTCCCTGTAAAAGAACTATAAAAATTAGATTCACCAAAATCTATATAGTGTCTGGAACTGTGACCTGTAACATGTATATGAATTTTCAGTTCATTCAGATAAGGAAAAAATCATGTGTTTCACTAGATGTGTTTACTTAAATGATACTTTGTACAAGATCAATCATATGCCATGCATGCACATTTCAGACTTCCTATGGGCTCTTCCCACCTGACGTCAGAGGTCACATGATAGATGAAAAACAAATAGCAGACGAAGTCTTGTTTATCTAGAGCGATTGCTAAAATAGCATATTTTCTATTCTTATTTTTGATCGATCGCATTTAATCTGTGTTATTTTTTATACATCATCATTTTTAATCCATTTTATATCATTATTCATTATCTTTCGTTTGCTGTACACATTTACAATCATCATTTAGTTTATACCTGTTATTGATGTTCATGAAGACCATGTTTAAATACTCAGATTTTTGGTACTTAAATCAGTGACAGTGCAATATCGTACTACGTACATCCATTTAGACCAGTAACTAAGTTAATTAACTTGTTGTAACACCTTTATGCAATTCAATTAAATGAAAACATTTTATAATCCGTAAACATTCCACAAGAACAAGCTATTATTTATTGCTAGATCAGTTAATGTTACAGTTACACTACAATATACAAAAATCGATTCTTATAAGTAAAAATAAATAAACACATAGAATGTTTTTTAAAAATTATTAAATTTACAAATACAATTATTCTACTGTTTACAAATGCACAATATTACTTTTATTTTATTTTATATTAAATATTAAAATTTTTGTTCTTAAGAACAATATTTAATTGAATTCGATTCTCAGAATTCGTTTATTCGTTTTCCTCTATCACGTGATTGAGCAGACGATGCTGGGAAGAGCCCATTATGATTAAAAAAACTGATTACTTATTATGAATTAATAATTAAAATATCAGGAGTGACTCCACTCGACTTTCCGAACACTAAGTAATTAACGGTTGTATAAATAAATTTATGTAAGAGAAATCGTTAAATACGCAAAAGAGAAAATTATAATTGGTATGAGTACTTTTCTTCATATAGTATGTTGTTTAGTTTATCGCTATTGAAATTTACATAGTTTGAGCCCATTTATCATGATGATAAAATTTCGTCGTGCCCCTGTAAAAATCTATTATTTCTGGACTCACCAAAATCTATAAAGTTCGTACGATGGTTACCTATAACCTGTATATAAATTTTCAGATCAATTAAATGAGGCGTTTAGACGCTATTGCATTTTAAATAATTTGAGCCCATAAGCCACAATGATAGAGCATTTTTCTATGTGTCCCTGTAAAAAAGAACTATAAGAATTAGATTCACCAAAATTTATATAGTGTCTGGAACTGTGACCTGTAACATGTATGTGAATTTTCAGTTCATTCAAATAAGGAGTTTAGACGCAATTGAACTAAATAATTTGAGCCCGTAGGACATAAAGATAAAGAATTTTTATTTGTGTCCTTGTAAAAACTTATAAGTGCTCGATTCACCAGAATCTTTACGCTTCATGCGACGGTGACCTACAGTGCGTATATAAATTTTCAACTCAATCAGATAAGGTATTTTGACGATAATGTTTTCAGCCCTTAGGACATAATTACAAAGATTTTTTTATTGTAAAAAACTTTAAGTACTAGATTCCCCAAGAACTATACAGTTCAAGCAACGGTGACCTTTAACATGTATATAAATTTTCAGCTCATTCTGATAAGGCATTTAGACGCTATCGCACTTCGAATAATTTCAGCCCATAGGCCATAATGATAAAGAATTTTTCGTTGTGTCCTTGTAGAAAAATATACATGCTAGATTCATCAAAATTTATGCACTTCGTGTAACAGTGACCTATAGCATGTGTGTTAATTTTCAACTCAATTGAAAAAATCGTTTGCACGCAAGCGCAGTTAAAAAAAAAGAAAAAAAAATTACACCCATATAGACAATAATTATAAAGAATTATTCTATATGTTCCTGTAAAAAACTATAAACGCTAAATTCACCTAAATTAAAAAAGTTTTTGTTACGATGACTCATAGCATGTGTATAAATTTTCCTCTCAAACGAATAAGGCGTTTAGACACTATTGCACTTTACAAAATTTCGACCCATAATGACACCATAATGATAAAGAATTTTTCTTTGTGTCCCTGTAAAAAAAACTGTTTGTGCTAGACCCACCAAAATCAATAGGATTCGTGCTGTAAGAATCTATTATACATACCAAATTTCAGTTCATATGAACAAAGCGTTTAGACACTATCGTTTTCACTCACATACTTACACCTACATCATCGTAAAAATAGTAAATATGAATTCAGGGGAGCTGAAAACGTGTAGAAACACCAAAATTTTAAACTCAGATTTTTGACATGATTACAATATTTTCTTCACTTTAGTGTTTGGAAAGTAAAAATCTATTACTATTTTTTTTTTTCTTTTTTTAAAGTATATATTGTCGTAAATGATCCTAATGAATACCCTTCTGGCATTTACTTTATCCGATGTTCGTCCTGCAATTAGGTTACATTGGTCAAACTAGGAAACGTTTGAAAAATAGAATAAGTGAGCACCGTCGTAATGTTCGTAATAAAGATATTTCCAAGTCTTCTATTGCTTCCCACTGCTGGGCTCATGGTCATCGTTTTGATTTTTCTAAAACTAACATAATTTCATCTCCCTTCACCTCCTCCCATTTAGATATCCATGAAGCGATTCATATATTTAAAAATTCGAAAAATCTTGTTAATGATATTTCGTCCACTCCGTTCTTGTCTGATGCTTGGAAATTACTCACATGAGTTCGTTTTTCATTTAATTTTGTTATTTTTTAGGTTTTTAGATTTTGTTACAGATTTTAATGTTATTTATTTATTTATGTTCTTCTTTTATTTGATAATTTTGCTCACGCCAGCATTTGTATTTATAATCTTCTATATATATTTTTGCTCTTCCTTTAAAACAATTTTGTGCACTGCCGTTTGCAGCACTCATGCCTACTTTGTTCGTCTGATGAAGAGTCGTTTATTCTTTCAGCCCGAAACAATTGTTGCGAGTTTCTAGCGTTTCATGGTGTTTATACAAAGTTGTGTAGTTATTGATACGTTTAATAACCGTATTTGAAATTAGTTCAGCAATTTTCAAAAGAAAAATTTGCAGTGACCTTTAAAGGGTTAATTGTATTATGTTTTTCAAAAGATTATAATAAAGAAATTCCCTATAATCTCTGTTACTATTTTAGCACTAATAAAATTTTCTAAATAATAATCCAGTCAAAAATAATGTAGGAGATTCTCTACGAATAGACGATAACGATTAAATCGCAGGGTATTTTAAATTTTAAAACAGAATAATGAATAAATTAACTGATCAGTTTTTAGTATAAAAATGTTTTTATTATATTAATTCACGCATTTAAAGCAGAAATTAGAAAACATTTTTTCCTTTAAAATTTTAAGGTTTGGAAATATCATAACTCTCATATACTACATCACTCTCTAACAAAAACAAAAAATATTATTTTTTACTGCACGTCTGAAAATTTCCTTATCTATTTTTTTACTTACTACGAGAAAGTATTGTTTTAGGGTCAAGTTTTCGAACTTGAGTTTTTGTTATATTTACATGTTTTGAGGTCCCTTGAATACGAAAATCATGTTTTTGGTGAATAGTCTGTGTGTCTGTCTGTCTGTGTGTCTGTGTGTGTGTTATCAACATATCTCAAGAACAAATAGTAGCAGAAATTCCAAACTCGGGATGATAATGTGTATTTCATATAGGGATGCTACACTAAGGTTTTCGTTGAGATGAAGCACATGGTTCGTGTAAAGGGAAACTCAAAAGTGTTCAAATACATTAGGTCTATGGGAGAAAGTGAAGGTAAGTAGAGTTTAACATCTATAGATTGTACTAAACAAAATGAAACGAATGCATATTTTTTGTAATAGAGACAGTCAACTGGGAAAAAAATTTTGTGTTTGTAGGAGTCTTGCCTCTCCCCTCGAGAGAAGTAAATGTTCATGATGGGTATCTTTCAAAAGAGCTCGCTAATATCTTTAAAACGAATGGTTGAACCATCGATATGCGATAATTTAAAATAAAGTTATCGATTTATTTTTTTTAAATGCAATATTTAGAATATATTCAACTTTTTTTGGATATTTAGTGTTATACTACTTCTTTAATATGGAAATCGCCTGCATTATCATGAAAGATAATTTTTTAAAATAATAATTTTAATAACTTTTTTTTTACTGAATGAATTTGTATAGTAAAATATATAAGAAAGTCGTGTGGTGGCCACAACACATTAGTTATTTGTTGTTAGGGGATGTGCTTTACTAATAATATTTTACCATTTCGAGGAAAGCTGTTCGGGAATTGAAATAAATTCCTCATAGAGATATGGTAAATAATGTATGTTTTAAGATAAATATTCATCGTTTATTTTTTTGTATATTTACACATTTTGAGCCTTCCTGATTACCGTAGTCAAGTTTTTTAACGTTTTATCTTTGTCTGCTTCTCTTAGAGTGATTTAAAAACGAATCATTTTAGGAGATCCAAATGCTGTATATTGAAGTTAATATAAGTTTGTTTCTGGAAAAGCTTGATCAAGATTGATAAGTTTCAATGAATGTTGGGTGTGAAAATTGTCTGTATAATTTTAAGTAAACTTTAAGCTTTAATAATAATATAAATTAATTCTATATAAATGTAGGTGCATTAATGAAACGGGGTTTTGAGGGGGGCGGTAACCCCTGTCACACAGAACTAATTATCATATAAATCTCTTCCGAAGCCTAATTTCAATTGTTTAACATAGGTTTGCATAACAGTACTCGTTATCTTACCTTTTAATCTCCAACCTGTATTTATAGTATTAAATTTCAGGGTAAGAGAATGTCGTGTGAGTGATACACCAGATTATTTTCTCTTAAAATGAACACATAAATTGCTATTTTTATATATTGAAAATCGGCCGTAAAAATATGGCATATTTTGGGAATCAAGCACAGAAATGCAGGAATGTTTTCGATCCACCAGAAGTATGCTATTTTTTTTTTGTGAAACATAAAGGTCGTGGGGAATACGATATGTTTTAAGATTAAGCATTCAATATTTTAATAACTGAAAAAAAAAAAAAAAAAAAAGAAAAAAAAAACTTGATACGAAAGGTTAAAATACAAAAATTTCAGCTCTGGTTTTAAGGGAATGCTTCACTTATGACTGTATTCACCGTAAACTTCAACCACGATTCTACGCAAAAACTTCAAAAGACTCTGAAATCAGGGTGAAGCATTCCAGAAAAAATTAACGCTCTGCTTTTGACATCTAACGACAAAGATTTCATATACTGTGAGATTTGTAATTTTTAGCTAAAAATGTGAAATCAACAATGTCGCTACATGGCAGAAGCAGCACGTCAGATTTTTGCTGAAGCGTTGCACCCTGACTTTAGACGCTTTTCAAGTTTTCATATTCAATCGAGAGTTAAATTTAATAGTAAATATAGCCGTTAAGAAGGCCAGTTGCCTAATTTTTTCAAAGGAAAAAATCTTTAGGCAAGATATTCATTAATTAATGTAATTATTTAATTTCCATTTTGCCCTTAGAAAATTCATAACCATTAAATTGGTTTTCATTTTCTCAAAATTTACTTTTAGATTTTTAATATTTCATTTTGAAGTTATAAACGGCAAAAAATCCATTTACTTTTTGCATATTAGAGCTTTAAAGTGAAATATTTAAAAAATGAATACTTAATTTAATCATAATCAGATGAAAGATTTTTTTAAAATTTTATTTTATTTTAAAGTTATAAAGGGCAAAAGATGCAATTATTTATTTTATTGCACTTTAGCTTTAATAAGAAACATTAAAAATTTAAAAATAAATAAATAAATAAATAAATAAATGGTAGAGTTATTTCCGAAATCTAAAACTGACCTACCTAAGCAGGATTACTGCTAATTTTCCTGTAATAACCACGCAATACATGAGAAAAGGTATCTAAAATGGATTTATGTAACAATTTTCAAGAAACCCCGGGCTTTCCGGTTATCGATTCCCGGCTCTGGTATTTTTCACATAGTTGATAAAAATCAGCCTTCTACTCCATTCTATCAGAAATTAATTTCCAGGTTGATGAATTAAATTTCTGAATTAAAATTTCGTGGCCGCTTGGAGTTATGTCATATTCAAATTTGTCACTTGATATAGCTGCTTTAATGCAGACTCGGTGACCTTGCCAACGTAAATTATGCGAGAAGTGCCGAGCTGGTTGTCAGCCAGGGTAGCTCAGTGGTTAGAGCATCCGCGCGTTAAGCGGAAGGCCTGGAGTTCTATTCCCGGCTCTGGTATTTTTCACATAGTTGGTAAAAATCAGCCTTCTACTCCATTCTATCAGAAATTAATTTCCAGGTTGATGAATCAAATTTCTGAATTAAAATACGATTATATCAATTTACGCAAATGTTTCCGGCAAATGATCCGCATTGCGCATAAATGATTTAAAATTTTTAAAATCTTCGGTATGGCCAATAGAAAGTTAGGGGTTATAAATTCTTTTATAAAACGAATACTTTCAATCCACCAATGTATTTCTTTCATCCCCTGCGCCTATTTTTCTTTCTACTGGCACTATTATTACAAGATTTCCTTTCCGTTTTGTGTTATAGTAATACCATCTTTTAAGCAACTGTTTTGTATATTTTACTCACCGTATCTACTTCTTAACATATTGATCCTATCGCTTTAAAGTTACACCCAAAGATCCCTTTGTCTGTTTATCACCATACCTTTTTTATTTTAAGCATTTAGTTTCACCAACCGAGATTTGTCGGTGAATTCATTCCTTTCTTCGCGCTCGCAGAGTGCTCGGTTAAGGTTCTGCAACAAAAATTAGGGACACGGAATGGTATTTATAAGTGATTCATTGAAATACAGTGATCAGAGAAACACACAAAAGTCAATATGTTTTTTTTTTTTTTACGAAATATGCATCAATTAAGGGGCGGTTAGGTTATAATTAAAATGTATCTTCTTGCTGTACATGTGCGAAAGGAGCAGAATGATAATCAAATAAAACTTTTTAATGATATGTGACCCATTTTTTGTCTTTTCAATTACTTTATATTTCCCTGAGATTGAATTCACTATCTTTGGGTGTTTTGGGTATTTGGGTGTTTCACAGTTTTGAGACCTATAAAGTATAGTTTACTTTATAGGTCTTTTGTCTACTTAATGACTTTTGTCTCGAATGATCTGTGTTATATAGTTTCCCAATAACAATTTACAATATCTTATATGTTTCACACATAAAAGCCGGTTTCAACTGTGCGTTCAAGACCAAGGTTCAAAAAGTCATTAATGACGCTTCCGATACAAAGAGCCAAATGTCTTGTCATCAGTTGTAGCCTTTTTTTATCAGATTGTGCAGTTATTTCAAAGGAAAGCTTGCAAAATTAACAAAGATATCTGCCTCTAGCCTCTCAATTATCTCAGCAGGGGGCTTAGACTTCCAACCACGTTCGAGGGTTTTGAGCCCGATTGACTACATCAAAATATTCTTAATAGTACCGCTCCAACCAACCGTCAGTGGAAACCAGACTTAAGGGGCACTACAGATATCCATGCTTGAACCATGATTCTAACCCGAGACGTGTAGCTCCAGAAGGCAGCCCCTTGCCGACTGTTCCACCACGCCGACTTTAGATGTTTTAAAATGTGACTACATCATTAAAACTAAATCTCCAAAAATCTCTCAAAATAAAAGTGGCTGCACTCAACATTCCAAAAACTTAGTACTTACCAAATATGAATAATCGAATTATGAAAAGTAACTATTCAAAATTGAAAAACAGAGTACACTATATTCCCGATTATGCGCGGAATGGTGAGGCACCGTTTTCGCGGATGATGCAAATCGCGGATAAACCGCAAAAAGATTGAAAATGAAGGGTAAATGAGACAAAAATTATTCTAACTCTAAAACATGAGTACATTTTATATAAAACATACAAACGGTGAAACAAAAAGTGAAAACATTCACAATACACTAAGGGACCCCCCCCCAAAAAAAAAGCCGCGCTTGCATATTTTCCTTCTCTCTTTCTGCTACCGCCAATTTTATCGTTTAAAATGTAAATTTTCGAACAGATATTATTACGTCGTCCTCCACGTACACTTTAGGATTGAACCCAGTGTTAAAAACAAAATTCAATTGTCAGAAAATTTGTAATTTTAGAAAGTATTTCAAAAATGGCAAGGATAAGGCAATTAACGATGCCACAAAAAGTATTTATTTTAGAATGAAAATCAAAAAATATTTTAATACGTGAGATGGCAAAATAATTAAATGTTATCGAAATATTAGTAAGATGGTTTTTAGCAAGATATAAAATTTTTGGCTGTTTAAACTGGAAATTTGGCTTTGGGCGGCCACGTTGCTCATCCAAGCGAAATGACGGCAAGTTAAAAAGCAAATGTTCAAAAAATCGATTTGTATCATGTTCAAAACTTAGAAAACATCCAAAATAAGTGTTTAGCAAAATATGTTTTTCAAAATCAGTGCAGCAACAATTAACAAAGCAGGTTAAAAACCAGAAGATCTGCAGAAAAAGTCATTATTAAGGAAAGAAGTTAAAAGAGACAAGTCTTAAGATGACCAAAAAATTAAAATATATATCTGTTAATTATTGAACTAATCTTTTTTTCGCTCATGAGACAAGTTTAATTTATTTCGAGCTGATGAAAAATGCTAGTTAGACGGCGAAAATGTAACCGACCAAATGAAACTTGCTCTCTTAAAACAGTGATACATTCTCCGAACATTAAGGGAGGTGCGTAACTTTTCAAAGAGTGGGGGAAATTTTCATGCCCAAGGGATCAATTAACTCGAAATAAAACAAGGCCATTATAAAAGTGGCGGCTGACCGACTATTTTGAAGGTATCTCAGACTTTTCTGCAAACAGCATTTCAAGATGATAATGCACCTTGCTACAGGGCGTCTGTTGTACGTTTACTTGGATCAAATTGTTAAAATAAATATCCATTCGCAGGAGCACCTATAATTCTGTAAGTGATCATATCTTTTTTCGCTTTAAGGTAAATCCCACAAAGAATATAGTAGAATTTCTTCTTTACCAGACCTGCAAATAGTCCTAATCTAATAATATCTTGAAAATGTTTAATCTATAAAAAGGTGGGGGAGAGGGGAGAGGATTCGAAATTTACTGCCTAGAACTCTGCAAGAACTAGAAAAAATTATTTATGATATTTGACTGAGTGAAATTTCTTAGATTTATTTCGATTTTTAACTAACTTCTAATCGGGAAGTTAGTTAAAAATCGATTGCAAGATTTGTACTGGACAAACAAACAAACAAAAAACAAACAAACATACAAGAATCGAAGCTTATAAAAACATGGTAATAAAATATTTGCATTTTATATACTAAAGGATAAAAAAATAAAAAATGTACTGACTGTTATAGAGATAGTTGGTAGTATAGATTTATGTCCTTTGATAGCCGTGATAGTCTAAAAAGATTAAGAATCAAATGCAATGTGGCAATAACTATCCAGATTGCTCGAAAACTTAGATGATTATTTATTGAAGAACTGTTACATATTATTTTTAATTGGGATGAAGAAATTGTTTCCACAATAATAGTTCAGTCAATAGAACAGTCATGAATTATAAAACATATTGTCTAATCCAAATAAATTTTACAGAAGAAATTATTGAATATATGTAGATACGCCTTTTTGGATAGCAATATCTAGATGGGCACGGGGAGTACAGACAAAACAGCAAAGCTTCCTTTTAACATCGAAGTTGAAGAAAAAGCGATAAAAAGTGAACTAGAAGTTTGGTAAAAACATTAATTTCAAAAAGAACTTTCGCCAAATTAGGATGCCGCAGCAACATCAGTTTTTTTAAGTCAGTTAGGAAGATTTACATATATTATTTTCAAATATTGTGGCTCAGATTCTTTTCGCCATAAGTACGTTATACTTTATATGTTAACCATAAAATTCGTTGAGTTATTGTGATAAATCAAATCGATTTAATTATGAAATTACGGAATATCAAGTTAGATTACACATAATAATTCATGCTGACGCGAGATATAATTGCACATTTCCTTGAGTCCAGATTTAGTATTATGAAAATAATAATAACTTTTATTTCTCGCGTTTCAGATCTATTTCTGAAAATGTATATTAACCGATAATAGAAGTATTAGACTTATTTGATATGCGTTAATTAATCACAAGCAGTTGCAACATACAACGGTACTTATGATTTTCATTCCGTTATTATACATTTTTTTTTTTTTTTTTTGGAATGAAGAGATGATTCAAGGCCATTTCTTTTATTTATTTATTTATTTATTTTTTATCTGCCATATTTGATAGAATGCAACATTCGCTTTTGGAGAAAATAAATCTAATTCTTTTCGTTTTGTAGAAGCCTTTTAAAAAAGGAAAAAATAAATAATTTTAAGAAAGAATATGTGATTTTTCAATATAACATATTTCTCCCCTTCGTCCAGAAAAAAAAAATGATGTTGCTATAGGCTGTTACATACAATTGATATATTTTACATTTAAAGGCAATAAAATTTTATATATATCGATGCATAAAAATATAATAAAAATATGTAATAATAGAAAATATTAGAATAAAATATACAGTAGCTACTTTTTTTTTTTTTTTTTTTTTTTAACATGTGCACACTTTCAATACAATTCAAGAGAATATTCTACAGTAGATATACGTTATTTTCAAATGTTTGATAGTTCTCAATTAACTGGAGACACCGTGCTTTGTATATTCACTGTGCTTTGTATGTGCATTATATATACAAGAGTCACTGACAGTCACATAAGCACTAGTAGAATTAGTAATGTGTATATGCTTAAAAATATCTTCTCAAAGATTTTGGTCAGGTGAATATACTTGAATATATTTTAATTACTTGTACAAGAGTTATTACTATTAATGATTGAAAAATAATAATGAATACAAATGTAAAAAATGAAATATACCAAAGCAAAATTACATAAAATGAAACACACCATTAATCAACTGATGTGTGAATAACATCAGAAAATAATGAAAACAAAAAAATAGAAATGGTGTGTGAATAACACCATAAAAATATAAGTAAAATTTATTTTGGCTAATTCCAGCCAGGAAAGTTGTTCCACTGTGTTTGGCCTCCACTGTAACACGAACAACCCGCCTTACTCTTGTGTAAATCACAAGTATATGACTCAGGCTTAGGGCCTTCGTCCTAGATGAATAGGGCATGTAGAAAACCGCTCCACTACACCATTAAAAAATATGCACGATCGGGAGCACCTCAAAAACAGGGATAGGAGATTTTCAAATGAATAATTAGAGAATTACTAGTTTAAGAGCATACTAGTATTCCAAAAATTGGATGCTCTCAATTGAGTTGATGATTCTCGGACCAATAATTTTCAACGAATCATCTTCTCAAGGAGGAATAATTATTTTTAAAAAAATTAAAATTAAAAAAAGTGCAGATTCAATGATTTGATATCTACAAAATTATTAAAAAAGTCATTCCAAGAAAATTGAGAGCATAAAATTGTCACGATCGGTAATATTCACACATTGACACATTTGTGGAAAAACATGTTGCTAGAATTGCAAAAAGTTCAAACTATTAAAAAATGTGAAAATTTTAAATTTTAAATGATATAATTATAACATTATGTGTTCAATGAAATGTCATGAAATATTATTATTATTTTAATTAATTAATTTATTTTTGAATATTAAACAATGTGCAATTTAAGTTTTTGTCAAGTGTCTAAGATGCAAATGTGTGTCAATTGTAATTCTTATATTCTTAAACAAATGTTAATATAAGTTAAGAGCATATTTTTATAAGTTTGTTATAACTGCGTTTTTTTTTTTTTTGGTTATTTATTTATTTATTTTTTTTAAGAAAACATGTCAAACATATCAATTTGAATAAAAGAACATGCAACATTTTAGAGCGATATTGTTGTGTCAATTGCACCCTTGAACATACAAAAAGTGGGCCAGCCACTAATGGCATGCAATGATACAACAAGCACAACAAAGATCCCTTGCGCATAGGAAATACAGCAAAAACATTTATATATTCTTTTTTTTTTTTTTTTTATCTGCCATATTTGAAAGAATGCAACATTCGCTTTTGGAGAAAATAAATCTAATTCTTTTCGTTTTGTAGAAGCCTTTTAAAAAAGGAAAAAATAAATAATTTTAAGAAATTAAATTCAATTAAATTTTAAGAAAGAATATGTGATTTTCAATATAACATATTTCTCCCCTTCGTCCAGAAAAAAAAAAAAAAAAAAAAAAAAAAAAAAGATGTTGCTATAGGCTGTTACATACAATTGATATATTTTACGTTTAAAAGCAATAAAATTTTATATATATAGATGCATAGAAATATAATAAAAATATGTAATAATAGAAAATATTAGAATAAAATATACAGTAGCTACTTTTTTTTTTTTTTTTTTTTTTTTTTTTTTTAACATGCGCACACTTTGAATACAATTCTCGAGAATATTCTCCAGTACATAAACGTTATTTTCAAACGTTTGATAGATCTCAATTAACTGGAGGCACTGTGCTTTGTATATACCCTGTGCTTTGTATGTGCAATATATATACAAGAGTCACTGACAGTCACATAAGCACTAGTAGAATTAGTAATGTGTATATGCTTAAAAATATCTTCTCAAAGATTTTGGTCAGGGGAATGTACTTGAATATATTTTAATTACTTGTACAAGAGTTATTACTATTAATGATTGAAAAATAATAATGAATACAAATGTAAAAAATGAAATATACCAAAGCAAAATTACATAAAATGAAACACACCATTAATCAACTGATGTGTGAATAACATCAGAAAATAATAAAAACAAAAAAATAGAAATGATGTGTGAATAACACCATAAAAATATAAGTAAAATTTATTTTGGCTAATTCCAGCCAGGAAAGTTGTTCTACTGTGTTTGGCCTCCACTGTAACACGAACAACCCGCCTTACTCTTGTGTAAATCACAAGTATATGACTCAGGCTTAGGGCCTTCGTCCTAGATGAATAGGGCATGTAGAAAACCGCTCCACTACACCACTAAAAATAATGCACGATCGGGAGCACCTCAAAAACAGGGATAGGAGATTTTAAAAAGAATAATTAGAGAATTACTAGTTTAAGAGCATACTAGTATTCCAAAAATTGGATGCTCTCAATTGAGTTGATGATTCTCGGACCAATAATTTTCAACGAATCATCTTCTCAAGGAGGAATAATTATTTTAAAAAAATTAAAATAAAAAAAGTGCAGATTAAATGATTTGATATCTACAAAATTATTAAAAAAGTCATTCCAAGAAAATTGAGAGCATAAAATTGTCACGATCGGTAATATTCACACATTGACACATTTATGGAAAAACATGCTGCTAGAATTGCAAAAAGTTCAAACTATTAAAAAATGTGAAAATTTTAAATTTTAAATGATATAATTATAACATTATGTGTTCAATGAAATGTCATGAAATATTATTATTATTTTAATTAATTTATTTATTTTTGAATATTAAACAATGTGCAATTTAAGTTTTTGTCAAGTGTCTAAGATGCAAACGTGTGTCAATTGTAATTCTTATGTTCTTAAACAAATGTTAATATAAGTTAAGAGCATATTTTTATAAGTTTGTTATAACTGCGTTTTTTTTTTTTTTTTGTTTTTTAAGAAAACATGTCAAACATATTGATTTGAATAAAAGAACATGCAACATTTTAGAGCAATATTGTTGTGTCAATTGCACCCTTGAACATGCAAAAAGTGGGCCAGCCACTAATGGCATGCAATGATGCAACAAGCACAACAAAGATCTCTTGCGCATAGGAAATACAGCAAAAACATTTATATATTCTTTTTTTTTTTTTTTTTTATCTGCCATATTTGATAGAATGCAACATTCGCTTTTGGAGAAAATAAATCTAATTCTTTTCCTTTTGAAGAAGCCTTTTAAAAAAGGAAAAAAAATAAATAACTTTAAGAAGTTAAATGCAATTAAATTTTAAGAAAGAATATGTGACTTTTAATATGACACTGACAATGAAACCGAGGTACAATCTGTAAGATAACTTATACTCTAAATTAAACAAGTAGCGTGGACATGCCAAAATTTTCATTTATTCCACACTGTAAAAAAAAAAAAAAAAAAAAAAAAAAAAAAAAAATCCCGTAAGATTACGGGGAAAGCCCGGAAGCAGAGATTCCAGACAAAGCCCGTAAAAAAAACATTGGTTTTACGGGCAAAATGTTTTTTTACAGCATGTAACGTAATTTAAGGTTATTATATACTTAATTTACGGTCTAAGCGTTTCTTTTTACGGGCTTTCTCTGGAATCTCTGCTGCCGGGCTTTCCCCGTAATCTTACGGGATTTTTTTTTTTTTTTTTTTTTTTTTCTTTTACAGTGCAGAGCATTATAAGTATCCGCCTTTTTTCACACAACTTTATATTTGTAGTGAAATCTTCAATAATGTAACTACGAATAAACAAAAGAAAAAATAATCTTCAAGAAAAGTGGCATGAAAGAAAAGTCGTGTACTAACAAACAATGCTCCAGATTAAATTAAAATGTTGACATGTCTGGTACTGTACCGCACTATACTGTACAAAATATATAATAAAAGCAACTAACATCTTTATTTGTTAATTATTTTATTATTTTTTTTTTCTTCTTAAAGAAAAGAAAAATCACTTGTTTTTGTTTTTTATTTAGAAATTTTTTTCTCTTGATTCCGATTTTTTACGGCGTCCAAGGTAATCCACAATGCGCATAATCCTCTCCCAGATAATCAGGAGATTACGATAGAATGTTTGAATATTTATCTGTAAGTTTAAATATTTCTACAATGAACAGTAATGTTTCCGAATGTTGTGGCGTTCCATGTAAAAAAAGTATACAATTTAAGCAAGAAATTTTCAATAACGACCGTTATATAGCAAAATTTTAAAACATGCATCAGTTTTGGTGTCTTGAAAATAATTTAACGAATTTCCTGTAATTAACCCATTCCGATGGAAAATGGGTAAATTATTTCATAATACGTACAAAACTTTGAATAAACACCAGAATATGCAAGAATTCACTACAACTGTTTCGGGTCGAAAGAAGATACGATCCTTCGTCAGGTGAACAAAGTAGGCATGAATGCTGTAAACAAAGCGACAACGCACGGGTTACAATGTCTAAGAATTCTATTTCGTATTCTGTAAAAAAAAGAAAAAAAAAATCTTAGTCAAATGTAGAATTTTACACTATGCGCTTGAAATAATTTGAGCCTACAGGTCATAATGTACAAGTTCCTTTCTTCTTGTCTCTGTAAGGAATTATAAGTCATACATTCATTAAAATCTATACAGTCATACGGCAGTAACTTAAAATATACCGAACAAGTTTTAATTCCTCTGGATAAAGTATTCAGGTGTTATAACACTTTAAATAATTTGAGTCCAAGTGCCATAGTGATAAAAAATGTGTTCAAGCGTCTATAAAGAACCATGAGTCCTAAGCTCACCAGAATCGATACAGACCGTACGACAGGGACCTAAACATGCCTACCAGCAGTGTGCTGAATTAAATAAAGCATTTAATCATCATCCTGTTCTCTCACCGCATACAAACATACATACATCATACATACATCACATTAAAAAAGAAACACTTGTGACCTTCAAAAGTAATACACCAAAATCTCATTGTGGAATTTTTTGATAATTATAATACTTTTATAGTACAGTATATGCTCGAAAAGAATAAATTTTATTCCAAAATTGAGTCAAATTTCCCTCCAGTTTTTACAAAGGGAAAGATAGCATTTGCCCTAGAAGTCACATATACGCAGGAGGTGTGGTGGACCTGGTCACTAGCTTCTCTAGTATCTAGTCACATTTCTCAAACAGCAGGATGAAAAAAAAAAGAAAGTAAAACGGGCCAAAAATGTAGTATTTGGCCCTTTTTCTATGGGCCAGTCGGTGTACCACATATTTAAATCTTTACAATTTTAACATTTATTTGATGAATATTAAGTAAATATTGACACTATTTTTAGCTTATGAATTGAAATTGAATGACGACAATGAAAGAAAATCATTTGATCCATTTTTGGCAGTTGGCCCACCCGGCGATCGTCAGGTAGCTGGGTGGGCTAATCCGCCCCTGCAACGCATCAAATTAAATGAAAATTTTTGACAAACCCGCTAGTCTGATGAAATACGCTATGAAGTAATAGTGAGTTTATATTTTTAAGAATATGTTATGCATAGCAGATTCATTGACTCCGTCATGTTTAAATATTTATGTTTGAAGTTGCGATAATTATGCCATATGTCACTAGACTTCCCAGTGCTGTACGAATGAGATTTTTATCTAGACTTAAACTATCCAAAAGTTTAAATTCAACAAAACTGTCATTTAGTTTTGTAAAAATATGAAAGTATTTTAAACAATCGTCCTTATTAACATCCATGTAGATGTTTCCTTTTAAGTTCAACCCTTGTGTTGGATGTTAATGAAGCAAATAATCAAATAACAGCATATCAAAATAATAGTAATAATAATAATAATATACTTAATTTGCGATATAGTACATCCAATTCTGTCACTCAACTTATGAGAACCGTGCATGCATTATGGCTTTTAAAGTTGTGCGACACAAACAGCGCATCAAATTAAATAAAATTTTTTGCCAAATCCACTAGTTTGATGAAATGCGCTATGAAGTAATAGTGAGTTTATATTTTTAAGAATATGTTATGTTAGCACATTCGTTGACTCCGTCATGTTTAAATACTTATACTTGAAGTTGAGATAATTATGCCGTATGTCACTAGACTTCCCAGTGCTGCAAGAATGAGATTTTTATCTAGACTTAAACTATCCAAAAGTTTAAATTCAACAAAACTGTCATTTAGTTTTGTAACAATGCGAAAATATTTTAAAAAGTCATCCTTATTAATATTTAGATTGTAGATGCTTCTTTTAAGTTCCCCGCTTGTCTTGGTTGTTAATGACGCAAATATGCAAATCGCAGCAAATCGAAAAAAACAAATTAATGTATTCAATATGCGATATAGTAATTCCAATTTTGAAATTGGGACTATTAGGATGGTGTAAGCATTGTGAAATACTTTGCTCAGTTGAAGGACAAAGAATAAAATCAATATATCATGAAAAATCTCGTTCATGTTGGTCGATAAACTGATAATTTCAGTACAGATTTTATCTAAAGTATTAAGATCTACATTTCTCTCTTTTTCAAGGCTCTTCCTTAAACCATTTAATCTGTGTCTGAATGCGAAACAAAAACAATAATAATAAACAGGAATAAATGGTACTAAGGAACTCCAAATTAATAGATTGATTGAAAAAGTATATATTGCAACAGATTCAGGTGCCGATATGTATGAGAAAGTAAAATTATTGCTAAATGAACGAATAGGATTATACCCAAATTTTAAATACCACATAACTGATAAACAAATAGTACTAATATCGTTAACTATTAGAACAAGTATTAATAAATCTATGTACCTTCTTATTTTATGATGAGAAGTCCTTAAAAATGTTTTTTCCATATGGCAAAATAAATATTCGAAGTTTTTGATTTTTAAGAAAAATAAAATTCTAAGTAAATACTCAAGAATATTTATTAGTGTTATGATGTCACTTTTATTTGAGATTCCCTTATTGAGAAAGCGAATGAATAAATAATATAATCTATTTATTTCACTCATAAAGATAAAAATTGTTGATGCGGAAAATAAAATAAAATTACTGCATGTCCATTTAAATTTTACAGCATACGCAAGACCATGAAGACTCAGATATATGTTTAACAAACTGGAAATTTTGGGAACACATTTCTTTGCTTTCTTTTTCAATTTTAAAGATGTCGACATATTTCTGTTTTACAGTTTTGAAAAATATTTTGGTGAATATCTATAAAATCCGAGTTCGGAATAGGGTTAAGGTCAATTGACTACATGAGAATCCTAGACCTGGGTGGTCTTTATGAGGTGTTCTAGTCCGTCTTTACGCGAGATTCGGAGAAAAAACGGAAAATTACAAATGAGCAGGTCGACAAACGCCACATGGAATCAAACCCGGCACTTACTGTGTGCCAGGTCTGAACGCAGAACCAATCAGCCACAGGTAGGGCTCTACAAAATCTGAATCTTACTAAGAGTTAAAAAGGTTTATTTACCCTTATTTATAGAGACTGATTCTGGTGTAGATGTTAAGGTCGATTACTAATCGAGGTGATAGACTTTATATATTGACATATTTCCTAACATCGAGTAAGACATTGCCATGGACCATGTGATGTTAAGAAAAAAAAGGAAATTCTGTGGTGCCAAGATTAAGGCTGACTGACTGCGCATGGATCCTAGGCTTGCGTAAAATATCCTCACTGGTGATCTTTGTACGGGCCTTATCCAGTGTTTACATGAGTTTCAGAAAAAACTACGAAAAACTGCAAAACTGTAGCTCGACAATCACAACCTGCGATTGATCCCGATCTTTTCCGTCTATCATTTCAAGAGCAAAATCTCTCTGCCACCGGTGGAGACGAAGGAAATCGAGAACACTACAAAGCAACTTTGGAAAATAAAAGAAAAATCATTTTAGACATTTTAATAATGTTATTCATAATCAATTGTACTAATGAAAATCTAAATATCAAATGATGTATAAATTTTGCTTTTTCTTTTTTGTATTTCTGGTAATTTTTTTTAATATCAGCCGTATTTCTTGTTTAAACTCTTATTTTGATGATGATTACATGTATTTTTTTTCATACAGAAGTAAACGATATGGAACTGTAAAATATTTTAGAACAAATATTTGCAACACTCGCTTTCAATTTAACAAGAAATTTTCATAACTAAAAAAGAATTATAGTTGGCATTTAATCTACGTTCCACCTTATAAACATTAACTGACTGTTCATTCAAAACTGATGCACACTTTACTGTATAGTTTATAAATCTCAATGTAACCTAAATTTTAATATTGAAAAATAACATTAAAATAACTTCTTTTGACTTCTTACTGTAAGTAACTAAATTTATGTCCATGTTTCTTAGGACTTGTAAAAAAACAAACTGCTTTAGGATTCATAATTTTTTAACTGAACCATGAACTGAAATTATTGTTTAACTTTGTTCAAACTGTGGCACAAATATATATGTATAGTTAAAGAGAAACATACTTTTGTCATTTTGAATTATGCAATTCTAATATTAGAATAAATTTTAATCATTCGTAATATTATATTTTTCTATATATTTTTAATATTGATCATAAAAAAATCGCACGAATTTTTATTGATATATTCGACATATAGTCTATATACATATTTCTTCTTGTTATATTCAATCCAGAAAGAACAGTGGAAATTTTTATTTGAAAAAATATATTTCAGTGTTTAATCAGTTTTATAACAATTTACATTAGAAACGTATTTTGTCAAGAAGTTAGCTTATATATTACGTTATTGTCAGTTTTAAAAACATTATTGTTCACAGAAATTACACAATAATACTCACTTAAAACGTTTCTTTCTCATTCTATACTACGAAGACATATTTTATCAGTAGCATTGTTTTCGTCATATGTTGTAAAAGTGTAAATTCCATTTTAGATGAAAAATATATGCCAATGGTTTAGCTTTTTAAAAATAATAGTATCCTTTAATAGGTTAAAATATATCACTGATGTCAAGTAATTATCAAAATGAAATGACCACTGAAAAAAGAAACCTTTTCAGAAAATTATTTTATTCAAACTCGAAATTAAAATGCAACATTGTTTAATCATCTTTTATGAACACTTTTTTAATTCTTTTTTTTTTTTTTTTTTTTTTTTTTTTCCCTCAGAAAATTTATGATAAGAAACAAGTATAATAAGTCATGAAATGACACGTTTTTATTTTATTTTAATTTCTTATAGTCGAATGTTCCTTCACTTTCCGATCAAAATTGACGCTTAAATAAATTGACAATAATCAATACAGACAGTCTTCAGAAAATTTGAAAGGTCATTTATAAAATTAAAAGAAATATTTGAGCATCTTCCTAAAAGCTACGATAAATTCAATGCAATTTACTTAATTAGTATAAAATGTTTCTCTGTCCTGCTGTACTACAATAAACATTTCAAACTTACATTGCCACAAAAATACTGTCACAAGTATATCGATTTTATCACAGTTTTATTGTTCATTTTTACTTTTTAAAGAAAAAACTGTAGACCGAGGTTACTTTGGCGCAGCAGTCTTAAAAACGATTTTTTATTTTATTTATTTAAATTTTTTTCGGTAGTCAATCAAAATTTTAAAGAGAAATTTCCGATAGTAAAATGTAAAAGCGATTTTAGTTAATAAAGATTTTATGTTTTTGGAAATTTATATGTTGTAAACAATATATAACTAAACAAGACGTTTAAGTCTGTAAACTTTCAATTGTACAATTTGTTTTAGAGAAGTAAAAATTAAAGTAAATGTGAAAATAGTACTAGTAATTATATGACAAATTAATGTCTCATTAAGTTTTTCCTCAGTGTATGTAAATATATATATATATATATATACAAAAAAAAAATGTAAAATCACGGTATTTGACCGTATATTTTTAGGGGAAATGACCGTTTTGGTATCAAAACGGTCATAATCCGTAAATTAATGTTTTGAAAGTACAATTTAGGTACTGACCATATAATTTTACGGGAAATGACCATTTTGCTAGCTAAACGGTCGTAGTCCGTAAAATGATGTTATGAAAGTATAATTGTGGAACATTGGATTTTTTTTTTTACGGGCAAAAGCCGTTAGGGGTACATACAGATGAAACACTTCCATTTGCAAAGTCGTTTGCAGGCGTTCCAAATGTATGACTGCAATCGGCAGCAAAAGTATCCGAGCACTAGCAAAAATTCCTATATGAATAAAGCACACTTAACACTGTTTTGTTAAATAAATCCTTGTCGAATCTTGTTCTTAGACCCCCTTAATCTACCAAAATAGCTCAAATATGCCATAAAACTGTATTTTTATGGTCAAATCTTTTCAAATGTAAAGTGTTAGCTTTTCTGTGACGTCATAAAAAACACTCCATATTCGTAATGAAAAATATAATTGTATTTTTATCGATTGAGAGATTTTATTTACACATTCGTACAGATAGCGATTAATATAGAAGAGCTATTGTTTTCCTATTTTAATTCAAAGAACTTTTGTTGCCAATATATACATATTTTCTACAGAGTATTGTCATAGAAAAGGAATAGCAACGAAAAGTTCTTATTTTCATAGCAAACATGCCCGATTGCAGCCGGCCAGGTTGTTCGGTCGGTAGGCCGCTGCCTTCCGAATCTTATGGTCCCAGGTTCGAATCCTGGCGCGGGCATGGATGTTTGTGATGTCTTATGATATGTATCTCATGTATCTGTTCTTGTTATAATAAAAACTTGCAAACCCTTGTGGTGTGGATTTTTCGAGATATAAGCGGCCCTAGAGGCAAGCAATAAATCTCAGTACACATCAAACCAAACCAAACCCGATTGCTCCCGACTGTTTGATTTCCATCACTTCAATACAAATATTGAAAATCAAGTTTTACAGTATGCTTTTTGAATTGCCAGTTGAATTACCAAGATAAGTTAGTTAAAGATTTGTTAAGTCTTAAATTATTTAAATATGTTTTTTTTTATATGTATCGTATTTATGTTTTTAAGTTTTCTAACGCTTGCGAAAAGCATGTACTAAGAAGCCCTCACATATTTGTCGGATTACAGATCATAAATTTAGGTGTTTTCTTACTAAATAATTCATATGTATGCTAAATATAGTTTAATTTGTGCTAAATTTTGCTTCTACTTTCAGGACCCGAGTACCAAATTTTTGTGCCCGTGGCACTTTCTACTTTTCATTCCCTCTTTGAAAATCCAATCCTCCCCCCTCCTCCAGAAAGAAAAAAGGTTGTTATTATACTATGATCTATAGCAGGCGATAAAACAAGACTGATTGGGAAAATTATTTTGGCAAAAAAATCAATATGTTTCTGACTTTAATAAAATTACTCCACTCAGTCAAACGATATTTTATTTTAAAATTTTCTTCATATATATAAATAAAACACAGTTAGAAAACACGGAAAAGAAAAAAAAAACCTGGGGTATTTAGATAAGATATTTTTAACTGTAAGTAAAATTTTGTGATCCCCCCCCCCTCTCCCAGAAATTGAGCCAGGCCCAGTCTACTTCGAGTAATATGTTCCGTCTGCTTGTTTTAGTTTTGACAAGGAAAAAAAAATCTTTTTCAGATTTTTTGAACTTTTCCTTGCTTAATTATGCCCACCAGCGGCCGAGCGGTTCTGCGCTGAAAGCTGGTAGATGGGAGGTGCCGGGTTCGAACCCAGTTCGCACTCATCGGCCTAGCCGTTCGGAGTTTTCCATGCTTTCCTCCGAAACTCACGTATATACGAGCCAGGACCCCTTAGAAAGACCCCCATTGACGGCATTGCCCCTGTATGCCTAGGAAACATACGGAGTCTATCGGACTTAAATCCTACAACCACCCAACTAACCTCGCTTAATTATAAATACTTAATAACTTTTCATTCATTTTAATTACATATTTTAAAAAATGTTTTTCTGATTAAAAAAAAATATATATATCTGTAAAAAATATATGATATAAATATTTAGAAGGATACATACGCTGTGGTAGTTAGACTTTAATGCTTTTTAATTAGAAATTAAGCCTTGATGCTGGCAGTATTTGATGAAGTATTATTTCGATTCATAATCATCAATAAATAGCGTCGTTTAACAGTGATTTTCTTTTTTAATTAGTTATATTTTGTTAAGATTCCTGTACATTTAATAATATTAATCCGATCAGGTTATAGTGGGTCATTGGATACCCGAGCTATTTTTCTTATGTTTCATCCGTCAGAATCCACGTATAAAAGAAATACCTATCTACCGTGTCCATGATTTTTTCGTAAAAATACCATTCTTAAACTTTATTATGCAATTTGAATTTTTCGAATATCTCAATTTGTTCAAAAGTTATAAATTTTTAGTACATGCCTGAATTTTATAGAAATGACTGATGAAATATGAAATATTTGTTAAAAAATATTTTGCAATATTCATTGTCTGCCCTTAAATTAGAAGTATTCAAGAATTTTATCACATTTTCTTTCATTACAATTTACGTGTTCTAGCATTGTCCGGGTTTTCAGCAACCTATGATAAACTGACAAGGTGCCAAAAAATACGATAACCTGATCGGGTTAATTTCTATTCTCAACTTGCTCTTCTGTAAATGCCTTAATTACAGTAACTACTCCTCGTTTCAATTTTTCATAAGCTTTCTACTGAAAGAAACAAACTGAAGAGCAAGAAGTTCATATTAGTGGTTTAGGATTGTGCAAAATTTAGTCTCATGAATTTTTAATAAATTTTTTTGAATCTAAATGAAGTTTCAAAGTGTGGTGTTTAATAAATTAATAGTTATGATTTTTTTTTTTTTTTTTAATTAAGACACAACTGAAATTGTGTTTGTATTTTTATTTAGTATTTGCAATATTTATTAGAATGTAAGTAGTAGAGTAGCATCGCCTATTAATAAATAGTATGTTTTATATAATGTTTATATATTTTTTAATAGGGCATGCTTGTGTCAAGAAAAAAGATCGAAATCACCCAAAAGAACCAGAAGATCGAATAAAATGCAAAAGTACAAAAACTTAATGTCAAATGAAGCTAATATAAATCAATGCGGAGTTTATAATTTAATCTCTAATTATGTATGTGTAGTAAATAATTGAAAATAGTATGCTTAATAAATAAATATGTTGTAAATATTTTCTTTTCTTATATTGGATGAGTTCTTGATAAAATATTTAAAAGTATTTTTTCTTCTTCTTAATGTGTATATATATATATATATATATATTGTTTAGAATCTTTTTTAATTTTAAGATTCTTTCCCTATGCTCTTGTATTCCCCAAAACAAAAGTTTTTCTAGGAATAATTTCACTTACAAAAGTTTTAGGTGTGTAGAAAGAAAATTTTGAAAATTTCATGTTGAATTAAAAATGGGGGAGGGGGAATCTTTATGCAAAGAGTCTTATATCCCATTAGAAATATTAAAATGTTATTTTTTAAATATATTTTGTTTCTGTTTTATTCTGAATATTTTCATGTTCAGTTTTACAGAGTTTCATATTTTCTCATACTTAAATAATATAATGGCATTGATTTCATATCTGAATTTCCAGATTTCTCAAGCTTTTTTATAAATCCTAACTCAAGATTCAGTCAAACAAAATTTTGAAAGTAAAAATATTACATATTCTTTAACGGTTTAACAAATAAGAAATTTCAAAACTCTATTTATGAATTTTCTGTATTTGATATAAATTCTCTCTGAAGTAAAAAAAGTTACACAGATAAAAGAATAACTTTATAAAGTACTATAGTAAAAGTTAGAAAAAATATCTTGAATACAGTAGTATCTCATGTTAACTATAGAAATTGGTAACTATCTTTGTAGACTACAAACTACTAAACAACCCTAACAACACACTTGTCCACAATACATCCTGAAGATACCCACTGGATGTCCATAGACGTCCTTTACATCCATAAGACATCATGAGGATGTCATTTGGAGAAGATGTTCTGTTAGGGAAATGTTTTATACATTTGAAATATGAAAAAAAATTCTGTTTTTTTTTTTTTTTTTTTTTTTTTAATCAATGCTATATTAAGCATAAGTAAGTTTTATTTTCGTGATGAAATTCAGTCTTAATTTGATGAAAAAATGTCATACATCTGAACGTAACTCTAGATTCCGAATACAAATGTTATGAACTATAGCTGCCACATAATTGCCACCTTTTTATATAGTTCTTTCTTGCCACTAAAATTTTGACTTATTTAATAAATGAGAAATTTCTGTTAAATTTTAGTGATAAATGAAAGTTTAAAAATGCCAGAAAAAAATATTTCTAAATATCAATTCTCTAAAAATTTGATTAGTGATCATATTATTGGTGATTACTCATATTGCTACATTTGAGAGGCTACGTTCATGAAGAGACAAGCTAATGTTAATCCATGGCAGCAGATTCTTGGAACATTTTTTAATTGCATAATTTTTTCAATTTCATGTGCAGTTTTTTTTACCTCAGAACGGAAAAACTGCAACCAAAATTGAAAAACAGTGCAATCAAATAATTTATCAAGCATACGAACTCGTGGAATTAACAGCTTGTGAGTTTCTTTTATGATATGAGCATAGCCACTTAGGTCCCCCCTCATCAGTTAACTCTATGATTTCTTTCATAAATTC
Source organism: Salticus scenicus (assembly GCA_963930645.1). Taxonomy (NCBI): domain Eukaryota; kingdom Metazoa; phylum Arthropoda; class Arachnida; order Araneae; family Salticidae; genus Salticus; species Salticus scenicus. The sequence goes on from OZ005661.1 coordinate 121,143,767, forward strand.
TAATCCTATGGTTGTGGAATGCTATCGCAATCTCAAAAACTATCTCCTCAATGCATGTATATTGATAACTATACTTTCCGTGACATCTGAAAGGTTTTTTTTTTTTTTTTTTTTTTTTTTTTTTTTAATATTTCTAAAACATACACTTAATTTTGTATTTGATGTATTAAAATTACTGGTGTTGACGATCTGAGAGTAAAAGATTTTAACAATTCAAATAAAAATGTACATTTTGGAAATATTTTGCAATGATGAGATTGTACGAGACAGGTTTTAAGAAGAGTATGCAGATTAACAGTTAAAAATATTCCTTTTTTGAATAGTATAGACATAGTTTGAAAATACAAAAGCATTTATGTTCAGGTTTACCATTATAGTAAAGGAAATCGGAAAGCTGATAAGATGCTTTAATAATATTGACCTCAATTGGAAATCTATCTGTAATATTCATACAAATTCTTCTTTTTTTTTTTTTTTTTTTTTTTTTTTTTTTTTCCAGGAAAGGGGGGGGGGGGTGTAGAAAATTTTGCATATAATCACAGAGAATTGTATATTTTTTTCAACGTAATCCTTTTTTTTTTTTTTTTTTTTTTTAAGAAGACGGGGTACTTTTTACAGCAGTACTGCTGTAGGTGTCATATAAAATCTTATATTTCCATTTAATATTTATAAATGGAACTACATTAGGTTTGTTCAATGAAATATATATTCAGCCAAAAGTTCTTATTGTTTTTTATCCTCCCCCCCCTCCCCTCCCAAGATTCAAAATATTTAAATTGCGTTTTCTCAGATTGCATTTTTTTTTTATGAATTCATGATCTTCAAATGCTAAAATTTCTATAGATACCAAAACAAAAAAAAAAAAAAAGGACTTTTTTTATAATATATATTTAATAGAACCTATTTAAAAGAATTAAAGATGGGTTTTGCAATATCTTTAAAATTAAAAATATTAAAAATTAAAATATAACAAAAATCTGTTTTTTTTTTTCTTTCCCTGAAATTTTTACACAGACATTCACTTTCTAGTTTTTACCACGATGACTAATCAATAAATTTCAAAACCCATTTTCAACTCTTTTAAGTACGTTCTGTTAAACGTTAAAATAATTAAGTCTCTTCTTAAATATATGAAGCAGTTTTAGCATTTTGAAAATCATAAATTTGTGAGAAAAAGAAAACTGAGAAAACGCAATTTAAAAAATTCACAGCTGTAAAAAATATATCAAAAACCATAAGAATTGTTACCTATTTCATTGAATAAACAGACGCAATATAGTGCCTTTAATTAATAATAAGCTTTTATATCAAACATAGTTTAGTGCTGCCGTAAAAGATAAATACAAAATTCCCTTAATTTGACGAGCATTAGTACTTCCTTTTATATATATATATATATATATATATACACTGAACAGCCTTCTAATTTTACGGGCAATACTATTTTAACACACATGGATCTATTTTAATTTTACGGGCAACACTACTATTTTAACATACCAAGATGCCTTCTAATTTTACGGGCAGTGCTACTATTTTAATATACCGAGCTCCCTTTTAATTTTACGGGCAACAGTACTTTTTTTACAGGTTGGCTGTATGTTTCATCGCAACGTAAAATTACTGGCGATACGTCATTCATCGTCTAAATGTTTTTTTACGGGCTTTGTCTGGAATCTCTGCTGCTGGGCTTTGCCCGTAATTTCACTGCAGCATTTTTTACAGTGTAACATACATTATTAAAAATTTCATTTCAAACTTGAACCACTATATGGAATAAAGTTATAAGCAATTAATATATATAATGACCCTCATCTGTCATTCACGATTCCGGTTTACACCGCTTCAAAACAGAGACTTTTGGCAGCCATTTTTTTTTTTTTTTTTTTTTTTTTTTTTTTTTTTTTTTAAATTCCCATTTGTTCAATTCAACTTACGAAAACATACATATCATTTTCATACATGTTTTGTATCGCACATATTGTTATTTATTCCCTCTAAAACCTTGAAAAACTATTCAATTGTAATGTTTAATTAAATATAACGGATCACTGGCTATTATAAACATGAACCTATAAATAGAATTATGTAACTTCATGATTATAAACAACGCAATGCCAAATAAAAACAAACATAATTTGTTGCCATTCAGAAAATACAAATTCCAAATGGACAACTCTTTAATTGCGAATGAACGACTCTTTGACTGTTTCATTAAAAAAAAAAAAAAAAAACGCTTAAAATATTTCTAAAACATATTAAAGCCTTAAAAACCTTAAAATATATTTGTAAAAACATATTAAAGTCTTTAAATATTTTTATCAAGCTTCATTATTTGTTTACATTGTATGGTATGATTCGCGTCGAGTTCAGTACGTAAATGTCGCCAGTTGATTTTAGTTTTGAAATTAATGTAAAGTTATAGTTGGGATGGAATGTTTGGTTGGGCAAGTAAAGGTCACCAGTTGAAATGAGTATCGAAAGTAGGGTAGTCTAAGGTGATAATGTCGAGTCAAGATAAAATGTTCGGTTGAGAATGAGAGAGTCCCTAGCTGGATCCTGGATATTTTGGCGATGTTGTGGGTGAGATAGCTGGTTGGGAGTATAGAGTAGAGGTGAATTTGGGTTAGCATGGAGAGTCTGTAATTATTAGATAGTTAGAAAATACGCAAGCAAAATGATGACGTTACTGGGCGTCAGTGGATGCAAGAAAAAGATTTCCTATGTTAATCGCCCATTGGATTTTTTGTAAAAAATTATTAAAAATTGAGGAAAATTATTTCCCGATTTTAATTCCCATATTTCGGTATAGATATGTATTAGTTATCGTGTGCATGCGTTAGATTAAGTTGTTTTTGCTGTAAAATTGATAAAATTTAAATTTTAAATTTCAAAACTTTAGAAAAATAAAATAGCAAACTTCCATATTTGATTGAAAACATAAACATTTCATTTCAAAGGATGACATTTACACATTAAATATCCAACTAATATACTAATTACAGTCGACTGCAAAATTATTCGAGCACTAGCCAATAATTCCTATATTTAAAAAGTACACTTAAGACTGTTTTGCTAAGTAAATCCTTGTCGAATCATGTTCATAGACTGATTAAGAACATGACTCGACAAGGATTTATTTAACAAAGCTGTATTAAGTGTACTTTTTTTGGTAAGGATTATTGCTAGTGCTCGAATAATTTTGCAGCCGACTGTAAAAGGAAAATGATAAATATTCTATCATAATTTGAAGTCAAATTTGCTTTCAAATGTTTAAATAAAGTGTCTGATATAAGATACTCATATGTTGCAGCGGAATAGATTTAATATATCTGTCATCCTTGGCGGAAAAAATATATCGCCAAATTATTTGGCGAACATATTTCATTCCTTTCAAAAATCATGGTTATTTTAACTGAATTATATGAAACAATATATCATACAATACATATTACGAAAATAAACATCTGGCATGTATATTTTCGTAGTATGTTTTTAATCGCCAAATACAAAAAACGCCAAAGATGACAGTTTTGAAATTTAAAATTTTGTCAATTTGACAGTAAAATAACTGAATCTAACACATGGATACGATATCATACCTATACCCAAATACAGGTATTAAAATCGGAAAATAATTTTCCTCGATTTTTAATATTTTTTTACAAAAAATACAATGAACGATTAACATAGGGAATCATTTCTTGCATCCACGTACGGTCAGTGACGTCACACTTCGCTTAAGTATTTGGAAACAGGATCTTCGATAGTCTTAAAAAAAAGTATTTTGGTAAAATGAAGTGAATCGTTATTTACTTACTCTTTCCCGTGGGGTCGAGAAAGTATTGTTTTAGGGTCAAATTTTCGAACGTGAGTTTTTGTTATACTTACATGTTCTGAGGTCCCCTGAATACGAAAATCACGTTTTTAGCGAATGGTCTCTGTGTCTGTCTGTGTGTCTGTGTGTCTGTTATCAGCATATCTCAAGAACAAATAGTAGCAGAAATTCCAAACTCGGTATTCTAAATGTGTATCATATAGGGATGCTACAGTAAGCTTTTCGTTAAGATGAAGCAAATGGTTCGTGTACAGGGACATTCAAAATTATTCAAATACATTACGTCTATGGGGGAAATTGCAGGTAAGTAGAATTTAACATCTATAGACTGCACTAAACCAAATGAAACGAATACATATTTTTTGTAATAGCGATAGTCAACAGGGAAAAATTTTTTTGTGTATGTAGGAGCCTCACCTCCCCACCTGGGGTAGATGTCCTCCCTCGAGTGGAGTAAATTTTCATGATGGGTACCTTTCAAAAGATCCCGCCAATACCTTTAAAACGAATGGTTGAACCATCGATCTACGATAATTTAAAATAAGTTATTTCATTTTTAACATTTTTTTTTTTTTTTACTTTAATATTGAGAATAAATTCAACTTTTTTTTTTTATATTTAGTGTTATACTATTTCTCTAATATGGAAATCGTCTGTATTATCATACAAGATAACTTTTTAAAATAGTAATTTTAATAAATTATTTTTTTTAAACTGCATAATTTTTTAATAACCGAATTAAATTCTATATAAATGTAGGTGCATTAATAAAACGGGGGGGTTTCATTATCACGGGGGGGGGGGTAATTATCATATAAAACTCTTCCGAACCCTGATTTGAATTGTTTAACATAGGTTTACATAACAGTACACGTTATCTTACCTCTTAATCTCCAACCTGTACTTATAGCATTAAATTTCAGGGTAAGAGAAAGTCGTGTGAGTGACACACTAGATTATTCTTATTATGAGGACTTTAAATAGAGCACTTAACGGAACACTGGGATGTGTTGTTGCTGTTGTGTTTTCGGGCCTATATTTTTTGTCAACCAGCAGTTTTTTTATTGTCATTCATATTTATTGATCGGGTAGAATTTTTTTAATTTCAGAACGAAAATTAGAAATATCGAAACACATTTGATTTATAAACAAAAACTGAAAATACATTTGAATGATCACGTGGTAATCTTCATGATCTAAACATTGTTTTCAAGATTTATCGTTCACATTCCGTCATTTTTGACGGGGTTATATACTAGTACTATAATATGGTTCCACCTCAATCTTAAATTTCCTATTTCTTATGATTGATTTTAAGTTGTACCATAACTTGGAGCTACCATACATTAACTCAAAGGGAAGTATGAATCAGTAAAATTCCTGTTGAAACCAAGTCAAGCTTCAATTAAAGAGCATGGTCGAAAACAAAGGGTAAACTGCAAATTATGTGCAACAACTCGCCCATAAGAACCTAGAAAATTTATCCCCTTTTATCAAAATCAATAAAACAGAGTTAGCGGGAAAGAAAGCGTGGCCAGATGTTTGACTTGAGGCAAAAATGTCTTCAGTTTGATCGCCATCTGGTCAAATTTCGAATTTTTATTTATTTATTTAAAACATAATATCAATATTTGGTTAACATTAAATTACCAAATCATGGTAAAAGGTTAAATCATCAGATGGTTGCAGCTGTTTCCGTTCCAAGTTTTCGTTCAAACTAACATAAAATTTTTAACAGTGTACAGTGAAACATATGTTTCGAGGTTACTTTGACTCAAACCTAAATTGTTGAATATTAATCCAATGTAGAAAGCAGAAAGTAATTTCAGAGATAAAAGAAAATGTCTGCGTGAAAATAGCTGCAAGCAGTAGTTACTTTGACCCAACATTTTAAAACGCTCTCCTTCTTTTTAATGACCATTGAAACTTTAAATAAATGAGTTACTCTTTACTAAAGCACTGATTTGTAAAGAATAATAATCTGAAAAGCTTATCTCTAAGAATTGCTATTACTGACTCAAATTTAATTTAAATTCTGGAAAAATGGGTCTTAACAGTTCCAGTCTACGGTATTCTCAATTATAGCACATATGCATTAAAATTTTATGATAGTCTTTACGCTTTTCAATTCACAATATTCTCCACCAAATTATCATAAAGGGAATAATGTTGATTTTTCATTAAAAAGAAAATAATAATAATAATAATAATAATAATAATTCATCTGATTTTTTTTTTTTTTTTTTTTTTTCACAATGAATCTTATTGCTTCTACATAAAAATAAATATTTTTAAAATATTCAATATTATTTATATTTTGTTTTATTTGATATAACGCAATTATTTCATATTTATAATATATGAAAGTTAAATAAAATAAATAAATAAATAGCATATTGCTCGGAAATCGTTAGTCATTATTACCTTCAACAAATAGTATTTACTCATTGCGAAAATAATTTAACTCATTTAAACAGCGAATAACACCATCATACTAGGGATAATGTACACAATATTTTCGAAAACATTGCTTATTTCCTTACGTGGATGTGCTTCTCTAATATTGCTGTGGCATTCATTATTAAATGTCGTTGTGTTGATGACTATGCTGCTCTAGTTCTACAATGAATGCTGAATAGATTCAAACCATCAAGACTTTCCCTTAAACCTCCGTGAGGCGCAATAGGCCTATCAAACATTCTTCGAAATTTTGAGTTCAAATTACCTAGGTTAATTTTAGTTTATTCTTTCTTATTTTAAAAACTCATTTTTTTTTCAAACTATGTGAAACTATAGTATTATATAAAACGATAGTTTTGTTTAATGAAGAATACTTTTTCCTTGCAAATATTTTTTAGGAGTGCATTTTACGCACATTGCTCCCGAATACGATATTCTCAACATTTCGCCCGACAAAGAATAAAGAAGACATTTCCCATTGTGAAAAGTCTGCAATTATCTAAATATCGAGAATTTATGAGGTCTGAATATATCAAAGGGTTATATTGCAAAATATATCAAAAAAAAAAAAAAAAGACAAATTTTCATTTATATTTTACATTTGATTTTTTATTTTGTTCTTATAAATTCTGTAGGCAACGCCTCATGAGCGTATTTGTCAGGTCATCACTATATCAATTAGTAAGAAACAAATTAACGCACTGCTAACCAGTTTATTGAAACTAAAGGACAAATAATATTAATTACTTTGCCATGATGTTTTTTTTTTTTTACCAGTACTGAAATTATTCTTCATATTATTAAAAACATTTATCCAGGCTGAATTAGTAAACTGAAATTGCATGTTACATTTCCAGTTTATCATGAACCTTTTTTCTCTTTTCGATTAATTTATTTTTGTTTGTTCATTATTTTTATTAGGAAAATAGAATCTATATTTAAATGACACGAGTTGTTAACAATTGAAAGTACAGCTTGTGTATGAATAGATTGTGAATGGAGTATGAAAAAAAAAATTAAGAAGAAAAATTTGATTTTGCATTTTAGGTATTTTAAACCTTGCTAAATTAAATAGTGTTATAAGAATATCGCATGTGTATGCGCAATTGCTCAGTATTACATGCAGTATACAAATACACATATTACATTTTTAAACGCTAATTTATTTATGAGTTCTTCCTTTCTTTTGTTTCGAATATTTATTTTTTTTTTTTTTCAAAATATTTATAGAAGTTAAAATGTAATAATTCTTCCGTGAAATATTAATCCTGTTGATTTCTAATACTTAATAATAAAAAGTTTATATTTAAAAGAAGTTTTCAACTAAATTAAGGCACTACTATCTGTTTTCTTAAAATGAAAGAATGAAAATTAGTTAATTTGAGTGAATTTTCACTCATTTGCCTTGAAGAAACGCGCCGTCTCATATTGAGTTAAATTCAAGAAACTAAATGAGTTAATGCATTCAGAATTGAGTTATTTATTGTATTTGAATAATTTATTTATTTTATTAAGGATTTAAAAACAAATGATTTAAATAAACTGAATCACTTTACAACGGCTTCGGCCATTGCACTTGCCTGCTACTGAAGAAAAACGTTGCACGCGAGAGCAGTGTTGCCACTTGCAATTGGTTCAATGAGTAAAGGTAACTCAAGTGTTCATAAATATTGATAACTCAAGTTCGCTTAAATAAAAAGCAACTAATAAGCTCAAACAATTGCATTTTTAACTCAAGTCGATTAAAAAAGAAAAGAAAAAAAAAAAAAAAAAACTCCTATTTGACAGGGTGAATTTACTCTTTTTTTTTTTTTTTTAAGAGAGTGCCATTTTATTAACATGGCATGTATATTTTAGACATGTGTATTTTAGCTATATGAAATAACATTTTAAAATGTTGTATTTTCAAATATATACGAGTACAGTCGGTAACAAAGTGTCCTAAAACTACCTAAATTCCTATGTAATAAAAGTACACTTCATACGGTTTTGTTAAATAAATCCTTGTTCTTAGTTAGTATAAGAACATGATTCAACAAGGATTTATTTAAAAAACTGTATTAAGTGTACTTTTTTTACATAGGAATTTTTGCTAGTGTGCGGACACTTTTGTTACCGACTGTATATATTATTAACGGCAGTGAAGAAACTTGACTGATATAATTACAAAATCTGTGAAGATATTAGTTCCCACACAATAAAAAAGGTATTATAATTCTTTGAATGTTATTTTTATCAACCTTACTTAGCGTTTTTTATTTCGTTGAAGTTTAAAAAATATGACAACTGCAGTCGGTAACAAAAGTGCCCGAAGACTAGCAAAAATTCCTATGTAAAAAAAAAAAAAAAAAAAGAGAAACACTTCATACGGTTTTGTTAAATAAATCTTTGACGAATCCTGTTCTTAGTGTAAGACCATGATTCGACAAGGATTTATTTAACAAAACAGTATTAACTCTACTTTTTTTACACAGAAATTTTTTCTAGTGTTCGGACACTTTTGTTACCGACTGTACGTATAAGAGTTGGAAAGAATGTTCTGCATGAAAGTTGATAAGAAGTTGATCTTCTACATTAAGTTGACAGGAATTTGATCTTGTGTATAAAAGTTGACAATATTTAATCTTAAGGTTATCCAAATGGTTTAAGCATATTAAATGACGTTCCTTTATTTAATTCAAACACATTGATGAAAATAATACAATGTAAAAAATTTTTACCGATGATTATAGCATACTATGATGTTTCAAAAAAGGGATGTCTTTTTATGTCACGTTAAAAAAAAAAAAAAAAAAAAAAAAAAAAAAAAAATGATTCGCAATCACATGTTCTGTAGTTTTAAAATTTGGCTCTAAAAATGCCCTGTAATTATCTTTATCCCACATGTGCGTACATATTCAATTCATAACGACAAACGGTTTATATATACATATATATATGAGTATTTTCTTCTGAATTCAACGGAAAAATTGTTCTAGAGGTCAGATTTATGCCAACTAATTGGGGCAGCGGGCTCAAAAATTTCCTGTGTCTTTTACAACTATAGTTAAGAGGAATATGGACGATGATTGGTTAAGAAACCGTTTATGATAAATAGCAAAAGAACTTTGGGGAATTTTCGACACCGATTTGCAGCACATTGTAAAGTAACTCGATTTTAATTGTTTTTAAAAAAGTAGTTCTAAAAATTTACAGTAACATATGCCTCGTTATATTAAGAAAATGCTGTATTATAGCAATTGTTTTTCCAGTATATATAATTAAGTAATTTAATAGGTCACTGCTAAAACATTCTACATGTACAGACCTTTCCTTGATTATTTACTTGTTGTAAGACAGTTATTTGTAGTATTAAATGTACCTAAGATTAAACCGTAAGTAATCAGATTTTCTATTGAAATGAAAATGAGACTTCTATCTAATACTAGACTATCTAAAAGCTTAAACTCAGCAAACTGACCATTTAGTTTAATTAGAAGGTTCGTATATTTTGAACTTTTGTTGCTTTTAATATTAATATTGTATGTACTTTTTTTCAGTTCCAAGCCTGCATTTGATACTGAAGAAGCAGACAAGCAAATCACACACACACACAAAAAAAAAAATCCAACCTATTATTTTCAAAATGCAATGTATTAACACGGAATTCTTCGTTGAGAAGTCTTTGAGAATGTGATACCTGTGGTAGAAAATTCTTCCAAGTAAAATGACAAAAACGGGAAGTAAAATGTCGTGAAGAATTTTGTTAATGCTTGAAGTCAGATTTGCAATTTCCGAACAGGTTTGATTCGATACATTCAAACGCTGATCCTCATATTTATCAATATTTTTCTTCAAATCCTTTATTTTGTTCTCTAATATTAAACAGAGATAGCAAAAATAAACAGCAATAAATGGGGTTATGAATCCCTAATCCACCAAAAATTCAGAAAAAATATATAATGTTGAGAAAGAGGTTGAATTTGCATATCCATAAGTAAAATCATTAATTATATAAAGTGTAATATATCTGGGGATTCCTTTATGCAATACCAGCACAATAAAAATTTTTGAAATAGACGTAGGTATCATTTAACAGCAACACAACTATTAGAATATTTCTGTATATGTTTTATGTACTGTTTTCTAAGGATATATTTCTGAAAACCTCCTGAAATTTTAATAAATTGTTCTTCCTACTATAATGTATGTGCCCAATAAATATCATTCTTATACAGTAACCGCCGCTTAATAAAATCACTGGTTAATAAAATCAGCCGCTTAATCTGATCAAATCGCCAGGAAAGGAATCAAATCAATAAAAATTACTTTTAAAGCCACCGCTTAATAAAATCAGCATCGCCGGTTAATAAACTCAAAAATATCTTCTCAGCAGCTAATAATATCATTCATGCACACTAATATTATTATTTTTTATTTACATTGTGATTTTTTTTTTAATAGAAAAAGAAATTAAAGCACAACAAACCCTCCGTTATCACTAATTTTCAGATTTTATACTTGCAGCACAGTTACAAATTAAGATCGGACAATATCTAACCTCGCCGGCAGCCTTGGCCCATGTTATTCTATGGGAAAATTTGATTACATAATTACTCATTAACTAACGTATATTTTTTAATTCTGTTTTCACATTTAGAAAATTCATAAGCGTTAAATTAGTACTTGTTTTCCAAAAATTGATTTTTTAAAATTTTAGTATTTCATTTTGCAACTAGAAAATGAGAAGAATGCATTTTGTGAAAAATCGCATTTTTGAACTCAAAATTAAAATGTAAAAATTAAAAAAAAAATGAATTTTTCAAAAATGATTACTCATTTAACGGTTATGAATTTTCTGACTGCGAAAACAGAATTAAAAAATATACATTAGGTAATGTGTAATTGTCGCAACAAATTTTCCCATAGAATAACATTGGCCACGGCTGTCCGCGGGATTAGGTATTCTCCCCTCTTTTAACAATTTCAAGGAACATATTTTTCAAAGCGCAGTAATAAAATACAAATTTGATTTGAAATGATTTTTTTTTTTCTAATTAGACAACTAGATGTGCACAAAGGAAGGCAACTTCTAGTCTTTATTTTGAAATTACTATAATTCATGAGGCTTAAACGGAAAGATTTTTAATTTATAAAAACAGCGTGAACTTCTGGTAAAGTAATGATGATTTTCCGCTAACGAAAAGGCACGGGAACGTACAATGCATTTAATTTACTTATATCGAAGGAAAAATTAGTTAATTATCTACCAAAAATTAATTAATATTGTTTACTAATTATGTTATTTGTTACCTTTTGAAATTTCTTTCGAAATTCAGGGAAGTAATACCTTTTCCTTAAGGGCAAGAACGTTCGCCGGATATAAGAATCAGCCGCTTAATAAAATCACTTTGGCTCAGAACGAATGCGATTTTAATAAGCGGCGGGAACTGTATTCGCATTCCTTCTCGGTGTTGCAATTTTCACAAACATGAGTGTATATATATTAACAATAACGATAATGATACATATGTGTACTTCATTTTTATTATTTTTTCTAGAAAATATTTTTGCATAAAAATTAAACGTGTAAAAATATCTTGTTTTAGTTTGTTATGCATATTAGTTCAATTTAGTTTAGGCCTTTTGTGTATATCTGAGATATTTTTAATGTGCGACAATCTTTAAACATAGCATATTGTTATAAATTAATATTTGTCACATTCCTAACAAATTAATACGTAATATGTAATTTTCAGTGCTGATTTTACACAAATATTATTCTTTCTCAGACTTCTTTTTACACAATTATGACTATGTTATACATTTTTACACCATTACTACAATAGTATGACTCTTTTTTTTTTTTTTTTTTTTTTCAAATTCTATCACATATTTTATGTTGGAACGCTTCATGGCAATTGTTAAATTTTTCAATATTTTGCAATTACATTAGGATTCACACATTTGACAAAGACTATACACAACACACAACTATTGTACATTTTTCTTTCATTCTTGAATATTTCTTTAAGGAATTATAGTTTTGATAAACACATTGAAACACGCTTTGAACTCCATGTTGCAGAATTTTTTTTTAAATAAATAATTGAAATGATTTGCACAATTATATTTCTCATTGCTTTAGTAATTTTTCTTTTCTAAAAATAACCGTATTTTGTGCACATTGTGTCAATGTTTCTAAAATAATAATAGTAATAATAATAATTATTATATATATATATAAACAGGTTTCATAACTAATTTTGTCAAAATGGTTAATAAGTATCCTATAATTTAAGGAAATTTTATTTTACAATTTTCAAACGTTTTTTTTTTTTTTTTTTTTTTTTCATTTTCTCATATTTTTTGGTAATTTTATGCTTCGTATGTGTATTTTGAATTGTTTAAATGCGCTTGGTTTGAAATTTGTTGTGCATGATTTTATCCTTGAATTTTGAATACCGGCAACAATTTTTCTTATGTAAGGGCGAAAACTTGTATAATATTTATTTCGTAATTTTACAATCAACACCAATATTTTATAATAAAATATTTTAAGATATATATTTATAAATAATAATAATAAGAGAAAAATAATAAAAGAAAATTAAAATATATAAATATTATTACATAGATAAGTTGCTATGATGATACTAATAATAATTTATTTTTAAATAAAGGATATATATATATATATATATATATTACTTTGTTGATGGGTAATTTTCTGGTTTACATTTATGTTGTGCTTAAAAATAATAATAATAAATAAATAACTAAGATAAAAAAAATAAATATACATAAATAATAATAATAAAAAAAATTGTTGTTCTTTTGGTTAAAAATGTTGCTAATAATAACAATGATATCATATATATTTAACATAAATTGATTCCTTATAGTCATGTGGTAAGTATTTTTGCTGTATTTCATTAATGTATTCGTTTGTGCTTTTAATTAAGCCAGAACCTTCATTGTTGTTTAGCTTATTTTGGGAGCAGTTGAATGACAATTTTTTCCAATAGAATTTTTCCCCACTTGTACACATCATTCACGCCTTCTACTCAGTAAGCTACAGTCGGTAACAAAAGTCTCAGAACACTAGCAAAAATTCCTATATAAAAAAAGTACACTTAATACAGTTTTGTTAAATAAATCCTTGTCGAATCATGTTCTTAGATGGACTAAGAACAGAATTCGATAAGGTTTTATTTAATAAAACTGAATTAAGTGTACTTTTTTTATATAGGAATTTTCGCTAGTGTTCGGAGACTTTTGTTACCGACTGTATTTGTTTTGGTTAATGAATTCAAGACTCATAAATCAGTCTTCTGGCTTATTTATTCGAATGCGCATGAATTTATTTATCAACTTTTTTTTTTAAGCTTAACAGTTTATAACAATACGTCTATAATTAGTTCATTTTTTTTTTACCATTTTAACAATAATGTTTATAGCTTAACTTGATATATGCTCATTAAAAATATAAATATAAAAGACAACAATTAAAGAACTTTTATTTATAATGGATAAATTTGTCCATTTTTTTTTTCTAATTTTATTATCTTCTTACACGTTTTAAATTGTTGCTTATATTCTTCATTGATTTCGTATTTAACTGTCATTTTATTTCAACTTAAAATTTTTCGTTCAATGTCTACATAAATACACAATTTTCTCTCTTTTTCATAATTTTATATCGTTTTGTTTTTGTTTAAATTGTTTGGAATATGATGTATAGACATTTTATAATTTTATATACATAATTTATTCAAAATGTGTACTTTTCACACACACTATCTATGTCCCTGTTTCTACACACACACAAAAAAAAAAAAAAAAACTAAAATAAGGGGGTTTATTATTTGACCGAGATTTCTAAATATCACATAAATTTTAATTATGGTTATTACTCAATTTTTCATATTGTGATCCGTAGTTTATTTAAGGACACATACTTATACACATATATGTACTGTCCCAACATATTTCAAATAGTTTTACATTTTATTTTGCTGTTGTCTGTAATATTTTCAATATCATGCCATTTTTAAAAATATGTTATTTACAAATTTTTGGTTAAAATCAATAAGATTCTATATTATGTGTATATATATATATGTTTTATACTTCAAATATGTCCCTCACACATATCCGTATTACACATTCTTCTTATTTCGTGTAAATGAGATTATTCTTCATTGAGATGTAAACAAAGTCTTATATTGTTGTACATTTCACTATTTTACCCAATTACTTTTTGGGTACTGAAACTTTCACTCACAAACAAAATTAATTAATTAATAAATAAAAATGGATATGTTCAAATAATAAATAAATCATATACACATGCTTAGAGCCTTCGTCCAAGACAAAAATAATTTGGATACGCTCATTTGGGTTTATCCCACACGGGGAGGAAGTTAAATTTAAATGAGTTCTTTTACTTACATTTTTGACACACACAACATGCAATACTCATATTTATTTATTTGTTATACCTTATTACAAATTTCTACATTATTAAATAAACTAATTTGTCTAATTTGAAACATACAGTTATTTATTAAAAAAAAAAAAAAAAAAAAAAAAAAAAAAACATGAGTATATATATATATATGTCTATGCAATTCCCGAAGGCCAAGGGAAGTTTGTTACGTTTTCAGCAGCATTGTATGCCATCTCTGGCGGGTCCACTTTTTGCATGTTCAACGATTCAGTTGTCAGAACAACATTGCAATCATGTGCACATTTTAGTCATCATAATAGTATACAGACATCATTTCACATATTCGTACAATGAAAATTTCAACAATAATAATGATAACAGAGTGTTTTCAAAAATTTTAAGAAACAATTTTAATGCAAAGGTTGCTAAAAGTTTATTTAGCTAAAAGATTTCTCAGTGCAATGATTCTTTTGTGGTATTTATAGGTTTCAATAAGCTTTCTTTTCACACATTCACACACATTTTCCATATTTACACTTTTCGCACTTAACTTAATTTACTTAAACATTTTTGGTAAATAGTGATCAATCATATTTTGCATGAATGATTTGCCTTAGCCTGAAACTGTAAAAATTTTCACGCCAGACTCTTGCACAGATGATTATCTTTGATTTTTCTCTAATTATAACTACACCATATACATTCCCATTTTTAACATATTTAAATTGTATGCTCATTACATGTACTAAAAACTTACATTTTTTTTTTTTTCAAAAATAAAATAAAGAAAAAATAAATAAAATGAGTATTAATTATTTTATACATTCACACTGCTTACATAAAATATTTTAACAAAAAGAAAAAAAAAAAAAAAAAAAAAGGATTCCTCATATGTCTACAGACAACAACATACATATTATTTATTCACTATATTGCATTTGAAACATTTCTTTGTATTTATTAAATACATTAAATTAATATTAATAATGTATGTACATTTTGTGGCAACATCAGCGAGAAGCAAAGTTCTTCCTACACTTCATTATTATTGCCAGCTATGTTTTTCGTTACAATTTCCAAATATGCAATATGGATTTTGACTATTAATTTCAAATATTCAGAATACAATTTTTGAAACTATTGCAAATGTATATTTAAAAAAATATTGATTGCAAATTGAAATTGTTGCAAATGGACATTTTTAATATTGGTTGCCATTTGTATCCAATGTAGATCCTGTTTTCAGAAAGTAATGATTGATATTACTTAAAATATAAAACTGCAGTAAAAAAAAAAAAAAAAAAAAAATGCAAGAGCAATAATATGTATAATTAAAATGCTATATTTTATTAATTATTTAGCAACCTGTTTTCTTTTAGTGGAAAAATGTCATGACTTAATATATTATATTTGGTGCACCTTGTAAGAAAAGGTCTTACAAAATTTAATTATTGACATGTAATTTCTAATATATATATTTGTTTATTTTATCAGTTATAATATGCTATTTTCACAATTATTGCTTTCAACATGTTGTATTGTATTTGTAATTCTATAGGTGACCATATAATCAATGTTACTCATTTTATCCTATATAATCATGTAGGCATATTTTATTATTTTATTACTTCATTTTATTATACATTTTTGGATGGGATGTGTGCCGCGTTTAATACACTTTATAGTTCTTTATATTTTTCTTTTCTTTTTTTTTTAAAGAAAATTACACTGATAAAAGGTTAATATCCTTTAGTTTGGTGATAAATATTTTACCTCATGTAACATCAAAAACACATTAAAAGTTTCTCCCTTCTTTAAAAATTTTCTGGGTGAAGGGGAGAAATAGGTGATGTAGAAATCACATATATTTTTTAAAATTTTTATTTAATTTAATTTAAATCTATTTTTACGCTTTATATAATAAATTACTCGTATATTTAATATTACACTTTAATAAACGCCGAATTGTTTCTCCATCAATAAAATAAATAAAAAACGAAATGTGAAACAAAATCACTCTGCAAGCAAAATCTCATATAATTTCGTCTTATAAAGAATAACACACGGCTTATTTCATTTTTATGTTCTTCCTAAATGATAGGATAATCGATAACGTAATTTTATTCAGTTACTGAAAATTATCCTTGAACAGAATTAAATTGTATCTTATATCTGGGATAAACGTATTTTCACATTCTGCACGTGATATTTCAAAATCTCATTTGATCCATCCAATGAAATGATTTACATTTTTAAATTACGCTTAAAATAAACAAAGGTTGCGAAACGTATTTCATATTTGTTGTTTTATAACGGTTTGCTGTTACCATTATGTCTTAATAGTTTTTGTTTTCTGATTTGTCACAACTTCAGTAAATGTTATATTACATTGCTTTTCAATAATGATAGTAATAAATAAAATTTTAATGACATTTCGATGGCTTCAGTTAGGTAACTATGGTTGGTGATTTTTCTATGGTTAATATGCCTGGCACTTTTGTCATGAGAATTCAAAATTATTCAATAAATTTAAACTGAGCATTTTTTAAAACCTCATTTTTATGTGTTCTTGCTGGCGAAAAAATTATTTGCCAATATGTAATGATAATTTTGAATTCGGCATCGGTTAGCACTTTGGCGAAATTAATGAAGAAATCGGAGTGTCACTTCACCACCGTCATGTTACTCGTCAAGACGTCTTTGTGGGGGATCCTGGCTCTCCATACACTCCGTAATTAACTTTGAAAATTTATTAATTTTTATATTTACCTATATGGTCACAACATGTATGTTTATTATTTTTTAAAATATTTAAAGAAAGTAAACTGCAGTTTGAATAATGCCTATTTTTGAAGAATTCATGTGTTATTGCTGGACTATTTCGCAAGAACTCTAATAATATATTAAATTATCTACAATTTATCTGGCCAAGAAAATTATTAATATAACAACGATAGTCCCGGAGAACTCCGTAGAATTAACATAATATGAACTTTCTGTATTCTGAATACAGTATTCTGTATTACGAACGCTACTTTTGAAACCCATTCTATATTTACCTCTCTGTAAACTGAATATATGCAAACGGAATTCAGAGAATTTCCCTAGCATGGAAATTTGGAGCAATGCCTTTGCTCCCCAATGATAGATGAGAGACAACTGATCTTATAGGGAGTGATCAAAAAAGTATTATAGTTCCTTTTCCGCACACTCGGTTGGGCAGAATTATCTGTTCTGTTTCTTTCTTTCTTCTTGTTGGAAAAGGCAAATATTTTTATTTATCATTGAATTAAAGAAGCACAGCACTTTATAGAGTTCTTCCCATCAGAAAGAAACAAGTAATGCGAGGACGGGAAAATGTCGAAAAAGAGAATTACCGTCAAGCTCTGTGCCAGTTTTACAAGTAAAAAGCTCAAACCACTTGTGATTGGAAAAAGTGAAAAACCACAATACTTAAAAAAATGAAGATCGCATGATTTCCTGTGCACTGAACTATAAATCAAATCGAACAGCCTGCACGGCATTCAAAATACTCTCATAATGATTGGAAGGCATCAACAAGATGAAAAGAAAAAGAAAAATTATTTTTGTTGTTGGTTGGGTTTACCGTCGCACTCATACTGCGTAATGGGTAATTGTCGACCGTCTGGGACGCACCAACTAAGGATGGTCCAGAGGTTATGCCATCATAAATCTGATCCTCGACGGAGGGGATGGCCCCACGCTTCGGTTTAATTGGATCCCCAGAGGTATAATTTGTGTGGGAAAAGGAAGGACATTGCGACCAAGATGGATTTAAGTGCACCAGTCACCATTAATATACACGATAGTCTTTGGCCAGCTCGAGTATCAAACCCGCAATCTTCTAATTACAATCACGGTGCTCTACCGACCGGGCTTGCGCGATCCCCTCTTTTTGTGGATAATGCCACATCACGTACAAACATGCAACTGGGCAACATCAGCCTGAAGTATCTACTATCGAACTGTACTTCTATAACCCAACCACAGAAGAAAGAAGTAATTAAAACTTTTAAAGTTCACTAGTGGATTCATTTTCTGAAGAAAATGTCCTTGGTGACGGGGGAGGCAAATTTGGCAACCTAATTAACGAAGAAGGTCAATGAATGAATATTGTCCACTAGATATCAATGGCTGGAAAAGCAGTAGTTCCTTATACTACTAAAAGACGCTTCTACAAAACATAATTTCGATGTGAGAATGAACAGTCAAAAATAGAGGACCAAGAACCAACATCTGTAAGTGACTCGAGGTTAATTCTTCAGGAACTTCATACTGAAATTGAACCTACCTCGAAGACGATGAAAACCTATCGCTTCGCGACAACAGCATCATTGAAGAGGAGGAATTTAGTGAAGAAGAAGAAGAGCAATAAGACACCGATGAATCAAGAAGTATGATTACATTATTAATCAATATCTCTAAGGGATTCAGGAACTATTGAACTTTACGGCTGAACATGACACAGAGAAGCCTTTGCACTTCCTAAACAACTGAATAACATGTGATGCATGCTGCACGAGCATACACAGTGAAAAAACAGACTAAAGTTATTCACTTTTTCATGTAATGTCTGATTATTTTTCCATTTTAATGCAGTACAAACATAATTATATAGTAATTTGTATGTAGTAAGTGTATAATTATAAAATTTTATTGTATTTTTTGTAAAACTTCAAAAACGAAAAAAAAAAAATGTGTTGCTTATAGAGTACAGGTCCAAGTGAATTCAGTCTGACATTGCACTAGCCGCTAAATTTAAATTCATCACCTCCATCTCCATAAATGGTATGGCTAACTAGGCTAAGCGTTATTCTATACTGTTTATTAACTCTACGTGCCTTCATTTCCCAATATCCCTCTATAATGAACACCCCATAATCTGAACTTTTTTAGTCGCTCCCATGAGGTTCAGAATAGAGAGAGTGTTGTGCATTTATTATAGATGTACAGTTGGCAGCAAAATTATTCGAGCACTAGCAAAAATTCCTATGTAAAAAAAATACACATAATACTGTTTTGTTAAGTAAATCCTTGTCAAATCAGAATCTCAGACTGACTAAGAACATGATTCAACAAGGATTTATTTAACAAAACAGTATTAAGTGTACTTTTTTTACATAGGAATTTTTGCTAGCGCTCGAAAAATTTAGCTGCCGACTGTATATAATGAACAAAATGGTTCATACGTTTTGGTTTCGGTTTATAAAATCAAGGAACGCTGGGTATAGGATTGTAACAATGCTGCAATCTGATTGGTTGGCGAGAGGTTGGCGAGATTTTTGAATCGTGCCTTTTTTCTGTCAGTTACTCAACGAGTCAACAGCAACAACAAACAAGGATAAATGAGTGAAAGTTGGATACCCTACTTCAACATGTCTGGGTACTCTGCGTACAAGCTCTGGCAGTTCTACATTCTAAAGTGCGCCCGCCCACCCCCACCGAGACGTATTAATCCTGGACGACAGGACCAATGCCCCAGCCCACCCATTCCCGCTCTTCGATGTCTTTTTCTAGTCAATTTTGTCCTTTTGTTACTTCCGGTGTGAGCCTTTTTTTTTTTTTTTTTTTTTTTTTTTTTTACGCACTTGACATTGTGAGTTTTTTTTGGTTTCCTTCCCATGCTATTTCTAGGGGTTTTTTTTAGCTTTTTTCCCCTCTTTTTCTACATTCTTATGTGCCGTGGTCTAACATATACAGACACATACAGACACTAAGCGGTAGTCTAAGCATTTGACTATTTCACGTGCGCCATCTTCCTTGATTATTATTTTAAGGTATTTATGCTCTAAAAAGTCATGCAGCGTTAAAAAAATTTAAATAATCAAATACTATCAACGCGTAAGAGAATAATTTCACGCAATAGACAATCAAATTTTGCCATTCGTGTACTGTTACACAAGCAATATTCGATCTTCCGTTATAAAAGTTTTATAAAAAATTGATCTCCAAATCTATAAAAAATTTTAAAACTAAACAATTTATTTTAAATTCATTTTCTTTTCTTTTTTTTTTTTTTCATCGTTTTGCTTAGGTTTTTAAATTAGAAAAAACTTTGTTAAACTTTACATAACACACAGACTTACAAGCGTGTAAAAAAATTACGTATTTGAATTTGTGTTAAAAGTAGCTATAATTATACCATACGTAACCAAACTGCCCATAGCCGCAAGAATAAGATTTTTATCTAATGTCAAGCTATCGAGAAGCTTAAATTCAACAAACTGATCATTTATTTTTATTAAAAGGCGCAAATATTTCCATTTTTCAGCATTTTTTATTTCGATTTGATAGATAATTCTTTTTAATTGTGAACCTGTGTTTGATGCAAAGGATGCAAGCAAGCAGATAGCGACAAATCGTAAAAACCAAATTAATATACTCAAAATACGATATAAGTTCTGACATTGTTTTATATGCAAGAATGCTATATGTGTGATAAAATACTTTTCCAAGTAGAATGATAAAGGTGAGAAGTATTATATCATGTAGGGCTTTGTTGACACTGCATGTAAAGTTTGTTATTTCGGTACAGATATTATCCAAGCAATAGAAATCTATTGACTTCTGTTTTTCGAGAATTTTTTTTTGTTCCAATTATTTTGTGTTTCAGTGCTAAACAGAAGCAACAAAAATAAATAGGAACAAATGGGGTTATGTATCCCCAAAAATCTAGAAAAATGGAAAATGTATTAACTACTGAGATTAATAATGAGATGTTATCTCCAGAAGTGAAATTATTGTTGAATTCACTGAAGTTATAAGATGGATTCACAGTTACATACCACAAGCAATTTGTTGAAATAACTATAAAATCATTAATTATGAATACCAGTATTAATCTTATTCTATGTTTCATAATAACTTGTGATAGTGCAGTTGAATAAATTTTTCCCATGCGTTGGTTTAAATGATTAAAAATCTTCCTTTTAAGAAAAAACATAATTCTTAGGAAATATTCCAAAATCATGATCAATGTTAGAACATACTGAATTCTCTTATCTTCTATTTTAACAAAGCGGTGAATTATCAAATACAACTTATTAGCGTCGTTGCTAATTATAAAAATTGTTGATAAAATAAATAAAACAAGAGTCTTGCATTCCCATTTAAACTGTACAGCATAGACAAAACCATGCAGACTTAAGTAATAATTAAACAAATCTGTTATTTTTTGAGAATTTTTTGCCATTTTTTCTGAAGAATCTGACTGTATTTTAATATATATATATTTAATCTTTCTTTATTGTCTATTACGTAATTTCACACAGTTTTACAGAAAGCTAATGAACGAATAACATATTTTGGTACCTATATTTTCACTGAAAACTTTATGTTGAAATCACTTTGAAACTTGGCAAACAAGCATTTCTTTCCACGCGGATGAAACTTTGATATTCACTTTCTACGTTTTTCATTAATTTTATTTCATTTTATTGGCAACAAACACAAAAACTATTGCATAGACCTTTTTTTTTTAATGTGGCTGCACATCTCCCACAACCATTCGTTTAGAAATATTTCGCTGTTATGTATATAATTTCGAGGGCGCTTTCTTACCCTAACACCCTGACCGTAATAGTGTATCACAGTTCTTATATTATACTAAAATAATACTTCTTATAATTTCAGATCATTAATGCAGCCAAAAATAAACTTTATGATCAGTATTTATTACCTTAGTAATTCGAAAACAAGCTAAATATGTACTATTATTATTATTATTACTATTATTATTATTATGTATGCATTGTAAAAAAACAGCTGTTTAGTGAAAGGATATATCCGTCACAGACAGTTCGATGGAAGTACGTAATCAGTTTTTGCATTTTAGTGTTTTTTTTTTTTTTTTTTAGTTGATGTTTTGAAGATTAGCTTCTGGAACTTCCAATGGCAACCATCACTTTCTCATTCTCTTCCTCAAAGTATGTAAATTCCTTGCTTATAGGTGTACATATTTGTTATTTATATAATATTATTATGCTGAAGATGTTATATTGTTCAAGTACCACAAAATGATTTTGTTGTAAAATTTTGGGTTGACTTGTTTGTTATTATTAAATGTCTTCTATCTGAGACTGCTTCATTATGAGCTTGAATGCTATAAATTAAGTCTTTTGTTTATTTTGGTTAGTCTTTTAATAAATTTATTAATTTAAAAAATATTGATTACGCATTTACTTATTATCAAGTTTCTTTCTAGTTAGATATAATCTCCCAAATCAAATTAATCACACAGTTACAGATACTTTCTCTGAAATAATGTTCCATTATAATAACACGTGGTTTTAAGTTAGTGAAAAAAATTCCTTATTATTTCTTGCTTTTTATCTGAAATACATATGAAATTTTATATTATTTCAATACTAAAATGAAGTAATTTATCACTTTCTATAAAGCTGTGTTATACCACTTAAAAACTTGTTGAATGAAAGCTTTTGCATAAAACTACTCCGATAGCAACAAATCCTGGACATAATTTTATTAATTTATTTTATTTTTAATTCCATGTTTACAAAAATTAAAAAAGGAATTCAATTAAAATATAGCGATATTTTTAAATACTAGATACCTGTTACTTTTATATTATTGTACCAGAAGTTTCATGTTTGACAAAGTAAATATTTTCTATTAAAATCACACAATCAACTGATTCTGCCTAAAGGTTGTCTGAGTGAGTAATGTCCACCGGTTGTCGGCTTGGATAGCTCAATTGGTAGAGCCTTGACCTTGTAAGTCAAAGATCTGGGTTTCAACTCCCGGTCCTGGCATTATTTTCACTCAGTCGGAAAAATAAATTTCAATAAATATTTTCTGTTTAAAAACCGCGAAAATATAATTATATCCATATATACTAATCATAGGAAACAGAGTAAAAACTCTGCAAACATGTAAGTACATATATATTAAGTGAAGAATTATATTTCCAAGTTTAATTTAATTTTCCGTTTGTCTATTGATCCCACCATAAAGTACACTAATCTTGTAGATGAGAAAATAAAGTAGATTATTTGTGTATTTCAATCACAATTCATTAAATGTGGGGGTAAATTCAATGTTGAATGACATTTTAGTAGAAAGAAATTTAGAATGGTTTCATGCCGTAACTATAAACATAATTTTCAAAATATTTGTATAATTCCAAAAACAAATATTAATTTTATTTTGCGTTATACCTCCCATATCACGATTATTTTCTGTATATTTCTAGAAAATACTTTTTAAATTGAATTTTTATTGTTTTATGTTTACTTTATTCGAATTGATGAAAATGTTAAATTATGAAGTGTCAGTTAAATAATTGATGAATATTCGATACAACCAGTATTCTATGCCAAAATGAAGATATAACATAGCTTTTTCTGTTTTGTAAAAATTTCATAACTTTTTATGCCCTAAAGAAAATAATAATTTGTTGATATCGAAGGCATTGACGTACCATCATAGAAAATAGAAATCTTTTCCTAATAAAGAATTTTCAAATCAATCTTTTTGCATATTAGGTATATATTCAGAAACAACTATAGTAGAATTGATTAGTTTTAACCCTTTGACGTTTATTAATTTTCCACTAAAACCAAACATTTGACATCATTTAGCATCTTCCTTTTTTATCCAACAATTTTTCAATGTTTTTTTCTTGTTTTAAACGATTTTTTTTCTTTTTTTGTTAAGTAGATAGCAGTACTACTCCAAAATTTAACAAATGATTTTTCAGAAGATGCTAAAATTCAGAAGTTACTTGAATTTTCTCAGTAGGCGCGGATACATATTGCTACTTTGATGATTCACTCGCGTGTATTTTTTTTCACCTGATGAAGGGTCATGCCATTATTTTTGCGAGTTCTTGTAAATTATAATGTTTACTTAAAATGTTATTTATTTATCAAACTAATTATTTTTTTGTTTTTAGCCGGATTAACATATAGATGTTTCAAAACAAAAATTAAAAAATCATAATTTTCTATCGACATACTTAAGATAAGCTATGTGTCAAATAGTTATTTTTGAAATTAGTTCATCAAATTTTAAAAGAAAATACGTGCTGAACCTCAAAGGATTAATTGTGTAGGTTTTTAAAAGATTACAAAAATGAATTTTCGTACCTCTCTGTTCATATTTTAGCACAAATATCATTTTCTAAATAATAATCCAGTCAAAAATAAAATATAGGAGATGCTTTGCAAACAGGCAATAATAAAGATTAATTTGGAGGATACTTTAATTTTTGAAATAGACTATCCAAAAATTTTTTATTTTTATTTAATTTTTTACTGGTCCCGTTTTTCTCTTCAGAATAACACTTTTGCTGAAATATATGAAAGATAACATGTTTTTTATTCCCCCGAAATTTCAAGATAATTTTTTCAAGAATTCGTCTTGATATTTGGCAAAACGTCTAAATTTGAAAGTGTCTAAATATTTGTTGGTAGATTGTGTAGTGATTTGAAAACATTTAATGTTTTAAGAGAAAGGTAAAGAAAGCAATTATTTATAATGTAAATTTTTATAACATTTAAATTACTTATTTTAAATTTTTATAACATTAAAATTGTTTATAACAATATTAATGAAACAACAAACATAGATTTGCAAATACTAATTAAAGCGTCGTTTTAAAAATAATTAAGTATTTTAAAGCAATATGTCAGCAAAAAATTATTTATAGTTTAAATTAAAGCAATTGAAATAACACAAATAATCAACATATGGTAAGTGCACCAGTGATTGACACTTTTAGAGAAATCTCTGACGTTTTTAATGTTCTAGTAATCAGAAAATATTTTTTGGAAATCGTAAGTTAGTACATATGACATGAAAGACATTCAGAACCACATATATGTTAAAATATATACATTTGGTAACAATTATTTTTTTTTATGAATTTTTATTTGGCACCCACTTAATGTTCCAGTAATTGACACTGCCAGTTTTTAATTTTTTCAGTAATTGGCACCCTATGTTCCAGTGTTTGACACTGCTAGTTATTCATTTTACCAGTTATTAGCACCCTATGCTCCAGTGTTTGACATAAAAGGTTAAAATTCTTACATGTAAAATATATGATTTTATTATTTTTCTTATTTATTAATTATTTCAGGTTAGATGTCAATTACTGGAGCATGCCAGTCACTGGAGCACCTACCCAAAATACATTTTCATTAACACTAAATAAAAAAAGGGTTTTCTAAGAACAGCTAAGAATTTTGAAGAATTTGCTGTGTACAACAATGATTCACATATTAAATTAAATCAACTAAAATCACATAAAATAGCAGATTTCATCAGCATAAATACTCTTTCTCAAATATTAACCAAAATATTATTTTAGAAATATTTAATATTCGAGAAAATAAATAAGTAAAATACTGATTCATTATTTAATTGTAATAAACAGGAAACACAAATACTATGCTCACGTAATCAGCATAAACTTACTTGTACAACCACTAAATGAAACAGTTATTTATAAGCATTTAACATTTTGCGAGAAACAGTAAGAAAATCAATAATTTATAATTTAAATTTAAAGTTACAAAAAATAACACAAAAACATACGTACATTATCAGCGTAAACACACACACGTTAGTTATTTGGAAATAATAATATATTTTTAGTAATTTCGTATGGGTAACTAAATGAGAGTCATATTTTAAATTAAAGAAACCGAATTTTCATCAAAAATGCAGTACAAATTTGCTTCTGCAAACATTCACCAAAAGTAATTTAGAAACATTTATTGTTTTAAGACAATAAACAAAATAACACTGCTCTGCATATTAATCGGCCCCAATACAATTTCTACAAATTCTTAAGTAAAATGACTTCCTGAATCCAAATATGACGTCTATTTTGCCCCATCAACCACTGTCTTTTTTTTTTTTTTTTTTTTTTTTTTTTTGTGTGTGTGTGTGTGTGTGTGTAGGGAGAGGGGGGGCACCCGATTCCTATTTTTATCATTGTTTGGTGACTTTATGAATGTGAATTTGATTTGGAGGGCAGAAAGGATTATTTTACTGTTAAATATCTTCTGAGAGGCAACAGAGATGAAAAATTCTAAAACATGAACATTTATAGCAAGGAGAAAATTTAGTGCGGAATTTGTCACTGAAATTATAAATCACATATATTATATTTTATTAACATACTATTATTATTATCTATTATACATTATATTTTTTTGTTTTTAAGTGTTAAAATTATTCTTTTCTATCCTCCAAACCAAAATCATGTCCATAAAGTTACCGAATAGCGATAAAAATTGGGGGAAGGGATGGCGTTCCCAGAAAACAGTGAGTGATTTGGCAAAATGGTGGTCATATTTGAATTCAGGAGGTCATTTTACACAAGAATAAGCAGGAATGGTAACAATGCTCGAATTTTTTTTTTTTTTTTTTTTTTTTTTTTCAGCACAATGTAATTATTCATCATTTGATTATAATTAACAGAAAACATAACAAATGCATACGTAGTTAACCTGAAAAACCACTAAATGAACTAATGATTTATAAACATTTATCATTTTGAGACAATCAGTAAGTAAAAGAATAATTTATAATTGAAATTAAAGCAACAGAATTAACATAGAAATATACACATATTATCATCATAAACACGCACAAACAATAAATTAATTGATGATTTGGAAACAACAATGTATTTTGAGGCATTTTGTATGGATATGAATCACATTTCAAAACTAACCATTTAAAATAACATAAAAATCATATATTATTAGTATAAAAACATTTTTCGGAAAAAAATAAACATTTAGTATATTGTCGCTATCATAAATCGTCTTCCATATCTTTTTGTATATCCATAGATTGACTTAGACAGTAATTTATTTAAAGTAATTTCACGCTTACTGTGCGGATTGGTGGAATTTTAACCAATAGACGTTGAAATATAGACATTTGGAAAGCCGCAGAAAGTGAATAACAGCAACGTCACCAGTCGTTCGATATACAGCAAAATTGAATCAGAATAATTTTGTAAATCTATCTCAGGTTTGGTGCATTATTATATCATACAAGCTGAGATACTGCTTTTCCGTAAATAATTAAAACTGCTGCATATAACGGCTTCATCTGGTTGTCCGATATGCAACCAAATTGGTTCAGCATAATTTTTCCTAATCAAGTTTGATGCAATTTTTATTAAAATCACACAATCAACTGTGGAAGAAAATCATATTTATTGAAATTTTATTTTTCCGACTGAGTGAAAATAATGCCTGGACCGGGAGTCGAATCCCGGATCTTTGACTTACAAGGTCAAGGCTCTACCAATTGAGCTATCCAGGCCGACAACCGGTCAGCATTACTCACTCAGACAACCTTTAGGCAGCAACATCTCGGCCTGAATAGCTCAATTGGTAGAGCCTTGACCTTGTAAGTCAAAGATCCAGAGTTCGACTCCCGGTCCAGGCACTATTTTCACTCAATCGAAAAAAAAAAAATAAATAAATAAATAAGTTTGATGCATTTAGACTATCATAAAAGCTCTGATATTTCCTTCCAGTAAACGGAAATACATTGCTGCATAACAGGATCACCCATTATCCAATATGCACTTAATAAACTGGAAAAAACACAATCTTTCATTACGATTATAATGCATATAAATTTTTGTGCACCTATATGCTATATAAACTGAGATATAACCTTCCATTAAATGAGAAAAATTGCAGAGTAGTAATGTATCTGTTGAGCGATATACTGCAAAATTTATTCAGCACTAAGTTAAATCAAACTCCACTACATATAAACTTATATTTAATTTCGTCCATTAGTTCGTGTGATACAGTGCCCACAAAGTTTTGGTAATACACACAAACAAGACATTTTCTAAAAATATTCAAGACAAAACGTGTAAATTCATCGAAAAACTGGATTTGAATTTAAAATTTTTCTCGAATCCAGTCCAAAGCCTTCTTATGCACAGCCTAACGTAAAAAATGATTACGAAACAGTTTATATTTCGTAATAATAAGCAATTTAAATAAAATTTTATAATTTAAATTAAAGCAAACAAAATATATAAATAAATAAATAAAAACTCTTACAACATTAAAATAAACACACTTTTGCAAACACTGAATAATATAGTAATTTAGAAACCTTTAATATTTTGTGACAAATAATTATAATTTACAAAAACTAAATCGAATAACGCTTCACAGACATTTAATTGCACAGGTCTACAAGAAAATGCTCGCAAAATTTATTTGATAATTTTAGCTGATACATATGTTTTTTGGTGTGCTGATTTTTAGTTTACCTTTTTCTGAGCTCATTTGGTTCAAATTACCCCCAAAGAATTACACTGCTCAGCATGAAAATTGCACCCAACACAATTTTGGCAAATTATTATGTAAAATGAAATCCTGAATCCGAATATGACGTCCATTTTGCCCTAACACCCACCGTTTTTTAGGGAAGATCCCTATTTTTATCACTTTTTGGTAATTTTATGTCTATAAATTTGGTATTTAGTGTGTGTGTGTGTGTGGGGGGGTATTTTAACTGTTAACCTTTTTTGAGGGACTGCAAAGTTGGAAAATTCTAAAGCACCAACATTTGCGACAAGGGGAAACTTTAGGGGTGTGTGTGTGTGGGGGGGGGGGATTTGCCACTAAAATTATATATTGCATGTCTTACATTTTTTTAATCTATTATTAATGTTAATTTTTAAAGATTATATATATATATATATATATTTTAAGTGTTAAATTAATTCTTTTTCCTAAATCAAATTTATGGCCATAAGATTACTGAACAGAGATAAAAATTGGGAGAGGGGTGGTGTCCCGAGACAATGGTGGGTGACTGGGCAAAATGGAAGTCATATTCATATTTAGGAGGTCATTTTACATAAGAATCAGCAAGAATGGTATCAGGGGTCGTTTTTTTTTTTTTTTTTTTAGTGCAGCGTTATCAATAATGGGGGTTGTTATTTAAAAAAAAAAAAGAACGCAGTTGAAGCGAGTTTTAATATGTAGACTAAACCCCTAAGAAAAATCTAACTATACTCTTGTAAACTAGACGTTAATATTAATTAAGTTAGTCGGCGGATGTTTTTTTTTTTTTTTTTTTTTTTTTAGCCAAGTGTACGTTAGGGATAATTTAACAAGAAATCAAAAATTCTTTAACTTTACTATTTGATTTCCTACACCACATAAACTTTTTAAATTTTGTAGAACTTTTAATGCAATATTTCGAAACAATTTCCAATTTAAAAAGAATAATATATATTTTCGCTAAATATGTAACTGTTCAGACATCAACAAGGATTTAAATTTTTAAGCTTTATTGTATGTTTAATGTTACAAAATAGTTAGTATTTTATTTAGCTAGTGTTTGTACAACTGTTGTAATATTGATGCTGTCGGTATTTTTTCTGTTATTTAGATTGTTAGATTATGAATCATTATTTTAGTTACACATTGAGTCAAATAACACAGGTCAACGTCTAAAATTTTTATTTAATAATTTTGGCTGATCTTTGAGTTTTTTGGCCCGCTGAAACCGAAACTGAAGCCAGTTTTTCTCTGTCACGTATAGATTTTTATAGAGTGCCTACCAAAAAAATTTCTTCATTTTTGATAATTTCTAGTTTGTCCCTTTAATTAATTACAGTTAATCATAGAAAAAATACTACAAAAATTACCATATAATTATACTGGTGGAAGAGTCATGGAAGTAATTGTGTCGCTAGACCACTGATGCCAGATTAGGTATTTTGTCCCCATTTTGGGGATTATCGAGGATTCTGGGGACAATTTTGGAGACCAAATGTTTGTGGGGACTTTTTTGGAGAATTCTAAAATTTTTGGGGACAAATCTGTGGAGTTCTTCAACTTTCTGTCAATGTTGGCAACGTAATGATTTATCCCTACGACCAGGCGATTTTCAATAGCTTTATTGTTATTTGGGGATTTTTTTCAAAAATTGCCTTCATTTGGGGTAAAATCTGAACTTAAATCCACTTAAATCTGCTTGATTTTTTTTTTTTTTTTTCCTTTTTAGTAGAAATCAAGTTGGGGATTTTTTCGAAAAAAAAAAAAAAAACCTTGATTTGGGGAAATTTGAAGACCTGTTTGGGGAAATAATTTTCGACAATCTGGCATCACTGCTCTAGACATTCTGTATAGAGAAAACCTATACGCGATAGAGAAAAACTGGTTTCAGTTTCAGTTTTAGAGCACCAAAAAACATAGGGGTCAGCCAAAAATATCAAATCAAATTTTTAGATGTAGACATGCTGTGATGTAAGTTTATCCAGTACAGGTATAGTAATTTTCCGTCAGACAGTTCGGATTATACTTTATACGTCGTCATATTTCCATATAAGTGAAAAAGTTTTCTTCTTCTTGTGTTGTTCGCCGCCAGACATCTGATTTATATAACTTTTACTAAAATACCCAAGATTCTACCCAGAAGTGTTAAAAAACAACTTCAAGAAATCGATGAAGATCGACACAAAATGTGTACAAAGTGTTTTATTGAAATTGCTGCATAAAATAAGTAAAAAAGGTGCCCCTAACGGATAATTTTTTTTAAGCCTACATTCGTAGGTCTTATAAACAGAAGCGATCAGAAAAGAATGATTAAAGATAAAGTTTCAGCCAAATTCAAAAATCAGGATTACATGTTGGCATATAATTTTTTCGCTAGCAAGAACGCATAAAAAGTGGTTTCAAAAAACGTTGAGCTTAAATCTATTGAATAATTTTAAATTCTCATGACAGAAGTGCCATGCATATTAACCATAGAAAAATCGCCAAACATAATTACCTAACTGAGGCCATCGAAATGTCATTAATATTTTAATTATTACTATAATTATTGAAAGCAATGTAATATAACATTTACTGAAGTTGTGGGAAATCAGAAAACAAAATCCATTAAGACAGAATGTTAACAGTGAACCGTTATAAATCAACAAACATAAAATACATTTCGCAGTCTGTTTATTTTAAGAGTAATTTAAAAATATAAATCATTTTATTGGTTTATTGGATGGACCAAATGAGATTTTGAAATATAACTTGCAGAAATTAAAAATACGTTTATCCCTGATATAAGATATAAATAAAATTACATTGAGGTTGACATTTATAAGAGACTGAATGAATTTTGCAAAGGGAGAAAGAATTCTGCTAATATTAAAGACTGAAATTGAATATAAAATTCTAAAAAATATATATGTGATTCCTACATCACACATGCGTTATTTGGCACTATGTGCAAATAAAATAATGATTTATAATTTCTAAAGAACGCAAAAAATGCCTACAACATCACTACGGATACAGTTGTAGTGATAGTAATAGTAAAGATTAAAAATTTAAATCATTGTTTATGTTTGAACAGCTATATATGTAGCAACATTATAATTTATTCTTTATAAAAGAGAAATTGTTTCCAAATACTACATTAAATGTTCTGCACTATTTAAAAGGTTTATATGGAGTATGAAAGCAAATAATTAAGTTAAAGAATTTATTTATCTAGTTAAATTATTCCGAAACGTACAGTTGGAGAAAAAATGATAATAAATAAAATAAATGCTACCGCCAGCTACTCGTTCGCTAATCATTCTATAAAAATGCGGGTCATGCCAATCAATTAGTATTAGCGTCTAGTTTATAACAGTGCAGTTAGAGTTTGCTTAGGGGCTAGTCCACATATTAAAACTGGCATCGACTTGATTTTTTTTTTTTTCCAATAGCAACCCTTTTTTTTGACAATTTTTTGGAGTTATTTGGATCAATTTAAAACGAAAAAAGGCACAATCTATATATTTTATTCAAGATATATATTTTTTTCACATATATATTATTTCTTTTAATTTTTGTTTATTAATTTTTGTTGATTTATTTTCATTTATTTATTTATGTAGTTTTCCTGCTGTTAGGGGAACATCACTTGTTATCCTTCATCTATAACCTAGCATACACATGAATTAAAATAGTTATTCAAGTAAGTTTAGATGCATACATAATTTTTTAATTAGCATTACTTTAGTTAATTTTATATTTAAAATTGTCATACTTCTTTTTCCGGTTAATATTTGAATTTATATAGTACTTTTCTGTGTGAGTTCTTAATTTTATTTTTAAAATGTAGAAATGACCCTCTAGCATATTTTTGTTTCTATCCCTAGCAAGAATTAGTTAAAAGTGTATAAACCATGCATTTTTCCGAATCGTCTTGATCTCACAAATCCGAATAAAGTTAAAAATGAGGTAAATTTTAATGTGCAGACGAACCCCTAAGAAACATTTAACTATTGCATTGATAACTAGACATTTTTACAAATCGATCAGCACCAGCAGCATATTTCTAGGCAAAATTAGTCGAGGTTGGCTCTTTTTTTTTTTTTTTTTCTTTCTTCTTTTTCTGACAATACTATAAAGTTCTTGAAAAGCTAATTAGTTTAGAAAAATAATTTTATTTATGTGTTTGTGGCATTGAATCAGTCTCACCTTTAAATCCAGTTACAGAAATCTAAACGTTTAAACTATGACTTATGTAATTATTTTTTTTTTTTTTTTCAGTCAAATTAGATCGCACAAATGTGATTTAATAAAAATGTATAACCCGCTGGAACTTTTGTGATAAAAAACATTTTAATTTTTTACAAAAATGTGTTCTTAGCATTAAACATTACACAAACATCTATCTATATATCTATCTGTCTATGCAGATGCAGATGCACAGAGAGAGAGAGAGAGAGAGAGAGAGAGCAATCAAACAAGAAGTCTGAAAAGTTATAAAATGTTTAAATTTTCTTGACAATTTGTATTTTAAATCTTATATATTTTTCGATTAAATATATATTTCAAATAAATTTAGGGACATAATAAGTGCATCATGTTAAACCAAATATTTTACAGAAATACACTGGCGTTTATATAATACAATAACTACAGGAGTAACAAATTCACATCCTTATATTGTTGTTAAAAGTTGCAATAATTATACCATAAGTAATTAGACTTCCTACTGTTGTAAGAATGAGATTTTTGTCAAGTCGAAGACTATCCAAAAGCTTAAATTCAACAAAACTATCACTTAGTTTTGTAACAAGGCGAAAGTACTTCATGTTATCTTCTTTTTTTACATCAAAATTGTAAATAAGTCTTTTAAGTTCTGCACTTGCTTTACATGTTGATGAGGCAAACGAGCAAATCGTCACAAATCGTACAAAATAAATTATGATGGTCTATATACGACTCAGTGACATCAATTTTGTAATAGATTCCGCAACGAGGATGTAGTAAGCGCTGTGAAACATTCTCCCGAGTAGAATAACAAAAGCTAGAAGCAATATATCGTGAAAGGTTTCATTGATATCAGTAGTTAAACTGATAATATCGGTACAAATTTTATCCAAAGTACTAACATCTACATTTCTCCCTTTTTGGAATAGTACTTTCTTTAATCTGTTTAACCCGTGTTTGAGTAAGAAACAAAAACAACAAAAATAAATAGGAATAAATGGTATTATAGAACCCCAAATTGCCAGACACCCGGAAAAAATATTAAAAAGTGTATACGTAGAGCGATCCGTCATACCTAAATACCAAATGCATATTGTACAAAGAATGCAAATATCGTTTATAAATAGACCGAGTACTAATATATTTCTGTTCGTTACTGTACTCTGCTGAGAATACCTTGAAAAAACTTCTTGCGTACGATATAATAAACAATGAAACTTTTTCCTTTTCAAGAAAAATAATACTCTAAGTAAATACTCAAGAATTTTAATTACTGTTAAAATATTATTATTTCTTGAATTTTC
The DNA here is from genome assembly GCA_963930645.1 of Salticus scenicus. Lineage (NCBI taxonomy): Eukaryota > Metazoa > Arthropoda > Arachnida > Araneae > Salticidae > Salticus > Salticus scenicus. The sequence continues at coordinate 121,178,333 of OZ005661.1, forward strand.
CTTAACCATAAGCCGTCTTAATATTGAATACAGTCTGTTTATTTCATTGATAAAGATAAAAGATGCTAATGTAAAAAATAAAATAAAATTACTGAATTTCCATTTAAATTTTACGGCAAGTTCAAGCCCATGAAGGCTGAGATATATGTCTAACAAACTGGAAAATTTAGGCATATTTATTATTTAAAAGATATTACTTTCGGCGATTTAGAATTTTGATTCTTTTTTATTTTTTTCATATATCTTCAAAATCTGAATTGTGAATAAAATTAAAAAGTAGATAAATTTTACATATTAAATAGGGAGGAGAAAAACATTGTGATTATATGTAAAAATATAAAAAATAATAATAATCAAAATATTATTAAAGAATTTGTGAATATAAAAGAAAGAATTAAAGAACTTATTAAAAACGTTATTTAAAAAGCAAATATTTCTATCACCAAAATTTAATAAATTCTAAATATGTAAAGTGTATTTTTCCTTTTTATTTTTTGTTCAATTTCTGAAAAACAAATGAATCTCAGTGATATACACCGAAGTACATGACAGCTTTACAAAATAGCTTCATCGTCACTAATTTGAAACACTCATTTGCTCGTTAATGATATTATTTTAACTGAAAGAAAATTGTACGTATTATTAGCTTTGGCTTAATCAACGTGAAATAAAAATTTATCTTAATCTGGTACACAATCACAATAAAACTGATAGCAAATATTTAAAATAGTAATCATCCAACATTTCAACATTATTAAAGAATACTGAAATTATTATTATTATTATTATTATTTTTTTTTTTTTTGGGGGGGGGGGGGGAATAGCTGCTAAAAATGCGAATCGTATTTCTTAATGTTAATAACTTTTCCGTTATTCATTGTTGATAGTTTCACTTCAAGTTAAAGCAGTTCATACGTAAAAGTCTCCAGATGAGCCGATATATGTCATAAGAATACTAAAATAATATTTATTCAAATCTATCAAAAATACGGTCACAATACGACTGACAGTTTGTATTTAAGATATATTAAACACAAATTATAATACAATCATGGTATTTTGAATTACTTCTTTGGCCTTTTATAATTGATAGAAATTCTAACCGTATTTTGCATTATTAATAATACTTGCATTGTTTATCATAATAATTTTAATTCAGAGTTAAATCAGTTCACAATGTAAAGTCTGCAGATGATCTGAAATATACCGCATCAAACTTTTTCACAAATTCATTACAGTATTAAATACTGAAAATTTATGTTGTTTTCATAATAGAATAGTGATTTTAAAAGATGTAATACATTATTTCTCTCTCAACATATTTACTACATAGCTTAATATGTTCAAAATTGCTTCGTTACTTTTAATAAATTTCATTCAAAAATATTGATTTCAAATATTTACTTTCCATTTTTATTTTCTGATGACAGGAAGCTTGTTAACAATCTTCAGACGTGATTTGCATAAAAATATAGGAATCTTCGGAAGTAAACTTAAACGATAGTTAATTTCATTTCATAATAAATGTCAATTGTACAATTTCTGATGGGAAGAAATTGTTGCATAAATGACCGGCATCCAAATTCTATGTATCAATGGGTTCAAAGCAAATAAATATATTTTTATGTTTATAATTTATTATGGTTGAAATATTATTGTATTTTTCATTAAAAAAAAAAAAAATCACTTAAGTAATTGAAGGTTAATCAATACAGGTAATATTCGTGAGGACCTTAAAATACACAGAAACCTTTTCACTGCAAAAATTCATTTTCTAAAAAGCACAAAGATGAAATAATTAGTAAAAAAGCTTTTATATGTCAGTCAGTCAAACCTATAGTCCTGAAACAAACATTATGTAATAAACACAATGGTTTACATTTTAGGTTCACTAATTTATTTTCCTTATTGAAAATAATAGAAATAACACTGCTGGTTTATGTACAGGGTTCACAAAATCATACGATCAATACACTGCAGCCTATGGGAGACTTTCTTTACAGTCAGTTTTAATATACCTTTACACTGCAAAAATGTAACAATATCAATATATATATATATACAAAGTGATAGAAAACAAAAACTAGACTGATAATAAATTGCCATCATAATTCACATGAGCCTAAAATAATAATTAAACGACTGTAATATAAGTAACTATTAATATTTTAAACAGGATATGAAAACCTAGAACAATATAAATTTCATATAGATATGAAAACAAAAATATTACTTATTTTAATATAATTCTAGTTAATAAACAATCTATATTGTTTATTAACAATAAGGAGCTTATTAAGAATATAATCAAGAGTGTTCTTCACGATCATTATTTTTATTGTTGTATATTAAGTGCCTAAAATCATGCATATTTAAAAAAATTAAATGTGTCTTAATTCATCAGACGCCGTTATATTTATATATATTGACGTCTTAAAAATTAACGTGTTACTTGAATTAATATATACTATATAAGTATATATATATATATACATATATATAGTGTCTTCTGAAGAACTGGGACGTCATTTAAATTATTTGAATATACATGGTTCTGGACAACAAATGCACGTATGTTATTAAAATACCTAATTATTATCATTGTAGTGTGAACCTGAAACCAATTAAGGCTTCAGTATAAATTGGTTTAATGAAAATTCGATTTTTTAATGTACTTGAAGTTAATGAAGTATGTAAATATTTATACAATAATCTCTTTATAATTTTAAGCAACATGTAACATTAATAGTTTATTTCAGTAAATTTAAAAGAAAAAAAATTATTTTTTTACAATAATACAATAACTACAGGAGTACCACATTCATATTCTTATATTGTTGTTAAAAGTTGCTATAATTATACCATAAGTAATTAGACCTCCTACTGTTGCAAGAATGAGATTTTTGTCAAGACGAAGACTATCCAAAAGCTTAAATTCAACAAAACTATCATTTAGTTTTGTAACAATGCGAAAGTACTTCATGTTATCTTCTTTTTTTACATCGAAATTGTAAATAAGTCTTTTAAGTTCTGCACTTGCTTTACATGTTGATGAGGCAAACAAGCAAATCGCCACAAATCGTGCAAAATAACTTATGATATGCCATATACGATACAGTGACATCAATTTTGTCATTGATTTCGCAACGAGGATGCTGTAAGCGTTATGAAACATTCTACCTAGTAGAATAACAAAAGCTAGAAGCAATATATCGTGAAAGGATTCATTGATATCAGTAGTTAAACTGATAATATCGGTACAAATTTTATCCAAAGCACTAACATCTACATTTCTCCCGTTTTGGAATAGTACTTTCTTTAATCTGTTTAACCCGTGTTTGAGTAAGAAACAAAAACAACAAAAATAAATAGGAATAAATGGTACTATAGAACCCCAAATTGCCAGACACCCGGAAAAAATATTAAAAAGTGTATACGTAGAACGATCCGGCAATGCTAAATACCAAATGCATATTGTACAAAGAATGCAAATATCGTTTATCAGTAGAACGAGTTTTAATGCATTTCTGTTCGTTACTGTACTCTGCTGAGAATGCTTTGAACAAACTCCTTGCGTACGATATAGTAAACAATGAAACTTTTTCCTCTTCAGGAAAAATAATATTCTAAGTAAATACTCAAGAATTTTAATTACTGTTAAAATATTATTATTTCTTAAATTTTCCTTTACCATAAGCCGTTTTAATATTGAATATAGTTTGTTTATTTCATTGATAAAAATAAAAGATGCTAATGCAAAAATTAAAATAAAATTACTGAATTTCCATTTAAATTTTACGGCAACTTCAAGACCATGAAGGCTGAGATATATGTCTAACAAACTGGAAACTTTAGGCATATTTTTTATCGCTTTTTTTTTTCTTCAGTTTAAAAGATGTTATGTTCGGCGATTTAGAATTTCGATTCTTTTTTTCATATATCTGCAAAATCTGAATTCTGAAGAAAATTAGAAAGTTGATAAATTTTACATATTAAATAGGGAGGAGAAAAACATTGTCATTATATGTAAAAATATAAAAAAAAAATAATAATCAAAATATTATTAAAGAATTTGTGAATATAAAAGAAAGCATTAAAGAACTTAATAAAAACGTTATTTAAAAAGCAATTATTTCTATCACCAAAATTTAATATATTCTAAATATGTAAAGTGCATTTTTCCTTTTTATTTTCTGTTCAATTTCTGAAGAACAAATGAATCTCAGTGATATACACTGAAGTATGTGATAACTTTACAAAATAGCTTCATCGTCACTAATTTGAAACACTCATTTACTCGTTAATGATATTATTTTAACTGAAAGAAAATTGTACGTATTATTAGTATTGGATTCATCACAATAAAACTGATAGCAAGTATTTAGTATTCATCGAATATTTCAACATTATTAAAAAATACTGAAATCAATATTATTATTTTTTTTTTTTTTTTGGGGGGTGGGGGTGGGGGGGGGGATAACTGCTAAAAATGCGAATCGTATTTCTTAATGTTAATAACTTTTCCGTTATTCATTGTTGATAGTTTCATTTCAATTTAAAGCAGTTCATGGGTAAAACTCTCCAGATGAGTCGATATATGTCATAAGAATACTAAAATAGTATTTATTCAAATCTATCAAAAATACGGTCACAATACGACTAAGAGTTTGTATTTAAGATATATTTAACACAAATTTTAATATAATCACGGTATTTTGAATTGCTTCTTTGGCCTTTTATAATTGATACAAATTCTAACCGTATTTTGCATTATTAATCATAATTTTAGTTCAGAGTTAAATCATTTCAAAATGTAAAGTCTGCAGATGATCTGAAATATACCGCATCAAACATTTTCCCAAATTCATTACAGTATTAAACACTGACAATTTATACTGCTTTCATAATAGGATAGTGATTTTAAAAGAAGTAATACATTATTTCTCTCTCAACATATTTACTACGTAGCTTAATATGTTCAAAATTGTTTCGTTACTTTTAATAAATTTCATTCAAAAATATTGATTCCAAATATTTACTTTCCATTTTTATTTTCTGATGCCTGGAAGCTTGTTAACAATCTTCAGAACTGATTTGCATAAAAATATAGGAATCTTCGGAAAACTTCGGTAGTAAACATAAACGATAGTTAATTTCGTTTCATAATAAATGTCAATAGTTCAATTTCTGATGGGAAGAAATTGTTGCACAAATGATCGACATCCAAATTCTATGTATCAATGGGTTCAAAGCAAATAAACAATAGAGACGTAAGTTAAAAAATGAAATTAAATAATTAAACTAAAATATTGCATTTTATTAATATTTAGATTCAATCTAACAAATATAGAATTCAGATACTATTTCACAGTTCATATAAAGGACTAAATCAAACAAAAATATCTTTCTACTTTTTGTTCAATCCAGGTTTAATGTAGCTCTAATTTTTCGGAAATGCATAAATAAAATTAGAAATTTCGTTTTTAATTTATTCGAAAATGCAAAAGGAGACATTGGCAAGACTATGTAATTACAAACGTATTCAAATATATATTTAATTCTATATCGTTAATGCAATTGTATCGTTATATTGCTCTTCATATATCGTTATCTTACCTTATATGTTGGTATATTTCAGTGTTTAACTGTTCAAAAATATCGCTTTTTTTTTTTTTTTTTTTTTTTTTAACAGGTAAATTATATTATGGACGACCTTGACAGTATGTTATTATCAATTTAATGTGCGTTAAAATATAAAATATTTCATTTACACTAGAAAGTTAAAGTCACCGTTCTTGAGACACTCTTTCAAATATGTTTCTTATTACTTTACTATGAAATACTTCGATTCAATAACAAACAAGTTTATATCTTTTTATAATTATAATTTATTATGGTTGAAATATTATTATATTTTCCATTTTTAAAAAAAATCACTTAAGTAATTGAAGGATAATCAATACGGGTGATATTCTTAAGGACCTTAAAAAATACAGAAACCTTTTCACTGCAAAACTTCATTTTCTAAAAAGGACAAAGATGAAATAATTAGTAAAAAAGCTTTTATATGTCAGTCAGTCAAACCTATAGTCCTGAAACAAACATTATGAAATAAACACAGTGGTATACATTTCAGGTTCACTAACTCATTTTCCTTATTGAAAATAATAGAAATAACACCGCTGGTTTATGTAGAGGATTTACAAAATCATACGAAAAATACACTGCAGCCTATCAGAGACATTCTTTACAGTCAGTTTTAATATACCTTTACACTGCAAAAATGTGGCGATATATATATATATATATATATAATTTTGAATAGAAAGTAATAAAAAGGTGTAAGAGTTAATGATAAGTGGACGTGATTATCATAAAGAAAAAAAATAATAAATGCAACAACAAGAATTAAATTATTAAAAAAACATTTGTAAAAATAACATTTCATGTGAAAATAGTTTTATATATATATAACTAAAGAAGTAGTAGAAAACAAAAACTAAACAGATAACAAATTGCCACCAGAATTCACATGAGCCTAAAATAATAATTAAACAACTGTAATAAAAATAACTATTAATATTTTAAACAGGATATGAAAACCTAGAACAATATAAATTTCATATAGATATGAAAACAAAAATATTACTTATTTTAATATAATTCTAGTTAATAATATTATTCTAATATAATTCTAGTCTTATTAAGAATATAATCAAGAGTGTTCTTCACGATCATTATTTTTATTGTTGTATATTATGTGCCTAAAATCATGCATATTCAAATAATTTAAATGTGTCTTAATTCTTCAGACGCCGTTATATTTATATATATTGACGTCTTAAAAATTAAAGTGTTACTTGAATTAATATATATATGTATATATATATATACATATATATAGTGTCTTCTGGAGAACTGGGACGTCATTTAAATTATTTAAATATACATGGTTCTGGACAACAAATGCACGTATGTTATAAAAATACCTAATTATTATCATTGTAGTGTGAAACTGAAACCAATTAAGGCTTCAGTATAAATTGTTTTAATGAAAATTCGATTTTTTAATGTATTTGAAGTTAATGAAGTATGTAAGTATTTATACAATAATCTCTTTATAATTTTAAGCAACATGTAACATAATTAATTTATTTCAGTAAATTTAAAAGAAAAAAAATTAATTTTTTACAATAATACAATAATTACAGGAGTAACAAATTCACATCCTTATATTGTTGTTAAAAGTTGCAATAATTATGCCATAAGTAATTAGACTTCCTACTGTTGTAAGAATGAGATTTTTGTCAAGTCGAAGACTATCCAAAAGCTTAAATTCAACAAAACTATCACTTAGTTTTGTAACAAGGCGAAAGTACTTCATGTTATCTTCTTTTTTTACATCAAAATTGTAAATAAGTCTTTTAAGTTCTGCACTTGCTTTACATGTTGATGAGGCAAACAAGCAAATCGCCACAAATCGTACAAAATAACTTATGATATGCCATATACGATACAGTGACATCAATTTTGTCATTGATTTCGCAACGATGATGCTGTAAGCGTTATGAAACATTCTACCTAGTAGAATAACAAAAGCTAGAAGCAATATATCGTGAAAGGTTTCATTGATATCAGTAGTTAAACTGATAATATCGGTACAAATTTTATCCAAAGTACTAACATCTACATTTCTCCCTTTTTGGAATAGTACTTTCTTTAATCTGTTTAACCCGTGTTTGAGTAAGAAACAAAAACAACAAAAATAAATAGGAATAAATGGTATTATAGAACCCCAAATTGCCAGACACCCGGAAAAAATATTAAAAAGTGTATACGTAGAACGATCCGGCAATGCTAAATACCAAATGCATATTGTACAAAGAATGCAAATATCGTTTATCAGTAGAACGAGCTTTAATGCATTTCTGTTCGTTACTGTACTCTGCTGAGAATGCTTTGAACAAACTCCTTGCGTACGATATAGTAAACAACGAAACTTTTTCCTCTTCAGGAAAAATAATATTCTAAGTAAATACTCAAGAATTTTAATTACTGTTAAAATATTATTATTTCTTAAATTTTCCTTTACCATAAGCCGTTTTAATATTGAATATAGTTTGTTTATTTCATTGATGAAGATAAAAGATGCTAATGCAAAAATTAAAATAAAATTACTGAATTTCCATTTAAATTTTACGGCAACTTCAAGACCATGAAGGCTGAGATATATGTCTAACAAACTGGAAACTTTAGGCATATTTTTTATCGCTTTTTTTTTCTTCAGTTTAAAAGATGTTATGTTCGGCGATTTAGAATTTCGATTCTTTTTTTCATATATCTGCAAAATCTGAATTGTGAAGAAAATTATAAAGTTTATAAATTTTACATATTAAATAGGGAAGAGAAAAACATTGTCATTATATGTAAAAATATAAAAAAAAATAATAATAATCAAAATATTATTAAAGAATTTGTGAATAGAAAAGAAAGCATTAAAGAACTTATTAAAAACGTTATTTAAAAAGCAATTATTTCTATCACCAAAATTGAATGTATTCTAAATATGTAAAGTGCATTTTTCTTTTTTATTTTCTGTTCAATTTCTGAAAAACAAATGAATCTCAGTGATATGCACTGAAGTATGTGATAACTTTACAAAATAGCTTCAGCGTCACTAATTTGAAACACTCATTTACTCGTTAATGATATTATTTTAACTGAAAGAAAATTGTACATATTATTAGTATTGGCTTCATCACAATAAAACTGATAGCAAGTATTTAAAATAGTATTCATCGAATATTTCAACATTATTAAAGAATACTGAAATTAATACTATGTTGTTGTTGTTCTTGTTTTTTTTTGGGGGGGGAGGGGGGAGGGGATAACTGCTAAAAATTCAAATCGTATTTCTTAATGTTAATAACTTTTCCGTTATTCATTGTTGATAGTTTCATTTCAAGTTAAAGCAGTTCATGGGTAAAAGTCTCCAGATGAGCTGATATATGTCATAAGAATACTAAAATAATATTTATTCAAATCTATCAAAAATACGGTCACAATACGACTGACAGTTTGCATTTAAGATATATTAAACATAAATTATAATATAATCACGGTATCTTGAATTACTTCTTTGGCCTTTTATAATTGATACAAATTCTAACCGTATTTTGCACTATCAATAATACTTGCATTGTTTGATCATAATAATTTTAGTTCAGAGTTAAATCAGTTCACAATGTAAAGTCTACAGATGATCTGAAATATATCGCATCAAACTTTTTTACAAATTCCTTACAGTATTAAATACTGAAAATTTATGCTGTTTTCATAATAGAATAGTGATTTTAAAAGAAGTAATACATCATTTCTCTCTCAACATATTTACTACGTAGCTTAATACGTCCAAAATTGTTTCATTACTTTTAATAAATTTCATTCAAAAATATTGATTCCAAATATTTACTTTCCATTTTTATTTTCTGATGCCTGGAAGCTTGTTAACAATCTTCAGAACTGATTTGCATAAAAATATAGGAATCTTCGGAAAACTTCGGTAGTAAACTTAAACGATAGTTAATTTCGTTTCATAATAAATGTCAATGGTTCAATTTCTGATGGGAAGAAATTGTTACACAAATGACCGGCATCCAAATTCTATGTATCAATGGGTTCAAAGCAAATAAAGAATACAGATGTAAGTTAAAAAATGAAATTTAATAATTAAACTAAAATATTGCATTTTATTAATATTTAGATTCAATCTAACAAATATAGAATTCAGATACTATTACACAGTTCATATAAAACTCTAAATCAAACAAAAATATCTTTCTACTTTTTGTTCAATCCAGGTTTAACGTAGCTCTAATTTTTCGGAAATGCATAAATAAAATTAGAAATTTCGTTTTTAATTCATTCGAAAATGCAAAAGGAGACATTGGCAAGACAATTTAATTAATTACAAACGTATTCAAATAATATATATATAAATATATATATTTAATTCTATATCGTTAATGCAATTGTATCGTTAAATTGATCTTCATATATCGTTATCTTACCTTACATGTCGGTATATTTCAGTATTTTAACTGTTCAAAAATATCGCTGTATTTTTTTTTTTTTTTTTAACGTAAATTATATTATGGTCGACCTTGACAGTATGTTATTTTCAATTTAATGCGCGTTAAAATATAAAATATTTAATTTACGCCAGAAAGTTAAGTTCACCGTTCTTGAGACACTCTTTCAAATATATTTCTTATTACTTTACCATGAAATACTTTGATTCGATAACAAACAAGTTTATATCTTTTTAAGTTTATAATTTATTATGGTTGAAACATTATTGTATTTTCAAAAAAAAAAAAAAAAAAAAAAAACTTAAGTAATTTAATGATAATCAATACAGGTGATATTCTTAAGGACCTTAAAAAATACAGAAATCTTTTCATTGAAAAATTCATTTTCTAAAACGGACAACGATGAAATAATTAGTAAAAAAGCTTTTATATTTCAGTCAATCAAAACTATAGTGCGGAAACAAACATTATGAAATAAGCACAATGGTTTGCATTTTAGGTTCACTAACTCATTTTCCTTATTGAAAAAAATAGAAATAACACTGCTGGTTTATGTACAGGGTTCACAAAATCATACGATCAATACACTGCAGCCTATCAGAGACTTTCTTTACAGTCAGTTTTAATATACCTTTACACTGCAAAAATGTAACGATATCTATATCTATATCTATCTATCTATCTATCTATCTATCTATCTATATATATATATATATATATATATATATATATATATATATATATATATATATATATAATTTTGAATGAAAAGTAATAAAAATGTGTAAGAGTTTTAGATACGTGGACTTGATTAACAAAAATAAAATAATCTGGTGTGTCACTCATACGACTTTCTCTTACCCTGAAATTTATTACTATAAATACAGGTTGCAGATTAAAAGGTAAGATAACGAGTACTGTTATGTAAACCTGTGTTAAACAATTCATATTAGGCTTCTGAAGAGTTTTATATGATAATTAGTTCTGTGTGAGGGGGGCTGCCGCCCCACTCAACCTCCCGTTTCATTAATGCACCTACATTTATATAGAATTTAATTCGGTTATTAAAAAATAATTCTGTTTTTAAAAAATAATTTATTAAAATTATTATTTAAAAAAATTATCTTTTATGATAATGCAGACGATTTCCATATTAGAGAAGTAGTATAACACCAAATATCAAAAAAAGTACATTGTATTCTATATATTAAAAAAAAAAAAAAAAACGATTTTTTTTTTCTAAGTTTTTTTTTCGTTAAAAGTAAAAAAAAAAAAAAAAAATCGATAAATTTGTTTTAAATTATCGCAGATCGATGGTTCAACCATTCGTTTTAAAGGTATTAGCGAGCTCTTTTGAAAGATACCCATCACGAAAATTTACTCCCCTCGAGGGGGGACTTCCCCCCCAGGGGGGGAGGCGAGGCTCCTACATACACAAAAAAAATTTCCCAGTTAACTATCTCTATTACAAAAAATATATATTCGTTTCATTTGGTTTAGTGCAATCTATAGACGTTAAACTCTACTTAACTGCAATTCCCCCCATAGACGTAATGTATTAAAATTCTCTTGATTGTCCCTGTACACGAACCATTTGCTTGATCTTAACGAAAAGCTTACTGTAGCATGCCTATATGATACACATTTAGAATACCAAGTTTGAACTTTCTGCCATAATTTGTTTTTGAGATATGCTGATAATAGGCACACACACACACAGACCATTTGCTAAAAACATGATTTTCGTATTCAGGGGACCTCAAAACGTGTAAATATAACAAAATCTCGCGTTCGAAAATTTGACCCAAAAACAATACTTTCTCTACCTTATGGGTAAGAGAAAGTAAAAAGTTTAATAAATACAACAACAATGAATTAAATTATCGAAAAAACATCTGTAAAAGTAACACTTTATGTGAAAATAGTTATATATATATATATATATATATATATATATATATATATATATAACTAAAGAAGTAGTAGAAAACAAAAACTAAACAGATAATAAATTGTCACCATAAATCACATGAGCCTAAAATAATAATTAGATAAACAACTGTAATAAAAATAACTATTAATATTTTAAACAGGATATGAAAACCTAGATCAGTATAAATTTCATACAGATATGAAAACAAAAATAGTACTTATTTTAACACTTAAATGCCTTGTGTTGCCTTTCGGCAACATTCTCAATTTTTTTTTCTGATGTTTTATTAGAATAATATTGAAGCTCTAACGCCTCAAGTTTGCCGAATGACAAGAAACTGCTTTTTAGCTGTAAACCATACAAAGTATGATTTTTTAAAAGTATTTTTCTCGTGAATATAATGAGGCAATTAAAGGTTAATATAATTCCAGTTAATAAACAATCTATATTGTTTATTAACAACAAGGAGCTTATTAAGATTATAATCAAGAGTGTTCTTCACGATCATTATTTTCATTCTTGTATATTAAGTGCCTAAAATCATGCATATTAAAAAATTTAAATGTGTCTTAATTTTTCAGACGCCATTATATTTATATAGAATTAACGTGTTACTTGAATTAATATATATATATATATATATACAGGGCGCGAGATTTCTGCTCGCCAGCTCGCCATTGGCGAGTGGAAATTTTACTGTGGCGAGTAAAATTTCGATCTAAATGTAGATAGAATTCTTACAGTATAATGTGTTGAAATATAAATATATATATATATCGATTTAAAAACATAAAATTATGCTAATCTTAGGTAAGGTGACCAGACATCCTCTTTTTAAGAAGATAGTTTTCTTTTTCAACTCTCTGCCCTCTTAAACGAAAAAAACAAATGAAAAAAAACATTACAGGACTAAAAAGTCCTCTTTTTTATGTTTTTCGTCCTCTGTCCTCTTTTTCAAATAAAAAATATTTAGTCCTTAATTAAAAAATTTTTGCAAAACTGGGGAGCTCAATCGGTTGTTGGCTGTATCGAACGGTGAATACTAACTTTTTTCTGTGTTAGATTCGCAAAAGAACAACTTTCTAATAAACTTGCCAAAGTATATATTACGGTTTATGTCTATTCAGATTCTTCGAATCACTAAGAAATAAAAGTATTCCCTATATTTGTACGGTTCTTTGATTCAGAACACGGAATCGCTATTGAAATTGTCATGAAATTATTAAGAAGGTGGTGCTCCGGTTCATACGCGGTGGGTTGACGTGTGTTCTCACTTTTGCATGAATCATATTCCTCATAAAAATAGGCCCACCAGTGACCGAGGGATTCTGTCCTCGAAGCTGGTATACTTGAGGCACTGGGTTCGATATCCTGTCGCGCTCGTTGGTTTATCCGTTAGAAATTTCCGTGGTTTTCTCCGAAACTAGCGTAAATATGGGCTAGGACCTTTTAAAAAGACCCCACGGAGAACTCTCCCATTCAGACCTAGAGTCCTAGTGCAGACAATTGGCCTTAATGATAACACTACCTCACAAAAATATGCAAAAGTTAGTTGAATTCATTTTATGTCTTCCTGGCAAAAACGCTCCCACAACGCGACTGTTTTCTTCAATGAACAACTTGTAGACATGTGAAAAAAATCCCCTTTATTTACCTACTTTAATTTTAACTACTAAGACTAATTTAGGTTATACTTGTGAGAACTTTTATAAAATGTTGATAAAGAATGACTGTTCGTTAAAACAAATTGTTTCATTTGCCGAATATTAATTTTGTTTTTTCATTTGCAAACTTTTTTTTTATGTAACTGCATGAAAGTACCACAAAAAAAAAAAAAAATTGTCTGTGGCAAAAATTAATAATAATAATAATAATAATAAATGTTTTTGTCTATGGCAAAAATTAATAATTAAAAAAAAAATACTATATTGTCCAGTGATACCTATAAAAATTAGGGATTTTTCCTCTCGTATCCGTATATTAATAATTTAAGTTAAGGTATACCGATCCAAATCCATGATTTGAGATAAAAAATGTTTCCACCACTTAAAGTAGCTTTTGAATCGGTTTTTATAATAATTTTCATTCAACTTTGTGTTCTCTAAAATGGCCTCTTTTTCAAAATTGAATATCTTCTATTTTCTTATAAAATAAAATACATTGCGTAATTTCTCCTCTTTTTCTAATAAAAAATTCTGGTCTCCTTATATGTAAAATATAGAGTAAGTTAATCATATTTTGTGGCGAGTAGCATTTTTTTTCAGCGAGTGCAATCTAAGTTGAAATTTCGGGCCCTGTATATATATATATATATATATATATATACATATATTGTGTCTTAAGAACTGGGACGTCATTTAAATTATTTGAATATACATGGTTCTAGACAACAAACGCACTTATGTTATTAAAATACCTAATAAAAACATTGCAGTGTGAAACTGAAACCAATTAAGGCTTCAGTATAAATTGTTTTAATGAAAATTTGATTGTTTAATATATTTGAAAGGTGATTAATGAAGTATGTAAATATTTATACAATAATCTCTTTATAAATTTAAGAAACATGTAACATTAATAGTTTATTTCAGTAAATTTAAAAAAAATAGTTTTAATTTTTTTTCATTTCGGAAAAATCTAGTAGATCTATTGAAAATAAATTTTAAGAAGAAAAATGTTTGTGCAGCTATCATTTTACATTATAATTTCATTCGAGAAATATTTTTATTAATTTATTTTTTTAATTACAGTATAAAATATTTCATGTATATATATACATATATCTTCTTATCTTCTGCAAAATTATGTCACGGCAATTGTGGTTAGTGCATTGGTTTAAAAATATTTTAGCATTATGAACTCCAAACATTGAAAAACATAAATTGCTAGCTCGATTTCTTCTATGCTCCGGATATGGAGATTTCAGAAAACTTTCATTCATTTGCTTTAGTCTAATTCTGATATTTTGATCTTTTTTAATCTACTTTCTGATTACATTGATTTTGATCCTTCTCTATTATCATTTTGGTAATTTTCTATATGTCTTAATATTATTTATAAATTGGCATCTGAAGAATTGGGGCGTCATTTAAATTATTTGCATATACGTGGTTCTAGGTATGCAATTTGTAACAATAAATGGACTTACATTATTACAGTACCAAATTATAATTATTTGAATGTGCAACTGAAGATGATTAAGGCTTCAATATATAAATATTTTGAATGAAAAATCAATTTTTTAATACATTTTAAAGATGATTAATGAAATATTTATAAACTTATGTGGAGTAATCTTCTTCTATCAGGCAATACGACATTAATAGGTTATTTTAGTAAATAACCTATCAATGTTGAAATGAAAATAGTTTTATTTATTTATTTTTTATTTTGAAGGAAACTAGTAAGTTTGTTAAAAAAAAGTTCTTATAAGAAAATGTAATTTATGCAGTTAGCATTTTTCCTTAGTTTCATTCGAGAAATAATTTTCTCAGTTTATTTTTATTAGAAGGTTTTTAATTGAAATTGACTTGGTCATCGTGTCTTCGTGTCACGCTAGTAAACAAGGCGCCTTCATTTTAAAGTAAATATAAGCTACTTCGTTTGTCGTTCTGTGGCTCAGCTGGTAAGCGCGTCCAGTTAGTAACACGGTGGTCGTGAGTTCGGTCCCCGGAAGGTCCCGCGTGTTAATTTTTGCAGATAATTAGTAGAAAAGGTGTCAACTGATACAAGAAAATTTTTCGTTGCTTACACTAAGAATTTTTTGAGGAGTTTATTTAAGAAGCATTTTTTTAATTTATTTATTTAGATATTGGGAAAACACAAAACATTTTAGATATTAAAAAAGCACAAAATAAAAAGTTTTAAGTAAAAAATGCGTTAAAAAAATTATTTTTAGAAGCTTTATATGTATATTATATATTACTATTATATGAAATTGGATTTGTCATCGGTTTTTTGTCACGTTAAAAAACCAAGACGCTTCCATTATATATATTAAAAAAAAAAAAAATGTAAGCAACTCATTGTATCTTTTAATAAATCAGCTGGTTACAGCGTCATGTTGATAGTGCGAGAGTCGTGTGTTCGATCCTCGGCGGGCCGAGGCGTTATTTTTTGCAAATAATTAATAGAAAAAGTGTCAGTTGATAAAATATACTATTTCTTTGTGTACACATTATCCTAATAATGTTTGAAGATTTCATTTAAATAGCTTTTTATCTAGAAACTAAAAAGCACAAAATAAAAATTTAAATAAAAATAAAGAAATAAAGAAACATTTATTAGAAGCTTTTTATTGAAATTGTATTTTGTTATCGCGTCTTCATGTCACGCTAATAAATTAGGCACCTGAACTTTAAAGTAAATATCAGCAGTCTTTATAGTCACTCGTTGGCTCAGTTGGTTAGAGTATCAAGTTGCTAATACGATGGTGGTGTGTTCCATCCCCGAAGGATCGATGTGCTGAATTTTACATATGAAATGTGCAATAGAAAATATGCCAATTGATAAAAGAAATTTTTTTATTGACAACACAGTATTCTAAGAATTTTTGAAGAGTTTTTTTTTTTTTTTTTTTTTTTTTAATCCTTTTTTTTTTTTTAGATACTAAAAAAAAAAAAATATATATATATATATATATATATATATATAAAGTTAAATATATATATTCTTTTAGAAGCTTTTTATTGAAATTGGATTTTTATCATCGTGCCTTTGTGTCATTCTGAAAAAGAAGGCGCCTCCACTTTAACGTAAATTTAAACAACCTTTTTCGTCGCTTGTTAGCGCATTTAGTTAGAGCGTCATGGTGATAACGCGATGCTCGTGGGTTCGATCCTCGCAATCCGATGTGTTACGTTTTTTGCAGAGAATTAATAGAAACGGTGTCAATTGATAAAAGAAAATCATTCGTTGCCTACACAGTGTCCTAAGGAATTTTGATAGTTTTTTTAAAAAAAACTTCTTTTTGAGTTACTAAACGCACAAAATAAAAATTTCAGTAAAAATAAAAATAAAAATATAAGTAAGTAAATAAATAAATAAAAATAAAAATAAATAATTAAATAAAAATATAAGTAAGTAAATAAATAAATAAAAATAACATTGAAAGTTTTTTAGTATTGTGAAGCCCTAAAAAGCCTAAAATTAAAATTTATTCTTGCAGAGACATGCTATAAAATCATAAAAGTTTCAACAACAAGAAAATTTTAAAGAAAAATATAAATATTTCACTTTTGTAAAACATGAAAAATTTTAAATATTCCAAATATTTTAAAAAGCATTCGAGAACAATACTTCTTTTGTATAAGTATTTGTTAGATTTTTCTAGAATGTTCTATGATTTTTCTTGACAGCTCTTAGACTTTTGGTTAGAGCGTCATGCTGATAACGTGATGGTCCCGGATTCGGTCCTCGAAAGACGATATTGCACTTTTTTTGCAGATAAATAATAGAAAAAAAAATGTCAATTGATAAACGAAAACCTTCCGTTGTCTACAAAATATCCTAAGAAATTTTAATTAGTTTTCTTAAGAAGCTTTTTCCTTTTTTGTAACTAAAAAGCACAAAATAAAATTTAAGTAAAAAATCATTTTTTAAAGTAAGAAGCTTTTTATTGTGAAGCCCTAAAAAGCACAAAATAAAACGTATTCTGGCAAAGACATGCTACAAAGAAATGAAAGTTTCAACACTAAGAAAATTTTAGAGAAAAATATAGGTACTTTCCTTTTGCAAGAGATGAAAATTTTTTAATGTTCAAAATACTTTAAAAAGCTTTCGAGACATTTGAGATTTCTGGCCTAATGAATAATTTTACAAAAACTAATAACTAAGAATATTGGTCTCGAAAGCTTTTTAAAATATTTTGAACATTAAAAAATTTTCATCTCTTGCAAAAGGAAAGTACCTATATTTTTCTCTAAAATTTTCTTAGTGTTGAAACTTTCATTTCTTTGTAGCATGTCTTTGCCAGAATACGTTTTATTTTGTGCTTTTTAGGGCTTCACAATAAAAAGCTTCTTACTTTAAAAAATGATTTTTTACTTAAATTTTATTTATATTGCAGTGTAAAATATTTAATTTGATAAATATTTATGTTAAATTAACATTCATACAATTTACTTAAAAAAACATAATACTATTATGTACATTTACATGTTATTATATTCATTGTTTAAAATAGCAATTTTTTAATGTGGAATTGTTAAATTCGACTAAATATCTAAATCTCTGTAGAACGGGAGCGTTGAGAAACAGCTTATATTTCTAGTTCAAATATAGAAAATATATTTGTATGGAAACACACTTTCTCAAAAAGTTGCTGTTGAATTATGGCTCCTTTCTGAATTATAGTTACTTGTGTAGTTCCTTTCAAATATCCATTTGATGTGCATTTTTCATACGTCACAGAAAGGAAATCATGTAACTGAATGTATAAATTGCATAGTTTAATCTGGTGTTGTTTAGTGAAAGTTTACGGAGAAATATATGATGCGTAATAAAAATTTAATTTCAATTCTGAGCATACTTTTTTTAAGAAATGGGTAAAACTCACTTTACTGAAAACTGTAAATTGCTTAATGATTCGTTATTATACATTAATAATTAAATAAGGGAAGCATCGTTTGAGGGCCCACTTCACTCACCGCCGCCGGAAGCCGAAGCTAATGTTATTCTATGGGAAATTTTTCTTTACAAATAACTTATTTACTAATACGTATTTTTAAATTCTGTTTTCACATTCTGAAAATTCCCAGCTGTTAAATTGACGGACCTTTTTTCTTAAATATTTTTTTAATTTTTTATAGTTTATTTTGAAGCTGCAAAATACGAATTTTCAATATGTGAGATTTTTTTCATTTTGCAATTTCAAAATAAAATATTAAAAATTAAAAAAAAATACATTTTTAAAAAATGTCCGCCAGTTTAATAATTGGGAATTTTCTGAATGTGAAAACAGAATTTAAAAATATGTATTAGTTAATAAGTTATTTGTAATGGAAATTTCCCCATAGAATAACATTGGCTCGGGCTTCCGGCGACGGTAAGTGAAGAGGGCCGTTAAGTGAATACAATAAATCATTGTAGGCCAAACTATTAATATTATTATTATTAGCATTATTATTAGTAGTAGTTTCAGTGAAACAAGATCATCTGAATTTTTTTCTTAATAGCTGATGCGTAATTCAATGTAGTTCTATTAAGAAATTAAATAAGGTTAATTTTTTTTAATTCGTTTTCATCCTTTTGATTGGATATTTTTACAACAGTTTTAAAAAGTCACAGTTTTGAATTTATGTTGAATGTAGCAACAATAATACCATAAGTAACTAGACTTCCTACTGCAGCGAGAATAAGATTTTTATCTATAATTAAACTGTCTAGCAGCTTAAATTGTACGAATTTTTCATTTATTCTGATATGCAGGCGAAAATACTCCCATCTTTCGTCATTATTAATGTCTATACCGTAGATGCTTGTTTTCAAGTCTAAACCTGCTTTGGAAGTAGCTGAGGCAAATAAACAAATTGCAATAAATCGAATGAAACAAATTAAGATATTTAAAATGCGATATAACAGCACGTATTCTGTCATCGATTTATCAACCAGGATGCTATATATATGGTAAAATGATCTCCCAAGCAAAATTACGAAAACGAAAAGTAATATATCATGAAACGTTTCATTGATATCAGACGTTAAATTGGTAATATTAGAACAGATTCTATTCAAACAAATAAGATCCATTTTTTGCTTTTTCTCTAGTTTTTTCTTGAAAACAATTATAGTTTGTTTAAAAGCTAGACATAAACAGCAAAAATAGATAGTAATAAACGGTGTGACAAATCCCCAAATTTCCATGAAAACAGAGAATTTATATAATATGATGGATTGCGGTGCCTTTACGAATCCGTAATTAAAACTTTCACTACCTAATGCTAAGTAAAATGTGAAAAGTGTAATTATTGTGTAAATGCCATTGATAAGAAATATAATTATTAAAGTATTCTTATACTTTAATATAGTTTGTGGGACATTACTTGAATACATTTTTCTCATTTGATGATTTAAATAACTTAACTTTCTTCTTTTCAGGAAAAATAATATTCTAAGCAAATATTCTAAAATCATGATTGATGTTAGAATACAGTGATTTCTTTTATTTTCCGAATTAACAAAGCGGTCGAATATCGAGTACAACTTATTAGCATCATTTATGATAATACAAAATGCTGAAAAAGCAAATAAAATTAAGTTTTTGCATTTCCATTTAAATCTTGTAGCATATGAAAGACCATGGAGATTTAAATAAATGTTAAATAAAGTGGGAATGTCGTGCAAAAACACCTTCGATCTAAGACTTTTCTCCCTTACACTTGATTTGCCAAATTTCATTTTTATATTTTATTCCAAACTTTTAACGTTTTGTTCAACACATATATGCAATTTTTAAATGACTGAAATTTTATAAAGAAATTTAGTTTACACCTCTGCAGTATTCACTTAGAAATTTATGCTGTAATAAAATCATAGTCGTTAGGTGTTTTTAGAAAATAAGCCTATAAAACATTTTTAGCAATTTATAATTTTTAATTAATAATAAATTCTTATTAAACAAAATACATCTGCTTTTAATCATATTCTTACAGCTCAATAAAATTTTTAAGCTTCGAATTTTTTCAACCACGAAAACTTTTCAAAATCTAAAAAAATATTGTTTCGTATGAAACTTTAACCAATAAAATCTATTACATTTTCTGTAACAGTATTTATTTTGCTTAAAAAACTTTTTCGAAATCTAGCAAAACATAAATTTCAGTTTAAATGTTGATGAGTATTTCACAATATCAGTTATCTTTTCTTATAACTAAAATAGTGGGAAATTAATACTACTGTCACCTTCAACAAGATTACACATTCTATTCAAAGCAAAAAATCTTTTTATCGGCAAAATAACGAAACGAATTTGTTTGTTTAAAATATTAGTTTTCATCATGTTTCAAATATTTGTTAAATTATCAATAGAATCGATAGATATTTATTAGTGTGCTGACCAAAGTAACTATAGTACTCAGATTATTATTATAATTATAAAATACTAGCAGGCTTTGCCCGCTTCGCTGGACATTAAACTTAAATGAGTTGTCAAAATCCAATATTTTTTTTAATAACCTAACTTCTCGCTGTGATTGGTAGAGGTTTAATCGCTCGCAACGTGAGGAGTCTGGGTCCCCACTGTCTTCGGCACCACTTACCCACTTCTTACTTCCCCACCCTCAGCGGGTGAGCTCGCAGTTTTACAAAATCCCACTAATGTGCATAATGCGTACACTTAATCAATATCCACACACGAAAATTCGCCATTCTAAAATAATTCAAAGCGAATTCAAACTGAAAAACATGTTTTTACACATGTTTATTGCCCTCCGACTCCGAGAAGGTTGGGGGGGGGGGGAGGATTTCGAATTTCGTGAAATCCAGTTACAATAAGTGCCGGATGCATACAAACAATTTACGCACCAAATTTCGTGACCACAGACGTCTTTAATAGAAAATATTATAAAAAAATAAATACAAAAAGCACAGCTTTAGCCCTTTGGTGACTTTAAATATTTTAAGCCATTTTTGCGATGAACTGAATTGGCTATCTCAATTGTGTAATTAAAGATCTTGGCGAGAAACGTCCGAGCTACTTCCGTGCCGAATTTCAAATTTTGTCAAAGGGATCCAATACTAAAGCTGCTCCATATCGAATCTGGGTTGAAAACGGAAAAAGGGTAAAATAAATTAGAAATATCAGACCTATGTTTATAAATTTGATACCGAATGAAAGGGGCGATTTTGCTGAATCCAGGGGTGCAAGCAGTTTTTCGATGCGACAATTAGATTTTTTAAAAATAACTAAAGAATGAAATTTAAGTGGCAGCGGAAAAACGGAAAAAGGGAAAAATAAATTAGAAATATGAGACCTATCATTACAAATTCAGTACCAAATGAAAGAGGTGATTTTTCTGAATCCTGAGGTGTAAACAGTTTTTCGATACGACAATTAGATTTTTTAAAATTAACTAAAGTATGAAACTTAGATGGCAACACTTCATTTCAATCTTTTCATAATTTGTAGTACAAAAGTCTTTAACTTAAAAATTTATTTTTATATTGTATTTTTCCATTCAAAGCATTTTAGTGAAAAAATATTTATGGCGCATGCGCAGGCGTTTTTTACCCACAATTTAAACACTAATCATAATTTTGCGAATTTCTATAGATATAATTTCAAGTTGGGTGAATACCTAAGTTTCTGCCAAGCGTTCTGAATGCCGTCCAACCGTTCTCGAGTCATGCCCGGACAAACGTGTTTTAGTCTTTTACCCCCTAGGGGGGGAATTTCTGAAAAGTTGATCGATATAATTTTAAGTTGGGTTAAGACCTAAATTCCTGCCAAGCGCCGTTGAATTCCGTCCAGCTGTTCTCATGTGATGCACGGACAAAAAAAGTGGCATTCGGACACGATGACACACACACACACACACACACACACACACACACACACACACACACACACACACAGGCAAAATTTTCTGAAGTCATTTTCGGCTTTCATGGGGTGTAAAACGTGAAGATATCGCAAAATTTTTTTAATCTGACAAATTTACAGACAAAAGTCTGATTTTATTAATATAGACTAGCAGGCTTTGCCCGCTTCGCTGGACATTAAACTTAAATGAGTTGTCAAAATGCCATATCTTTATTAATAACCTAAGTTCTCGCTGTGATTGGTAGAACTTTTCTCGCTCCCAATGTGAGGAGTCTGGGTCCACTGTCTTCGGTACAACTTACCCACTTCTTACTTCCCCACCCTCAGCTGGTGAGTTCGAGGTTTTGCAAAATCCCACTAATGTACATAATGCGTGCACTTAATCAATATCCACACACCAAAATTCGCCATTCTAAGATAATTCAAAGTGAATTCAAACGGATAAACGTGTTTTTACACATGTTTAATGCCCTCCGACTTCGAGAAGGGGGGGGGGGGGGGATTTCGAATTTCGTGAAATGCAGTTACAATAAGTGCCGGGTGCATACAAACAATTTACGCACCAAATTTCGTGACCACAGAAGTCTTTAATAGGCAATATTATAAATAAAAAAATAAAAAAGCACAGCTTAAGTATCGGAACCCTTTGGTGACTTTAAATATTTTAAGCCATTTTTGCGATGAACTGTATTGGCTATCTCAATTGTGCAATTAAAGATCTTGGCGAGAAACGTCCGAGCTACTTCGGTGCCGAATTTCAAATTTTGCCAAAGGGATCCAATACTAAAGCTGTTCAATATCGAATCTGGGTTGAAAACGGAAAAAGGGTAAAATAAATTAGAAATATCAGACCTATATTTATAAATTTGATACCAAATGAAAGGGGTGATTTTTCTGAATCCAGAGGTGCAAACAGTTTTTCGATGCGACAATTAGATTTTTAAAAAATAAATAAAGTGTGAAATTTAAGTGGCAACGGAAAACGGAAAAAGGGGAAAATAAATTAGAAATATCAGACCTATCGTTACAAATTCAGTACCAAATGAAAGAGGTG
This sequence comes from Salticus scenicus, assembly GCA_963930645.1. Taxonomy (NCBI): domain Eukaryota; kingdom Metazoa; phylum Arthropoda; class Arachnida; order Araneae; family Salticidae; genus Salticus; species Salticus scenicus. The sequence continues at coordinate 121,201,951 of OZ005661.1, forward strand.
ATTTATCTGAATCCTGGGGTGTAAACAGTTTTTCGATACGACAATTAGATGTTTTAAAATTAACTAAAGTATGAAACTCAGATGGCAACACTTCATTTCAATCTTTTCATAATTTGTCGTGAAAATCACGCGAATACAAAAGTCTTTAACTTAAAAATTTATTTTTATTTTTTATTTTTTCATTCAAAGCGTTTTAGTGAAAAATATTTATGGCGCATGCGCAGGCGTTTTTTACACACAATTTAAACACTAATCATAATTTTGAAAATTTCTATAGATATAATTTCGAGTTGGGTGAATTCCGTCCAGCCGTTCTCAAGTTATGCCCGGACAAAAAAAGCGACATTCGGACACGATGACACACACACAGACACACACATACACAGGCAAAATTTTCTGAAGTCATTTTCGGCTTTCATGGGGTGTAAAACGTGAAGATATCGCAAAATTTTTCGATTCCGACAAATTTACAGACAAAACTCTGATTTTATTAATATAGATAAAACTTTTTCGATAGTGTTTGTTTCGATATTGATTATTATTAATTTTCTTTTTCTAAAAAAAAAGAAAATTAATTTTATAGCAGAATTTAGTTTAGGACGGAGAACTAATAGTTATTTTTTTCCCCCAAATTATAACATTGCTTTCAAATTATTCAATTATATTTACGATAAATTTTAGATTTCGATAAATATCTAACTATCGTAAAACTGATATCATAAAAATCCGCAGATTGAGACTAAAAGTCCTCAGTCCTAAAAAAAAAGGAGAAAGGTTTTAGTATATATATTTTTTAAAATGTGTCTAAATACATATTTGTCTAAGTTATAATTAACCATGTTTTTCTAAGTGGATAATAATGCAAGGCAACAATTACAAATCTTTAAGACTAATAACTTTAAAATATATATGTATATATATATATATATATATATATATATATATATATATATCGCACTTATGTGGAACGAATAACAAGTCATTTTCTGAATCCCTAAATTAGAAATACAGGTTTCCGTGTTATGCTAAAAATGGAAATAAATAAACTGAATAGACGAAATGGTCAAGAATTTATAATCAATACTTTTCTAGATAGTGAAACGATATGTTTTACACTCTAAGAGAAAAAAAAAAAAAAAAAAAACTCACCAACAAGGAGTAATGCAAATTTGACACATATTCATATGCATACAGAAAATTTAAAAAATTGACTAACATTGAATGAACATGTGACGCTGTAGCGCACCGTAACTGCGTAACTGCAGAAGATTAAACAGGAGAAAGTTCGATTCCAAGTCATAAAATCTTTGAGATTTTTATTCCTCCTACTTATAGATAGACATTAATTATGCGATGCGCGAACATTATGCGCAGATGTAAGCATTTGAGATATGAGTGTAGTTGGGCTCAAATAAGCCGTTTGGTCTAATCAGTGAATCGTTTAATCTTTAAATAAAACGATGCCACTTTGAGACTATATTGGCAGGAATAGATTAACCATGGCCGAACACAGTGTCAAGAAGGAAGCGATCGGCCTAGAAAGAGGACAGACCGACCAATCGTCAGAGCATTACTCAAAGCCCCGTATTCATCATTATTATCGATCTTTCGTGCAGCTGGTACGTTAGTGACTTCAAAGACCATTAACAGGCGGCTCAGAGAAAAAGGATTAAACTCACAGAGCACCTTGCGCCGACTTCTATTAAACTCTGTGTGCTGACAAGCCCCTCTGTAGTGGTGTCGGGCACTTTCAACCTAGAATGTAACTGAATGGAGTAGAATTATTTCAGTGATGAGTCTCGCTTCAAACTGAGCCCCGATAAAGAGCGGAAGACGTTTCTGGAGAACCCGGATAACGGTTAGATACCAGCTCCACTATCGCCCGCCATACGGCCCGATAACCAGAACTGATGATCTAGGGTGCCATTCATCTCATAGTAGGACTTTCTTTGTAGTCATCTGCGATCCCCATACAACACCACGGTATGTCGAGAATATCCTACGCCCCGTTGTGTTGTCCTTCATATTAGGCCAACCATGGTTTACATTTTAGCATGATAATGCCCGCCAAACCAGGCCGATTCTTTTTACTGCTTGCCTTTTGCTTGACCAACACTAGCGAGCCTACAAGAATACAGGCGTCAATAATGACTCAGCTTCTGATTGGTATTAAAACTTATTTTGATTATCATCCACATTAAAAAGTGTTTTTAAGGACTTTAAAGCTCTATGCTCAAAATTATAGCTGAAATGAAGGATTATTACCAAAAAACAACGATATCTGAATTTTTTTGTTGTTGTTATTTAACTGAAAAGTGTTCGAATTTTTTTTTTACAAAAACCTAGTTTAGTAGAAAAAATGTCTGTTATGAGCATTCGCTGTAACATAGGCTGACCATACGTCCTCGAATCTCGAGGACAGTCTTCGAAAACTACCTTCGTCCCCAAAAAATTATAACACATTTGATGACGCCGGTTATAAATTTATTAATGTTTTATTATAATAATTTATTATATGTATTATAAATAAGCTGAAATAAGTTATATTAGATGCTTTATACATAAGAACTACTAAAATTTTTCAAATTAAGGTGATTTAATAAATTATTTAATTTTTGTCTTCGAAATTCGAGGACACCACCATATTTCTCCTCAAATTCAACGAAAAACATATGGTCACGTAACGTAAATTCTATCATTGTCTTCTCTCTCCGTGGAGGATTCCTACCCAAAGCTACCTTGGTCAATAAAATAGCCAGATCTCTCCCACATTGGTAAAGTTTGGATGTTTATGTAAAAGATCCTACGACCAATTCAGTATTTTGCCGATCGACGGCTCCAGTTGGACATAATTTGGCACGATATCCTGTAAGAGGACATCCACCAACTATGTTAATGAATGACAAGCCGAATAACTGTTTGCATAATGGCCATAGAGGACCAACGTTGTGATATGGAAATTTACACATTCGGAAAATCGCATAATCAGTCATTCTTTTTAATTCTTTAAAAGACATCTCTAAAAGGCATTACATTTATGCAATGTTTTGCGGTTTCTTTTCTTGCAGTCGAAATGAATTAATTAAAGTCTGGGATTCTTTACTAGAGATATGCAAACCTAAAGTTCAGCAACCTATCTTTTACAAAACCCATATATCAGAGAACATAAAATTTGCCTTTAATCAGCTCTCTATTTAAAATAAAAATCTAAGAAAGAGATTTAACGCAGATGTTTCATGAAAAAGTATTAATATTTTAGATTTGTCTCTGTAACTTTTCCAAAATTCATAAACAATATTGCTAAGGCAACCTCTTGTGGTTATTAAAATATACCAGAACTGTAACGAACTTTGAAATTCTCAGGGAAACAGTAACGTATTTTTGATGTAGAATATTTTAACCATAACACTTAAAACTAATACATAGAACTATGCGTAACTGTCAAAATTTCGATGTTCTGCAGGAGATAATTTTATTAGATATTTGGCAATATTGTGGTTTATTTTAATTACTTTTGCCAAACTTTTTCATCATTTTTATTCTTGCTGTTGGTGAGTAAAGATGTCTAAATTTATCTCCCCGTTTCCCACTAACTTTATTGAATAATTAACTTCATTTCTATTGAACATTAACTGTCAATTTAATTAATCACAACCTATTTTATGAATATTGTGATCACAATGATTCTACATTTATGTTTATATACGTTTGAAAAATGAAACTGCTCCTATATCGACTATTATATGCTTACAAATAAATAAATAAATAAATAAATAAATAAAATAAAATAAAGTCAAATAAAAATTTGTAATCACCAACCTAATCTAGATTATTCGTAAACAACGCCACCATATCACTTGCTGAAGAAACAACTGCAATGTCAATAGCAATTGTTATTGAGAAAACGTTGAAGAAAACCAATTGCCTTTCTCTAAGTTTTAACCTTATAAATTAAACTTCAAAATAAAATGGCATAACAAGAAAAACTTTTACTATTTCTTTTGTACTTATGAAAAAATTTGGCGATAAACTATTGCCCTTTGCATATTTTTGTAAATCATTGAAATTGTCTAACCAAAAATATCATTCGTTGAAGCTTGAGCTAATGTCCATACAGAAGATCTGTACTTGCATTTAAATGCTATCTATACAATCGAAATTTTGTAATTCTTTCGAATAATACAACTTAAAAAGATTATAAGTAAATTAAAAATATCATGCTAATTTTACTACTAGACGGATCATGGGTCTCTCTGAATATTGCTATAATTTTGAACATTTTCCTGGTTCTGCTAACATTGTAGGAGATTGTTTATCTAAGTGTAAATTAGACGAAAATCAACAAAATATTACAACTACCTTGAGCTAATTTTCGAAGAAAATCAACTTCTACCTGTCATACAAACCTGTCCTGAAAAGATAAATAAATGCGGTGAGGAAAATTCTCTTAAAAATAAAAATAGCTATCATGTTAATAACTTAATTTCAGATCATAATGGTAAAAAGGATTCGTTGCTTCAAATATCTAACATAACTTTTGTTTACGAACAGACAAATGATAAAAAATCATCTCTGGTGTACAATATATGAAATTCTATATAATGGATCGTCAAAAATTTTCCTAACTATTTATTCAGTCAGATACGAAGATTCTTATGTTAAAAAAATAGGCCACTAATAACGATACGTATAAATATCTTATCATTCTACCTGAAAAATTAAGACCTAAAGCATTGTCTGTTGCTCCTTTATCACATTTCAGACCTACAAAAACTTACGAATTTCTTTCATCTAGATTTTATTGGAGAGGCATGTACATTGTCACATTAAATTTTGTTTCATCATGTATAAAATATTTACAATCTACATCATCGTACATTAAATGCACCTTTATAGCCAACATAGACACCAAAATTTACTGGTCATACTATATCTACTGATTTGCTCCGTCCTCTTGAAAATGGTCAATCTATATTGACTGTAATCCATCACATTTCCAGGCATGTGGAACTTTATCTCTGAAAGCTTACATCTGAACAAAAAAGTGTAAATGTTTATTTTATTACATATCCACACATGGTCGCCCATCTGTAATTACTTTAGAACTTGGACCTCAATTCACTTCACATTTTACAACAATTTCAGTGACACTTTAGGTATGAAAGTACTACGCTTCTGTTGCTCATCCACAAAGCAATGCGATCTCAGAGAGAAGAAACAAAAGCATAAACTATTCTATAAAAACTTTGTTGAAAGAAGGACACACATTTGTTAATGCTATCAATATTCATAAATCTCTGTATAATGGTGCTAAATATTCCTCCACATTCTTTTCACCAAATTTCCTATACTTTAATGGAGAAATATTTCTAATATTTCACGCTTATGATGCTCAATGTAATCAACCATTCCTTGTGTTAGCTCAGAGAATTAAAACTATATAAGAACATTTTAAATATGAAACAATGGACTGTAATAAACTTGAGACAATAGAGGTGATTTTAACATCACAACTACATTTATCAAAATCTTTAAAATGGGAGTAAATAAAGCTGCCAGCCTCCCATGAGCGGAGTTACAAAACTAAACTGAGCTCCGTTCCGAAGGAGCGATCTTTACAGAGTGCGCAGGCGCAACACCTTGATAAAAATATTAATGTATATAAAAATTAATACAAGATCTTGGTAGAATCTACAATAAAGCTTAAAATAATATTAAAATACCTCAAATTAAGAACTATAATTGTTATCAGAGGAAAGCAAAATTAAGAACTATTTGTGAGAAAGATATTGTATATTTAAAATCTAGTGACAGATTCAGATTTAAATAAAGCACTCTGGTCCTTTTAAGAAACATTCGCCAGTTTTATTCTCGATAAAACAAATAAACTACACTGATGTGTCTGCATTTAAAGTACATGTAGATAGACTGTTGTCAGCTCCATCCAAAAACATTCATTTAATTGAAACATACATTTAATTATCTTGCTATTATTCAAAACACATGTAGAACTATTCTAACCCCTAAAAACTAATATAGACTTCGTCCAAAATAAAAATAATTTAAATATGTAGAATTATTATTATTATTATTATTATTATTATTATTATTACTTTTGCTATGCCGGTGGCAAACGGAAGTTTGTTGTTCTTTCAGCATCATTGCATGCCATTTCTGGCTCGTCCACGCCTTGCATGTTCAACGATGCATTTAACATAAGAACGTTGTAATCATGTGCTAATTATAGTCATCCTAATTGTATACTCACTTTTTCACACTGATTTACGAATTAAAAAATGGGGGGAGTAACTTCAAAAATTAAATAGATGATTAAATTAACGCAAATGAAGAAAAAAAGATTTTATTGATCACACATAACCATACATTATTCCATAAATTATTTATTTCATAAATGATACAAATTATATAAATACTATACTTAAAAAAATAATAAACACAATTAATTAAAACTGTTAATAAAATATTATGACGCTACAAATTATACTACGTTCAGGTGATTGAAATTTTACATATGAGCTTTATTTACAATTTTTTGTATGTGCAACATGTTTATCCATATACATATTAAAGTGTGAATATTACAGACTGTGACATTTTTAGTGCTCTTAATTTTTTTGGATTGTCTTTCTAATTTTGAATTTGTCAAGAACTTTGAATGCACAGTTTATTTTTATTTTTAAACATTCATCCAGCTCTGAGAAGACGATTTGCTCAAAGTTATTGGCCCAAGAATCGTCAACTCATTTGAGAGTACCCATTCTTATAATACTAATTTTTCTAATTAACTAGTTAATATATTAGTTTTTATTAGTTTTTTTTATTATTATCATTATTATTATTATTGTTATTATTATTATTATTTTGAAATTTTTGATGTTTTTGAGGTTCTTCCGAACGGGCATTTTTTAATGATGTGACGATGCGATTTTATAGGACCTACTCATCTAAGGCGATGGCATTAACGGCCCTCTTCACTTACCGTCGCCGGAAGCCCGAGCCAACGTTATTCTGTGGGGAAATTTTCTTTACAAATGACTTATTATTTAATACATATTTTAAAATTCTGTTTTCACATTCTGAAAATTCCGAACTGTTAAATTCATGGACCTTTTCTAAAAATGCATTTTTTTTTATTTTGAAATTTTATTTTGAAATTGCAAAATGAAAAAAATTCACAGGTTGAAAATTCGTATTTTGCAGCTTCAAAATAAAATATATAAAATAAAAAAAAATATTTTTAAAAAAACAGCCCGTCAGTTTAACAACTGGAAATTTTCAGAAAGTGAAAAAGAAATTTAAAAATATGCATTAGTTAATAAGTTATTTGTAAAGAAAATTTTTCCATAGAATAACATTAGCTTCGGCTTCCGACGGCGGTTAGTGAAGCGGGCCCTTAAGCCGGAGTAATATTACTTGTTATCCACACAAGAGTAAAGTGGGCTGTTCGTGTTTTGACGGAGGCCGAATACATTTGAAAAGCTTTCCTGTTTGAAATATGACGCTATATATATATTTTGTATTTTTAAGGGTGTTATTCACACAATATATTTCTTTTTCTTTTTATTATTCTTCTAATGTTATCCAGACATCAGTAGTTAAATAATGTATTTTATTTTATGTAATTTTCCTTTTTCCTTTTTTTTTTTTTTTTCTTTTGGTATTTATATACATTATTATTTTCTATTAGTGATATTGGTACTATTTGCACAAGCGATTTAAAATATACATAAATAAAATGTATTTATAATGTCAAGTTATACAAGGAAATATTTTAAAATATGCACCATAAACGCATTATTAAATTGCTTAATTTGTGAAACTTTTTCTCTTGAAAAAGCATGCATTTCTTCTCAAATTGTATGTATTTGTTTTTCTCTTAATGTACATCATATATCAATTTTCGCCCCATTCGAATAATTCCTTCTTGGTGCATATTTATTTATTTATTTACTTTAGAGTATGTTAGTGTAACCACGTTTCCTACGCCTAGCAGTGAGGACGAGTCGAAAATCTTGGAGGGTTTCCAAGTTGACCAACAGGTTTGAATTTAGTAAACATCCAGTCATTCGGTATTCCCTTATCGCTTATTTTCTCTCAACGAAAATTTTGTCTCCCCTATTTTACTAGTGGACTCGTTGAATCCGCACTTGCGCAGAGGCTTCCATGGTCACAAGAAATGTAGTTAAAGAATATTTGGAAACCTTTGTATTGCTAGAAATTCTCATTTTGATTTCTGGAATTGATTCATAAACTAGAATTATAGTTACTAAAACTCACCTCTTATATTAACATTTATTTGAGAGTGTATTTGAGAACCTTTGTATTGCTATAAGTTCTCATTTTGATTTCTGAATTTGATTCATAAACTAGAATTATAGTTACTAAAACTCACCTCTTATATTCACATTTATTTGCAGAGATTTTAAAACAAGTTTGACCATAGTAATATAATAAAACATTCTAGAATTTTAATAAAGGTGTCCAGAACTCGTTCAAAAAGGAACTAGAATTTATCCTGACGACATGATACTATTTTTATTAGCGCCACAAATTATTTTCCAGATGTCAGTCGCAAAATTTTTTCAGTGTATGGAAAAGTAAACGGCAAATGCATGATGCAAAATTGATGCTGCAGTTATGCACACATTTTTTACCTGATGAATGTTCCATTACATCGAACAGAAACAATTACTGTCAGATTCTTTGCAATTAAAGTGCTTGCATACATAAGTGTTTATTTATTAAAATATTTTCATAGTCTTTTGAATTTGTTATATATTTGTGTTAATTTTTTAATATGATACACTGAGGAAAAAAAAAAAAAAAAAAAAAAAAATATGCCGCTTTCATCTAGAACGAATAAGTATAGCCATTTTATAAATCCCTAAACTAGAAATATAGATCTCTGAGTTATGGGTATAAGGTAAACAAATAAATAATAAGATAAGAAAAAAATGAAGTGAGAAAACTAATTTTGAAGCGTAAACTATTCCTTACGAAAATGAAGAAATACACTGAGAAAATATTATCTGACTGACACCTAGAATTTAAATAGCAAAAACAGTAAAAATAATAACAATAAAAAAATCTAGTAAAAACAGTTCCATGTCATCCTTATAAACTCTAGCTCCCTTTGTTAGTGAGTTCTAAAATACCCTATTAGAATTCTAGATCGCACTCTTATATTATGGTATATACTCTTATATTTCTTTATTATTTTTTTTTTAAGTATAATATTTATATAATTTGTATCATTTATGAAATAAATAATTTATGGAATAAATAAATATTTATGCATAATCAATAAAATCCTTGTTTCTTCATTTGCGTTAATTTACTCATCTAGTTAATTTTTAAAGTCACTCCTTAAAAAAAAAAAAAAAAAAAAAAAAAAAATCGTAAATCAGTGTGATAACCTTGATAGATGAAACGACCGAGAATTTCTAGTCACATTTTTCTAGATTGTGAAACAATATTATGAATCCTTTGTATTGCGAAAAATTACCGTCGATTAACTAGAATTGGGTTATAAAACAAATTTATAGTTACTAAAACCCATCTCTTGTGTTCACATTTATTTACAGAGATTTTTATATGAGATTCACCACCATAATATAAGAGAACAGTCTAGAATTCTAATAGGGTATTTTAGAACTCACTAACAAAGGGAGCTAGAGTTTGCAAGGATGACATGGATTTATTTTTACTAGTTTATTGAAATATTATTTTTCCGACTGAGTGAAAATAATGCCTGGACCGGGAGTCGAACCCCGGATCTTTGACTTACAAGGTCAAGGCTCTACCAATTGAGCTATCCAGGCCGACACCCCGGTCAGCATTACTCACTCAGACAACCTTTAGGCAGAAACATCTCTGGTCTATCATGTAGATAGCTCGACAGAAATAAGCCGCAGGAAATAGAAAACACCATTAGATAATGGGAGAAAGAAATACAATTTTTATTAAAATCACACAATCAACTGTGGAAGAAAATCATATTTATTGAAATTTAATTTTTCCGACTGAGTGAAAATAATGCCTGGACCGGGAGTCGAACCCCGGATCTTCGACTTACAAGGTCAAGGCTCTACCAATTGATTTCCTGCGACTTATTTCTATCGAGCTATCTACATGATAGACCAGAGATGTTTCTGCCTAAAGGTTGGCTGAGTGAATAATGCTGACCGGGGTGTCGGCCTGGATAGCTCAATGGGTAGAGCCTTGACCTTGTAAGTCAAAGTTCCGGGGTTGGACTCCCGGTCCAGGCATTATTTTCACTCAGTCGGAAAAATAAAATTTCAATAAATATGATTTTCCCACAGTTGATTGTGTTATTTTAATAAAAATTGTATTTCTTTCTCCCATTATCTAATGGTGTTTTCCATTTCCTGCGGCTTATTTCTGTCGAGCTATCTACATGATAGACCAGCAATGTTTCTGCCTAAAGGTTGTCTGAGTGAGTAATGCTGACCGGGGTGTCGGCCTGGAAAGCTCAATTGGTAGAGCCTTGACCTTGTAAGTCAAAGATCCGGGGTTCGACTCACGGTGCAGGCATTATTTTCACTTAGTCGGAAAAATAAAATTTTAATAAATATGATTTTCTTCCACAGTTGATTGTGTGATTTTAATAAAAATTGTATTTTTATTAGATTTTTTTTTTATTGTTATTATTTTTACTCTTTTTGCTATTTAAATTCTAGGTGTCAGTCACATAATATTTTCTCAATGTATTTCTTTATTTTCGTAAGTAGTAGTTTATACTTCAAAATAAGTTTTCTCACTTCATTTTTTTTTTTTCTCATGCACTAATTATATCGAAAGGAATTATGTCTGAAGTTACCAATTAAACTTTAAACGGCTTTTTATGTTTTCTTTACTTTCATGTTGTAACCCTTAACGGTCACTGGGTATATGCTTTTAAAACATTCTAAACCAATTTTAAAAAGGGCTATTAGACACATATATAATCATACATAAGTAAAAAGAAAAATAATTAGCATTATTTATTTTAGAAAAATGTTTGAAACATGTGTATGTTAACATGATCAAATAAAACATATATATGTGTTAGTTTAATAAACAAATTTCTTTCTAAATAAACACTAAAAAGTGCAAAACTCGCAACAGTTGTTTCAGATCAAAATAATAGCACAGAACTTTATCAGGTAAATGAAACTAAGTACGAGTGCATCCTGAAAGTAACATGACGCACTCGTGCCTACTAAGATAGATGATGTAACTTCTGCATCTATATTTTTCAGAAACATCATCGTAGTTGCATTTTTTATATACTGAAGATGGTACGCTAAAGGCTACCGAAACAGCTGTATGCTTCCTATATTTTTTTTTCTCTTCGGCATTCCTAACATTGTAATTTTTATTCGTTTTTATTCGTTTCAGCACCAAGTCTCCTTTTAATAGAAAGAACAAAAGCTTAAAAAACGATTTAAAGGGCGGTGATGCCACTACAGCATCACCTAATTTTAATTCTGAGCAGAAAAACCTCATCCTAGAGTTTTTTTTTTATATATAGAATTTCACTTTTATGACTTAGAGGGAAAACTTCAGTTATTTCTTGTCTTCTAAACATGTTGTGGAGCTGTTGATTTTAGATGAGCAAAATTACTCTAGACCCGCAAAGGGCTAAAACAAGAGAATAAAATGATGCTTTTAAAAAATTAAAGAACACGCTTTTATAGAAATGTGAACTAAAAAGCACAAAATATCTATCTTAGCATTAAAATGCAGGGTAAGAGAAAATCGTGTGAGTGACACACCATAATATTTACATATACTTAAATCTTTAATTAAATAGTTTAGAATTAAACAAAAACCATTTTTAAAAAATCTCCCCTGACTGGGTTCGAACGTTAGACCTTTATATCCATAGCCCGGAGCTTTACCTCACAGCCACAGCGTTCACGTAGTGAGTCTTTTTTTACAATATAGATTTTTTGTTTGCTCCCAGAGCGGTTACAAACATACATACAGGTGAAGATAATAAAAGCGTGTTAAAAATGGTGAAAAAATGTTGCAGAAAAAATGTTAAATGGTGTTAAGTATTTGGTTTCATTTCAAAACCAATGAAGTCAAGGGATTCAGAATGCTAAGAGACAAAAGCCGCAACTAAACAGCTTAGAGCATGTATAAGACAATACAGCGTATTGAATACTAAAGTTCGTATTCAAAGGATAACCAAGATTGAAAGTTATTTTCGTCGATCACGAGACGAGTGAAAAGGCAGATTCGTCCGCATTTAGATGACAGGGAAAAAACTTTCACACATCTTACTTGAAAATGTGTTGAGGTGAGTGACAAGTGACCTTGAATATTAAAAACTTAAAATCCACTTGTCACATGATTTTTATGTTGGTTACATGGTTCGATGAAGAATGTCTTCTTTGGTCTTTATCTGCTCTAGGGTTATAAGACTTTGAATAGAAATTTTTTGAAGTCATAGAAAAGCTTGTGCCCTGCCTCAACAAATGTTTAAATTAAGTCTTTTTGACTCAGTCGAAAGAGTAAGTTGATTTCTTTTTGCTCAACAAGTGGCTGCCATTTTGAAACAAGATGTGGATAAAAGAAATATATAAACTGGGAGACATTCATGTGGGCTATGTACATATGGAATTTTAAGTAAATCGATTCATAAATATAATTTTAAATTTTCAAATAACTGACACTTGGAAATAAGATGGTGGATCAAGTTGGTCAACAAATATATCAAATGTATGTTCGATCAGTCTACTAAGTACTAAGATAAGTCTACTGTACAGATTTGATTCGAATTAATTAAGTATTTCGAATGTTATCACAATGACAAATTTTAAAATGTCCGCCACTTGGAAACAAAAAGAGGACGAACTTATCGAACGTATTTGAAAGATAATTTCACTGTCCAACATTATTTCAATTTTATTCAGTATTTCAAAAGTTTTTGTGTGATAAATTTTCAAGTGGTAGCCTAATTTCAAGTGGCCTCTGCTTAAAAGCAAAATGGTAAGGCAAGCTGCCTAGTGTATTTATCCAAGTTATTTGACAGATAAATCCACTGTCTAACTTTGATTCTAATTAATTCAGTATTTCAAAAGTTATCATAATGACAAATTTTTAGATGGCCTTCATTTTAAAAGAAAATGCGGATCTAGTTGACCAGTGAACTCATCTACGATATTCGTAACATATGTCCACTGGCCAAATCTTGTTCAAATTTGTTTAGTGTTTCAAAAGTTATCGCAATAACAAATTTCCGAGTGGTAGTCTGATATTAATTGGCCACAACTTGAAAACAAAAAAGTGAAGAAAGTTGACTAGCGAACTCATTCAAGAATTGTCCAAAATTGGTTCGAATTAAACCAGTATTTAAAAAATTATTATGATGACAAATTTCCTAGTGGCAGCTTGATTTCTAGTGGCCGCCACTTGGGAACGAAATAGCAGAGCAAGCTTCTCAGCAAACTCATCCAAGATATTTGATAGATAAGTCCACTGTTCAACTTTGATGTGTGAATTAACTCAGTATTTTAGAAGTCATCGTGATGATAAATTTTCAAGCCCCCCCCCCTCCCCTTAATTTAAGGTATCCGCCATTTTAAAGACAAAATGACATTATAAAAATATTTAAATAATTATAATCATCAATATTCCTTATAATGCATCCGCTATAAATATTAATAAGTATTTGATGTAAAATATTAAATATTAAATATATTTGTCAATGAATATATTCTGTCATTCCAGGAAGAAAAAATCAGTAATTGAGTTTTATAGGTCTTCCTAAATACTCTTAAATAAGGTTTTAACATCATTAATTGTATTTAAAGTTTATATCTTAGTTAAGATTTTTTTTTTTTTTTTTTTTTTTGTACTGAAGAATCATACAGAGCTTTAACACTGTGAATATAGTACGTATGTGTTGTCTAGAATAGTTGCAATATATCAGTGGATTGCCGAAAACAAAAATAATTTCTACACTGTACGTAAATGTCATTTTTAAACACACACACATATATATAAAAAAGTGGTACATATAATCTTAAATTATTCTTAATTGCGGTAAATCGGTTTACAGTCTCATTTATTTGGAATATCAAGTTGGCTTTAAATTATATAATTTAACATTGCTGTAATCATCATTTTAATTAAAATTGTCCACGTCACCAAATTAGTTCTGGACTCTGACATTAAGGGGAGTTGGCATCACTGAAGGTTTCCTAATAAAAGCTTATATTTTAATTTGATATTTATAAATTGAACTATATTAAGTTTGTTCAATAAAATATATATTCAGACAGCAATTCTTACTGTTTATGATTTTTTTTTTTTTTTTTCATAAAATTGAAAACTTTAAACTGCGTTTTCTTAGTTTTCATTTTTTTATGAGTTCATGATTTTCAAAATGCTAAAATTTCTACAGGTACTTAAGAAAAGACTTAATATTTTTTTGGGTGTATAACAAAATCTACTTAAAAGAATTAGGGATTGATTTTTAAATGTATTAATTAGCTTTTAGGAAAAAAATTAAATATGCATGTCTACTACGTAAAAATTTGAAAAACATGATTTTTGTTATATTTTTATTTATTTTTTTTTAATTTCATTAAAAAACTATTTTAAAATAAGTTTTCTTAAATTCAACATTTCTTGTTAATTTTACGAACAATATTTCCTTTATATTTTTACTTTTGCATTTTTATTTATTTATTTATTTATTTATTCAAGAAAAAATATGCGTAATTGCATATCTATACGAATATATGTTACCATGATCGATATTTCACGTATTTGCCTTCTAAAACATTTCTAAATTTATCCACAGTCCATTTGCCATAAAGCGTGTGAGAAATTGTTTAATGAAAAAATTTAATTTAAGTATCGCTTGACTTTCAGCAATATTTTGCTGATATAGCTCTAAGAAAATAATTATATACAACCTTTGATCATTTATTATTGTAATTTGTATCTCAGTTATATAAGATTTTCAGCATTTAGTTTGCACTATACAGTAGTTATACATATAAAGGAAAACGATTATCTAGATTGT
Organism: Salticus scenicus; assembly: GCA_963930645.1. Lineage (NCBI taxonomy): Eukaryota > Metazoa > Arthropoda > Arachnida > Araneae > Salticidae > Salticus > Salticus scenicus. The sequence goes on from OZ005661.1 coordinate 121,217,015, forward strand.
TATACATAAGATACTACAATTATGTACAAAATAATTCTAAGGATTTGGGCTAAATGTTGCAATCATTAAACCGTAAGTTATCAGACTTCCGGTTGCAACGACAATGAGACTTTTATCAAGCACTACACTGTCTAGAAGTTTAAAACCAATAAAGTTTTCGTTCATTTTAATGATAAGACGCAAATATTTCCAACTTTCTTTTTCATTTATTTTCAGGTCATGTATAAAACTCTTCAACTCTGATGCAGCTTTCTGTATAGAAGATCCAAACATGCAAATTAGAAAGAAACGACCGAAAGAGTTGACTATAGTTAAAAGACGATATATTATGAGAGCTGTAGTCAAATGTTTCTTAAAAACAATATTATATGTATTGTAAAATAGTCTACCAGAAACAATCATAAAAATCAGTAATAGCATAGTATGAAATGTTGTATTAAGTTTAGAATTTAAAGTTAAGAGCTCATTATAAGATTGGTTCATAATATCGAAATCAGCATGGTTCATTTTTCGAAGATTTTCTTTAAGGCCTAATATTATTTTCTTAAACGAGAAACAGAAGCTACAGAAATAAACAGTTATGAATGATGTCACATTGCTCCAAATATCCATCAACAACGATATATAAAAAATGTGCCTTGACATTGAAGGCTCAATTAAACCGTACATTGTATTATTAATGTAATAATAAGGTTCAACAACAGTTGAAAAATATGAAAAAATGATTGACAGAGTAAAAATATCATTGATAACCAAAAACAAAATAATATTTCTCTTGAATCTGAAAATTCTCTGAGAACCAACCGTGGGATAAATATTAGCCATACACATTGTTAGTTGCTTCAACTCTTTGCGCTTCATAAAAAATAATATTCGTAGCAAAAACTCGAACATCATAATTATTGTTATTATGATGGCATCCCTTTTAGTGATCTCGAACCTTAATAAGTATTCAAATCTTATAAATACAGAAAATATTCTGTTTGTTTCGATAACTAACATAAATATAATTGAAAAAGTGAATAAAGATATTTTTTTGAATGAAAATTTAAAATTTAAATTACTGTTTAAACCATGGATATATAAATAAGTGTTAAAAATTAGCATGATTTCCTGAACTGACTTCTTTATATTTACACATTTCGTCTGTGAGGAAGAATGTGCTACAACATCTTTAAATTGAATGTTAGGCATTTTCAAATAATGCAATTAAAATTATTTCAGCAATGTTAAACTGATGAAAAAAGTTTAATTAAAAGTCCATTTTACTCAAGAGAAAAGAATAATTCAAAAACAATATGTAATTATTTAAAAAATAACTTCTGACGTTTAAAAATACACTTTTTTTTTAGAAAAATTCTCTTTTTAACCCTTTGTGAAATTTTTCGCAAAATCTTTAATGATTACAATTTTTTTTAAGATTATTAGTTTCCGCTTTTCTCTTTCTTCATAACAACTCGTTTTCATAAATATGCTAAGATTATTAAATTTTCAAAGATATAAATATATTTTCTTTGTAGAATTTATTCATATTTAATATTGCTATGAATGTTTAAAATAGCAGCAATACCAGATAGATTTTTTTTTTTTTTTTTTTTACAAACGATGTTTTAAAATTCAATTGTATCAATAATTTTGAATTATAATTAGTATTAAGAAACTTTTTCTTTCATGGTTGTTTTAAACAATACATTTCAATCATCAAACCAGTTACTTGTTCACAATTTTTTTTCATGCAGATGTAGTTTTTCCTCCAAGTGTATTATTGTAAAACATTTCTGTTTCAGTATTATTCAAAAATTTTAATAACAGTCTGTCTAAACGCAGCATAACTTTGACTATTCCATGAAATCGCTTTTCACAGTTATTATTTTAATTTACAAAATAATTTATTTAGATGTAGCATTCTCTCCTATTTATTCTTAAAATCTACAATAATAAAAATTAATGACAGTTTTAAGCAATTATTTTTTCCAGTGAGCAGTTTTATGTGTTTAAGCGAAGCAACTCTTATACACAAATTTAATTTTGATTTATATAATTGTTTTGGTCTAGCTTTCTTCTGTATGCATTCTTGGTATCCATTTGTAGTAAAATAACTATCATTTTTAAAAAAACAAAGTGTGCAAATACATTTTTCATTATGTTTATTTTGAACAGCATGTTTGAAGCAACTTCTATGAAAAAAAAAAAAAAAAAACCTCACACCTAGCTTTTTTTTAAGTAGATAATATTTTAAAATGAATTTACACCAATATTATTACTGGCTAAAAGAAATAGTTAAACTGCAGTTGTATGTTTTTCCTTGCTCCTGTTTTTAAATATTTATTTATATGAATAATACTGTAAATAATTACAAAAATAAATAAGTAAACGTTTAATTATAAATATTAAAGAAAATTACGCAAACTGTAGAATATCCCCTTTTTTTTCTTTTGCTAATCTTTATTCTTTAAAACCGATAAGCTAATCTTGCCAAATTGTTGATTTAATCTTTCTCTTCACACAAATTCACAAAATGTAACATTTCCTCAAAACAGGAAAACTATCTAAAATTACTATTGCATTTACATTTATAAATGTTACTCTATAAAAATTTTGTAAGAACTTTTTTTACTGACAGTAATTCAATATTTCTTTCCACATTCTGTTAGCATTAACATAAAACTAGGTTATTATTTTTTTCCTACTACAATAATATTTACCCCAGTATTATTCAGGGAATTACGTTAATTGTTTGCTTAAAATTCTTGTTTGATTCAATTACGGCAAAAGCTATGAAAAAAAAAAAAAAATCCTTTTCAATTTTCAGATTTTTGATATATTGATTGATTCAGATATTGGTCTAAATAATTGCATTTTAATATTTTGTAAATTAATATTAGTTTTACATTAAATTGTTTGATAATTCTACTTGTAGTTGAAGGAAAACATTTATTCACAGGGGAAAAAGTAAACATTTTACGTTAATTACTATCGATATTTATTTCGATAAAACTAATTTATTAAAAATTTCTTTTGTATAAATTTTTGAATGGAAAGTTATGTTTTGTGTGAGAGAAAAGCGCATTTTTATTTTACTAATTTATTTATTTTTTAAGTTTTCAAAAGAATTAATTAAATATTTGACATGAATTTTTGTATTGAATAAGTCAAGATATGAGAAACGATTTAGCACATACAACGACCAAAATCTATAAATCATTCTATAAAATATTTGTAGAATTTGGTTGCGATATGTTATAGAATGGGAACAACATTTTAAAATTAAATCGCTTTACGAATTCATTGAAAATGTACAAGCTGTCGCAAATATTATTATTTGCTAATCCAATAAAACATATTTTCTGTATACAGATTTGGGTGGTTCGGATTAAGAAACATAGCATATTCAAATATTGGTTCGCTTACCACATCGCTTACTTCAAATATTCGCTTACCACATAATGGTAATTCTTATACTGAACAATTTTCAACAACTATGCAAATTTAGAAATTTTTTATTCATGAATTCATCGACCGTGAATATTCATTTTTTAAAGTAAAGTGGAGTATAAAGATTGATATTTTTATATACCAACTATGTGAAAAGTATCAGAGCCGGGCTCGAACCTGTGCACCTCCTTTTAGCGCACGGATACTCTACCACTGAGCTACCCTGGCTGATAATCAGCTAGGCATTTCTCACATAATATTCGTTGGCAAAATCACCGAGTCTGCAAACGCAGATATAACAGGTGAAACAATATTAATCGTAGCACAACTCCATAGACCACGAAATTTCAATTTAGAAATTTTTTATTCATGAATTCATCAACCGTGAATATTATTATTATTTTTTAAGTAAATTGGAGTGTAAAGGTTGATATTTTTATATACCAACTATGTTAAAAATACCAAAGCCGGTAATAAAACCCGGTTATCAGCCAGGGTAGCTCAGTGGTAGAGTATCCGTGCATTAAGCGGAGGTGCTCGTGTTCGATTCCCGGCTCTGTTATTTTTCACATAGTTGGTATATAAAAATATCAACCCGTACACTCCAATTTATTTTTAAAAAAATGAATATGCTAATTTATTTTGTTAAATATTAAAAGGAAGGCTTTTAAGCAAACTAGAATCAGCAGAACAGCATTTATATATATGCGAAGAAATACTGTTGGTATCTAGGAGTATGTGCTAAATATAATTGGTCTAGGCATTCCTTTAAACATATATTGGTATGAAGGCCTACAGGTACAAAAGATACAGAGGACTTAATCTGATGTTAACTTTTTTTGTCTACAATTGCTTCCTACTTGAAGCAAACATACTGTTAATACATTTGCTGTGACTTCCTACGAAGTGTCACTTCTCATAAAAATATTATCTCAGCACCTATTTTCCTAATGCCCGCTACTTATTACTTCCATGGAAATTTTTTTTTCATCCATTTATTTATTTTTTCTTGTTCCGCTCAAGAAACGTGTCAACACGCATCTCACGCTCTTGGTAAAAACCATGTATAACATTTTAATGTTTAATTTCATTGCAATCCCCTTCGCAAGGGTTGCCCAGCACTAGTGCGAAGAAATATCGAACCAACCAACCAACTAACTAACCAACCTTCGCAATTCATCTATTTTTAGTACTCGGTTCTTCTCAAATTCTGTTCCCACAACTACTCGGGTATCCTGATTTTCGGTGTTCTCACCGTCGGTCTTTTGCACAATTTTAATAGACGCGAATAATAAAATTGATAAAATATGTGATTAATACTAATACTAAAAGCAATAAAATATATAATATATACAATAAAATTAAACCTTCATCTTCTCTACCTGTATTTCGCTCCATGGTTTTAAGTGTTTGCAGCTGGGTGACGTGCCCTTAGCGGAATGGGATGAAAGGGAAGAAAGAGGAATAGAAGAAGCCGTGCCCTTAGCGGAAATAAAAAGGTGTGCGAGTAGCAGATTGAAATATGTTATTCAGATGCACAAAAGAATGCTTTCTATAGAATGTAGTATGATTAGCATTAGATTTAAAGAGTCACACAAAAATATTCAGTTTCACTGAGGGTTATTATTGGAAATTTGCTGAATTGCATTTTCGTTTACATTATTCATAAACGTGAATCATATTCACATTTTAAAAAATGGTAAAATAATTCTTCTATTTTTTTTAAATTATTTTTAACATTTTATTATTATTTTAACAATATTTGAATTAGTGTATTTGTCCGTTTGTCCGCTTCCGGCATCCGTAAATATTTTTTAAAAATTTTATTTTTATTTTCTTCTGTATTCAATAGAAGAAAATATTGAATTCATAAAAATATCAACTTCCGGTTTTCGATGGATTTACTCGTTTTGAGAGGTCCAGAACGCGATTTGACTTTTTTTTGAAAATGTCTGTCTGTATGTATGTGTGAGTGACAAAAATTTTGTGATAACTGTATCTCCGGAACTACTGCTCAAAATTGCATATAAATTTTCATGTAGATGTACCTTGAGCTAAATTAGTGCCTATCAGCTTTTGATGCCAAGCGCTCAACAGGTGACACTGCTATACAGCGATTTCCACAATTTAAGGGGAATCTGTATCTCAGGTTCTATTGCATATAATCAATCAAAACTTTATATAAGAGAAGGCCATTGTGAGACATTATACTGATTCAATCTGAATATTTATGGACCGACAGGTGGCGCTGTTATACAGCGATTTCTGCAATTTAAGGGAAAGCAAATAGGAAATTAAGACAGCAATTATGTTTGTGTTAAGCATTTTTAACACTTTCCAACAATGTTTCAGAGTGATTATGAATTCAGTTAGTCTATATGTCTGTCTTTCTGTCTGTCTATTGTGTAATAATATAGTTAGACACAGAACATAGAACGCTATACGATACAACGAGTACGTACAGTTGGAAAGTGTTGATAATCAAAATCGTACCTCATGATTTTTCGTTTTAGATTTAGTTTTAAAAGGTGTAAAGCTTAATTAGATTTTCAAAAACTTAAATTAATCATAAAATGACAATAATAAACGTTTTCGTTTGGAGTACTGTGATTCATTAAACTTTATATTGTTACAGATCACCGTTACCTCAAATAACGGATATTCTACAGTAAGCATACCTGTTTTTGCGGCAGGTTACTTCTGAAGCAAAATATAGGCAATGCTAAATGTGGATAAAGTGTGTAGGAAAATTCAAGAGTTCTTTTTTTTTTTTTTTAATTAAATAATTTATTTTTAAGTTTATTATACATTTCCGCTAAAGGAACATATACTCAAAGCATGCCACCGAGGGGGATAACATTTCCGCTAAGGACACGGGTTTATGGATTTCCGCTAAGGGCACTGTCGCTAAGGGCACGGCCCCATGTCAAAGTATTAAAAATGTTTTTTTTTTTTTTTCCACCGTGTTTAATAAGGTTCAATAATAAACTATCTTTTTTTTTCTAATCTAAAACAATAATCTAAAACAATAGAAAATCTACTAAAGCAGAAGAACATAGTCGTTCACTTGTGTAAATATTTATTTGAAAATGCGAAAGTGTACATATTATGGAGCTGTTGATTATAAAAGAGGGGGAAATGGCACTGAGTGGAGAAGAAGGTCGAAGCTGGAAAAAATGGTGTTCAAGATGGCCGAAGATAAAGGATGAGATACACATGACAAAGATCCAACAGGGAAGAAGAAGCTCAAGAGATATCCATTGATGTTAAATAGCAATAAATAAGTCACATTTCGAGTAAATAAAAGTCACATTTCGGGAAATAAAAGTCAAGTCCAGGTAAGTGAGTCATAAATATCAGGATTTGGATGCTGAAGATGTTAAAGCATCATTTCGGAAAGCGATCAGTGATGTTAAAAATTATTTTTTCCTTTTTAAGAGAGTTAACTTCATTTTTTGCGAGAATGATAACCTAAAACAATAAAAATTTACATTAATAAAACAACAATTCATTTAGAATATATAGTATTTAAAAGCATTCATTTGAACTCTTCACATAAGAAATTAAATATATACTGCACATTTTAACATAAATTTATTTTAATTGTAACAGTTAAAGAGGAAGTAAAACAATATTAATTAGGTTCGCATAATATTACAGATATGAGAAGAAGGTGCAAAAATGGGCATAGATGAAAATAGGGGCACCCTTCCACAATTGGCTATGGAAGACGCTTAAGAATGGCGGCAAGAAATGTAGGGGGTGCCGCATGTTGATTTAAATTAGTAGAGAGTAGTTGGAACCATTCTTTCAAGTTCCATGGATGCAGTGCCAGTTGGTGTTTGTTCTCGACTGCAAACTTTTGACAGGTATCTGAAATCGTTTTCTTTTCGTGTTGTTATGGTTAGTTTAAAATAATTGCGCATTGATATACGAAAAGCGGAGATCCAAAGCTACTTTTGTCCATCAGCAAGGTCCAGTCTCATCATTTGATGGCCATACGAGAAATAATTGACTAAATTGATTGACAAAAGTTCTCACAAGAAGACATCTTTAAGATTTCTCTGGGTAAGATACCACCAGGGTCCGGTAAGGAAACAGACTGGCCATTGGTGCGAAGACCAAAGGCCTTCAAAGAAATAAAATTCGACCTGCGAACAAGCGAATTCATCATCAAATTTATCAGATTACTGTGACCCTCGCCTTATCCACAGCGATGATGATATCAATCTGGATATCAACGACGGAGATAAACTAAATTCGAGTGATTCAACTTATATGTTTTGTGACGGAATGTTCTTTGAAGACACGCGCAAAGAAGAGTGGTATAAAATTTTGTTCCAAATGTGGGCATACTTAGATTGCGGCGGGTTTCAAAGAGCCAGTTATGTCAGCGATTACTGTAATTTTTTTTCTTTTCGGTAATAAATACATTTTATATCTTTTTGTATTGTTTTATCCTGCTTTAAAGCATTTTAAACTATCTTTTGTGTTCTATCTGGAAAGGCCCCTATTTGCACCCCATTTTTTCCGGTGTATTTTTAAATGCTTTCTGTAAATCTTCGTTTTCGAATTGAAATAATTCATATTAATTAATCGTTAGTTTGACCCCTCTCATTTAACAATCTTGTTATAGTTGTTAATGAAGATAAAAAATGTAGAATATTTCAAACTTAAAGCAACTTTAAGTCAAAAAAAGAAAAAAAAAAAAAAGGTGCCAATATTTATACCTTTTACTTTATATATAATCAATTTAAATGTTTTACAATGTAAATGAAAATCCAAAATATCCATTTATTCATACACAGTTACATTCATACTTACATTTTATGTCTAAGAATAAACATTTCAAGAATGGTAAAGTTAGCTCTTCGCTGCCATTCAAAAATGTAATCTTTTGCTCTGCTTTCAAGGCTCAGCCACACTGCGTCAGTTTCGTCGATTCTTATCAAATAAATCATTGCATTGGACAAATCGATCTTTTTCTCAGTCATCAATTTTGTCCATACCTTTTCCCTTTCTGATTTCAACTGGCTTTTGAACCACAGCATACCATTTTGGCAGACTGCAGATGGCCTTTTCATTCGCCTGAGAGCTGCTTCGACTTGACAATCATAAGAAGCACTGTCATACATGAAGCTGGAAGAGTTTGGTTCATTTGAAAGAAATCTCACAAAAAACTTAAAATACAAGGAAACTTAAAAATAATATTTATAATTTGAAAAATCTCGAGTGATTCCACTTGACTTTCTGAACATTAAATAATTACAGGTTAAACAAATTAAAGGGAGAAAAGTCGTTAAATAAACAAATGAGAAAATTAAAGTGTTTGAATATTTTCCTCCCTATAACATGTTGTTTAATTTTACGCTATTTCATTTCACATAATTTGAGCCCATAGATCATAATGTAAAAGAATTTTTTGTTGTGGCCCCGTAAAACTCTATATTCACCAAAATCCATACAGTTCGTGACCTATAACATGTATATAATTTTTCAGCATTGAAAACGGCATTTAGACCCTATAGCACGTTAAAGTTTGAACCTATAAGCCGTATTGATAAAGAAACTTTCGTTGTGTCCCTGTAAAATAACTATAAGGACTAGATTTACCAAAATCAATACAGTTCATGCAGTAGTGTTTTATGACATGTATATAAATTTTCAACTAAATGGGAAGGCATTTTGATAATATCGCACATTAAATAATTTGAGCCCATAAACCATAATAATAAAGGACTCTCCACTATGTTCCTGTAAAGAAACTGTAAGTTCCTGTAAAAAAACTGTAACTTGATTCACCAAAGTCTATGCAGTTCGTGCGATCGCGTCCTATAACTTGGTTATAAATTTTCAGCTCTTTCAAATAAGGCATTTAGAATCGCGCATTAAAAAGAGGGTAACAGTAGAGTTCACTTAAAAAGTTTTTAGACTAAACAACATTTTTCTAACGTATGCAATACAAATGTATTATAAATATTTACATTACAAATAAATTGTATTATATATATGCATAATGAATATCATAGCTTTCAACTTTTATTCTTTTTTCCAATATCACGCTATATGAGTAGAACTGTTTATATTTAATTTAATTTGTGAAAGGTTATAAAGAAAAGTTATAAAACATTTCTATTGTATATTACTGGTAGACAAAAACGGTAAAAGTTGATAGTTATGATAATATAAATACAGACGAGTGAAAATTGTTAGAGTAGTTGATGTTTCATTATTATTATTATTATTATTATTGTAATGCATGCTGTAATTCTAAAAATCTATTTTCATTTGCATATGTAATTTAACTTTCATTGTTTGAGAAGTAGTTTCAAAAAAAAAAAAAAAAAAAAAAAAAATTGAATACATTAGATCGAAATTTAACAGTGTATTCCAGACAGTTCGTCTGCCTATCAGACTACTTTTTCATTGCAAGAAGTATTTATAATTAATCAAATAATTTTTACACATCTTCGATTATTTATGCATCTTTTATGCAAAATGATGTGAGAAAATAGTACTAACCTGCTTTAACATCCGTCTATAATTCAAATTATTTTAAGACGGGCGAAAAAATACGGACTGTAAAATGTAATTTAGGATACAAAAATTTCCAAGAAAAATTCTGAAATTATAGAAAAGTATTTCACACACTTACATGTCTACTGCTAACACTCTCCTCAAAATTTTCAAACTTTTCTCGGATTTCATAATATCCTGATCATAATCGAAGTCATGACGACAACGCAATCTAAAAAAAAAAAACATATTTATTTATACATTTGCTGTTGAACTGAGACAGTAGATTACATTAAATGTTTTTTGTTATTAAAAGAATTTTATTATTAAAATTCGCTCTACTTTGATGCAGTATTGTTACTTTTAGTGTAATTTTTTTACTTTGCTCTTTCAAAATATAAAATAAAATTTTTCGGCAACTAAAAGGGTAATTTCATTGGACCATATATATATATACATACATATAATATTTCTTTCTCTATATATATGAAACAGCTGACTATATTTTAGCCTGAAACTAAACATGCTCTCGATAAAAACATAGCAGCTTTTTCAGGGTTAAAGATCAAAGTTATATAGAAATTTTCCATATTTCCTAATTTGCATAATAAATTTCAATCTCCGTATATTATACATTAGTCATAACTTACTAATTAAAACTTTTTTCATTTTGGTTTTAGATCATTATAATGTTGAAATATGTCACACAGATACATCAAAAATAAAAAGACTCTGTTCCATAAGTGATGGTTCATTTTAATAATGAATATACATTATTAGTTCCCCATCATACTATAGGTATGGGGAACTTAGGTAATCGCGAAAAATTTCGACCTCGGTTTTTTTACTTTTTTATACGTTTTCAGGTGTGAGGAATCCGAGGATGACAAAATTTGTATGGTGTCTGTCTGTAGGGTGTCTGTTAGTGTGTCAGTGTGTCAGTTCGTTAGTGTGTTAGTCCGTTAGTTTGTTAGTCTGTTAACACGATATCTCACGAACAAATGACCGCAGAGAGGTCAGATCAGTTTTAAAATATTACTTTTGATACTGGCAAGAACCCTATTCATCTGCAACATTCGAATTAAAAAACTTCGTAAGTTATTAGAAATTTACGATTTTCTTAACATGGGAGAATAGGACAAAAATTCACTTAAACGTGCATTTAATGGAAACTTTTTACTGTAAAAATGTCAGACCAGTTTTAAAATATCAGTTTTGATGCCGGAATGAACATCAGTAACTATAAATATAATACTTTGGAAATTTCGCAAGTTATTGGAAATTTACGAATTTTTTAACATGGCAGTATAGAGCAAAATTTCACATAAACGTCAATTTTGAGAGATATTTTCATCGTAAAGATGTCAGACTACTTTTGAAATATTATTTAGGACACTGGCATGATTATTAATGACTATGAATTTTCCAATATAAAGATTTCGTAAGTTATTGGAAATTTACGAATTTCTTAACATGGCTGAATAGAGCAAAATTTCACATAAACGTCAATCTTGAGGGATATTTTCATCGTAAAGATGTCAAACCACTTTCGAAATATTATTTAGGATACTGGCATGAATATCATAGACTACGATTTTTCCAATTTAAAAAATTCGTAAGTTATTTGGAATTTACGATTTACTTAACATGTCAGAATAAGGCAAAATTGAGCATAAATTTCCATTTTCAGGATCGTAAATACATTAGACAACTTCAAAATTACATTTATGATATTTGTTTGAACATGACTGAATACAAATATTCTAATAGGAAAATTTCGTAAATTATTCGTAATTTACGATTTCATCAACAGAGCGAAATTGTAAATTTTTTCATATAAATATGAATTTTGAGGATTATTGCATTGGAAATAGTAGCATGAAAACTAAACAACGGAATTGACCCTGATAAAATAAATTAATAGATTAGAATAAGATGAATATATCGAAGGGAACGGTGGATTGTCTATTAGGCGGGGATTTCATTCTGTCACTGTATCAAACTTTGGTCATATTCATTTCTTTTAACATGATTATAATATGTCTCGCACTAGAAATTTATGAGAACATAAATATGATGGGGAACTGAGCAGAGTCCACCTATGCCAACTAGTTTTTACTTTGCTCTTTCAAAATATAAAATAAAATTTTTCGGCTACTAAAAGGGTAATTTCATTGGACCATATATATATACATACATATAATATTTCTTTCTCTATATATATGAAACACCTGACTATATTTTAGCCTGAAACTATACATGCTCTCGATAAAAACATAGCAGCTTTTTCAGGGTTAAAGATCAAAGTTATGTAGAAATTTTCCATATTTCCTAATTTGTATAATAATTTTCAATCTCCATATATTATACATTAGTCATAACTTACTAATTAAAACTTTTTTCATTTTGGTTTTAGATCATTATAATGTTGAAATATGTCACACAGATACATCAAAAATAAAAAGACTCTGTTCCATAAGTGATGGTTCATTTTAATAATGAATATACATGATTAGTTCCCCATCATACTATAGGTATGGGGAACTTAGGTAATCGCGAAAAATTTCCTCGGTTTTTTTACTTTTTTATACGTTTTCAGGTGTGAGGAATCCGAAGATGACAAAATTTGTATGGTGTCTGTCTGTAGGGTGTCTGTTAGTGTGTCAGTTCGTTAGTGTGTTAGTCCGTTAGTTTGTTAGTCTGTTAACACGATATCTCACGAACAAATGACCGCAGAGAGATCAGATCAGTTTTAAAATATTACTTTCGATACTGGCAAAAACCCTATTCATTTGCAACATTCGAATTAAAAAACTTCGTAAGTTATGAGAAATTTGCGATTTTCTTAACATGGGAGAATAGGGCAAAAATTCACTTAAACGTGCATTAAGTGGAAATTGTTTACTGTGAAAATGTCGAACCAGTTTTAAAATATCAGTTTTGATGCCGGAATGAACATCAGTAACTATAAATATGCTACTGTAAAATTTTCGCAAGTTATTGGAAATTTACGAATATCTTAACATGGCAGTAATATAGGGCAAAATTTCACATAAACGTCAATTTTTAGAGATATTTTCGTCGTAAAGATGTCAGACTACTTTTGAAATATAATTTAGAACACAGGCATGAATATTAATGACTAGGAATTTTCCAACATAAAAATTTCGTAAGTTATTGGAAACTTACGAATTTCTTAACATGGCAGAATATAGCAAAATTTCACATAAACTTCAATCTTGAGGAATATTTTCATGGTAAAGATGTCGAACCACTTTCGAAATATTATTTAGGATACTGGCATGAATATCATAGACTATGATAATTAAATTTTGTATAACAACAACAAAAAAAAAAAAAAAGAAGAAGAAGAAGAAGAATAGCAGTGATAACTTTAAGATAATGAAAACTTTATAGAAAGTTAGTTTTTATTTTTATCAATTTTTTATTTTATTTTATTTTATTTTTTTTTTTTTTAATATCTGGTGGAGATTAAAAGTACAGGATATATTCATCTGGCACTTCTAAACGTAAATTGCTCATTTTTCTTTTTGTACAGTTGATTTTTACTGATTTAGTGATTAATGAACCTAAGTCTACATTTTAACTGTGGGGAGTTACTAAGTTACAATAAATAAAGTAAATAGTAAGCTGAGGAGGGGGGGGGGAATGGTATTAAAAATTAATAAGTTGTAAGGAACTATTCTACTATGTGTAATAAGTTTCAGAAATTTAGAGCAATGCGAGCTTTAAGTAAGTTATTAAAAAAAAAAAAAAAAATAAAGCAGGTGTGTATTTACCGTGTAATGGTTTTTGCCGGTTTTTACTATCTTGGCCAAAACATGTTTTTCCCATGGTTTTTACCACCTTCAGAAAAAATGAAATTCCTATTTTTTTTTATTTTTATTTATTTATTTTTTTTTTTAATTTACCCTAAAAACCTTCGGGACATATTTTAAAATTTTTAGTTCTCATTTTCCCAATATTATTTACTATGAAATTTCCATTCTTTCATCCATTTCTAACAACAATATTTTGAAAATAAAAATAAATAAATAAATAAAGCAATGTTGACGACATGAAATTTGTTTTAAATTACATGATCAGTTTAACCCTTTATCAGTTACAAACATTTTTTTCTGTCACTCAATAGTTGAAATAAAAGGCTAATGTGACAATCTTAAAAAAAAAAAAAAAAATGGAAAATAAGATTACTGAATAACCATAGAGTTAAAATATATACATATATATATATATTTAATTTATTATTATATTACTTAGTTTATATTATTTTATTATTATTATTTTATTAAATTTAATCATTTTTTAATTCCTACCTTCACCTACTATTGTTTTTATCAGTTATTAAACAGATAAAATACTACACAGCTAAAGGATTAATGAACTAATGTTTTTAAAATACTTGCAATAGATATTGTTCCATACTAAGAAATGAAACCCAAAAATATGGCTTCAATAAAAAGTATTTAGTTTGGTAATAACATAAATTAAGAAAACCTCGACAGCTTTTTCAAAAGAAAATATAGGTGCTTTCTTCTTCAGGAATCATATTTAAGCAACCTCACTAAAAACAAGGTCAACTTTTCTTTCGTTGATAAAATTAGATAAATATTGGGTTGTTCGATAATTAATGTCGTTTTTTTTCATGTTTTTCAAAGTGAATTTATTTATATTAACAACAAACATTAATCAATGGTATATTGACCATTTTGTTGGATGACCTTTTGCCATCTTTTGGTAAGTTGAAAAATTCCACGTTCGAAGAAGCCTTGGTTTTTAGAAGCGAAGAACTGGTCCACCTCATTTTTAACAGCCTGATGGGAATTGAAAGTTTTACCATTCAAATGGTTTTGAAGGGAGCGAAACAAATGATGGTCTAATGGTGCTAAGTCTGGGCTATAGGGTGGATGTGGCATCAGTTCCCAATTGAGCTCTATTAATTTTTGACGGGTTATCAAAGAGGTGTGGGGCCTGACGTTATCATGATGGAACATCACGCCTTTGCAATTGGCCAGTTGAGGGAGTTTTTTCTTGATTTCTTCGTTTAATTTCGATAGTTGACGACAGTAGACATTCGAATCAATAGTTTGGTGTCCTGGAAGGAGCTCAAAGTAGACCACACCCTTGTAATCCCACCACACAGAAAGCATAATCTTATTTTGTTGAATATTGGCTTTGGATGTCGATTGTGGGGGGCTCATCTTTCTTGGTCCATGATCATTTTCGGGCTACGTTATCGTAAACAATCCATTTTTCATCACCCGTTATGATTCTTTTCAGAAATGGGTCATTTTGATTACGATTCAGCAAAAAGTCGCATATGTTAATGCGTTTGGTGAGGTGGATTTCCTTTAATTCGTGAGGAACCCAAACATCCGTAGCCAAGCTGTTGTAAGTGCAAGTAAACTGTTGAATTCGATATATCGAGCTTCTCTGCTATCTCTCGAGTTGTCATACGCTGGTTAGTTTTGATTAACGCCTTTATTTTGTCGTCATCAGTAGTGGTTGGACGACCAGTATGTGGTGCATCTTGCACATTAAAATTTCCAGAACGAAAGCGAGCAAACCAACGCTGACACTGGTGTTTAGTAAGGCAGTCTTCGCCATAAACATCACACAATTTCTTTCGAGCTTGCACCGCATTTTTGCTCTTTCGGAAGTAAAACAATAAAATATGCCGACAATGCTCTCTTTGATTGTCCATTTTCAAGTTTATTTTAACCAACTTGTTGTTCACTAATGACGCTCAGTTTTTGACTGAAGGTAGTCTGAAGTCTAACTTTTAAAATAGCCACGCAATCACTTCTACATGAAATATGCAGTTCACGCCATCTATGAGAAAAAACGACATGAATTATCGAACAACCCAATATTTTTCTTATCAAGAAATAAATTAACTGTTAAATTGAGATTTTTTTTTTTTTTTTTTCAACAAGCATACAACTTCTATAACTGACTGATATGTTATTAAATAAATTAACTAATTAATACTTCTTGTTACTAATATCAATTTTTATATCACCCTAACTATTGTGTACTTTTTTCTTTATGTTGCTATTAAAATTTGAGGCAAAATTCAAATTCATCTTCTAAACAAAAAGAAATATGTTTTGTATGTCTTTGTGAAAATACAAAATAGATAAAAATAACTCAATTGTGTGTTTTTTTTTTTTTTTTTTTTATACATAATATTTTGCATAGATTTTCTTTTCAATCTGACAAATCATATTTTAAAAACATGTGTATATCAGTAATGAATAATCTAGTACCTACCACTCTAATTAATTCATCAGTAATATCATTAATAAATAATTAAAATATTTTTTTGGTTCATGCATAAAATAAATAAAAATAATAATAATAATCAGAAATGACATTGTTTATTTTATTACGCAAAGAACCGCCCGACGAAAAGTTTAATAAGTTTTAACTACAAAAATCGAGATTTTTTTCTAAGGTTATCACTGGCTTCTTTAAATTACGAAAAGTTCTATTCATCATTAGTATCATTAATGAAATATAAAAAATATTTCTTGATTTAAGCATTAAAAAAAAAAAATAATAATCTGGTGTGTCACTCACTCGACTTTCTCTTACCCTAAAATTTAATACTATACAGGTTGGATATTAAGAGGTAAGAAAACGATGTTATGTAAACCTATGTTAAACAATTCAAAGGGAGACTTTTATATGATAATTAGTTCTGTGTGAGGGGTGGGGGGGCTACCGCCCCCTCAACCCCCCGTTTCATTAATGCACCTACATTTATATAGAATTTAATTCGGTTATTAAAAAATAATTCTGTTTTTAAAAAATAATTTATTAAAATTATTATTTAAAAAAATTATCTTTTATGAAAATGAAGACGATTTCCATAATACACAAGTAGTATAACACCAAATATCCAAAAAAAGTCCACTTTATTCTCTCTCTCTCTCTCTCTCTCTCTCTCTATATATATATATATTAAAAAAAAAAAAAAAAAAAAAAATCTAAGTTTTTTTTTGTTAAAAGTAAAAAAAATCGATAACTTCGTTTTAAATTATCGCAGATCAATGGTTCAACCATTCGTTTTAAAGGTATTGGCGAGCTCTTTTGAAAGATACCCATCATGAAAATTTACTCCCCTCGAGTGGGGACTTGCCCCCCAGGGGGAGAGGCGAGGCTCCTACATACACAAATGACTAATTTTAATAATTTTTAATTGTAAAAATCTAGTTTCTCACCTTATCATTGGCTCTTTTAAAAACACTATTATTTCCACTGCCCCTTAACAGCACTATATCATATTAGAAATCCCTCTCCCAGACCAATCAATTGGCTGGACAACATTTTAACAAGGAAACCCTTAATTAATAAATTAAATAAAATTTTCTCATTCCTAATGGATTTATGTAATCTAACAAACTAACCTAAAATCACAACTAAAGAAAAATTCTTTCTCCTAAACACATTAATCTTCTATCTCCCTGTTATCTTCCCATGTGCCCGTGATGCTGCAGTAGCCCTCATAAATGCAAGGGTCTAAACTGGTAGCGTGCCACTTGTCGCGGAAGGCCACACAGCCTCGCACCCTCTCTCCTATAATCAAGCGGCGCCCCGTGTCGCGGGTAGTCTTGTGTCTGGCGCCGCTCTTGTAAATACCCATGCCCATTTGCATCGCCCCTTGTCGCGGGCTGGTTAAGCCAGGCGATGCATGATGTAATTTTTTTTTTTTTTTTTTTTTGATTTCTCAATAAATGTCGGAGCAGCTCACGTGGATTTTCCTGGAAGCGCTCAACACCGCTCTTCGAGCGGTGAGCGGGAGCTGCTCCCTGTTCAATCATGCAAAGTTCTATTCATCATTAATATCTTTAGCAAATAATTTAAAATAATTTTTTGTTTACGCATAATATATATATATATATATATATATAAAGTCAGAAATTACATTGTTTATTTTATTACCCAAAGAACCGCACGGCAATAGGTTTAATAAGTTTTAACTACAAAAATCGAGTTCTTTTCTCAGATTACCACTGACGTCTTTAAATTACGAAAAATCCTATTCATCATTAATGTCATTAATAAAAAATTAAAAATATTTTTTGGTTCAAGCATTAAACAAAAAATAATAATGATAAATCAGAAATTACATTGTTTATTTTAATCCCCAAAGAACCTCCATCGCCAAATTGGTTAGAATCTTTAGAATTGCTGCGTATGTGTTGCCATCTGATGACATCATATCTATCATTAAATAAATTTTAACTGAAAAGGCTGAGACAAAAGCCGCGGCCATTTCGTGAAGGACAGGCTGCGCGAAAACGGCCTCTCCGAAATGGATCTCGCGCCAAAACAGCCGCGCCGAAATGGGTTTCGCGCCGGAACCGCTGCGCCAAAACGGCCGCGCCGAAACGTCCCATTCCGATGTACATTCATCCTTAAAATAGATAATTATTTGCATGCGACATTTTATTTCTAAGGATTCTGTATATACCAGCGTGTCAGGAACGCATTTCTCACGCTGGATAACCTTATGATTTCGAGTCATCAGTGTGCACTCTACCTCTCCTAGAAGTTTGTCCAAACCATGGATTGCTTTAAAATAAATGACGCTGAAATAAAAGACGCACGTACAAGAAGTATATGTATGTAAATATATATATATATATATATATATATATATATATAAATGAAAGATATCATAATAAAGTTTAACCTTAAAGTTTAGCAATTAATAGATACAAAACAATGCCAACACAACAAAAATTGAACTGATTGTAACATATAGGTAAAACTGACACAAAAATATTGCGATACAGATTAAGAACCAATAAGAGACAAAAACAATTTAAATTACTTGCGCCGACATGAATAATAATAATAATAAAAGGACCATTAAACTTAATGACGGAGAAAGTAAATAAAGGACCACAGAAATAATTATTCGATAAAAATGCTTAAAATTTGAATATATATATATATATATATATATATATATATATATATATATATATAATTCAGAGCTCTATGCAGTTTCTATTTTAAATATCACTATAAATATTCATAATATTCAATAGAAAGGACATGCTGCAAACAATTACTAAATTTTTAATTTTTTAAAATCTGGTATGGAAAATGTAGATTGCTCCAATCTCTGATAAATGTACATGGAATAATAAATAAATATCTGTTATTGAATCTTCCAATTGTGTATATAATATATATATAAATTTGTATACAATATTAAATGCACTGATCCTTTTTGTGAAAATAAAACATTGCTTATATTATATTAATGCATTAAAAGTAACGTTAAATACATTAGGCTTAACGAAACATATTGGAAAATTTACAATGCATCGCAAAATTGATCTACTTACGCAAATTTCTGAAAGAAACTTTTGAAACCCCTTTTTTACAATATCGTAAAATGAAAAAAGTCACAAATTAGTAATTATCAAACGTTTTAAATAACAAAATAGCAAATTATGAGCTCTTAGCAAACGTCAAGCAAAAGACTTTTACCAGAACTAAATTTATGCAAATGTATTTGCTGTTATTATACCAACAATGGACACAACAATGATACTTCATAATTAAGAATAACAACAATTGTTCAACAATATATGAAACGACTTTTAAATCATATAACATGTTCATAATTTGCATTGTTACAAACGTTTCTTATTTAATTTGTTGTTCATATTTTGTTTCTATCAATATCGTGTATTTCCTTGCTAAAGCAATTGAAATATATATATATATATATATTTATAGTTTGGTTTTATTCCTTAGTTTTCCATCAATGGTTTGATTTATTCAATTTTATTTTTGGTATGTTTGCACAACTTTAAACTTAGTAATTAAACTTGCTTTCTTCTCTCAAATAATGTTTTAACATAAATTTAGCAACATGAAATTACTGGAATTAATAGTGAGATATTTCATTAGGCACTTTTTTTTTTTTTTTTTTTTTTGCTTATAAAAAGTATAGTAAAGTAAAACTGATGTGAAAAGAGGATTTATAGAGAAAAAACATTTTTAGCAAATTTTAATATCAGTGCAAATTTAGAAATGCCGTTTTATCGTATCTTCATTTTCTAAATTATTGTGATCTATACTCTTATCTCATTTTTACTGAAATAGATATAGGAGGATTAAATTAAAGGATTATATGGGTTTTGAAGACTTAAAAGAAAAAGAAAGAAAGGAAGGAAGAAAGAAAAACATGTTTCCTCTATTATTTATTTATTTATTTATCTTAAATATGAATTTTTGTTCTAAATTTTGAGCTTATAAAAGAGCAATATTTAAACAATATTTTACTAAATTTTCATTAACAAATTTGGAAAATTCATCCGGTGTGCCCTGGTATCCGGAGACCCTTCAGAAAAACGGTGGACACGATTCCTCAAAAAATAATACACCGATCTTATTCAAATTTCTGACATTTTTACTTTCTCTTACCGATAAGATAGAAAAGTATTGTTTTTGGCTCAAATTTTCAAAATTGAGTTTTTGTTATATTTACACGGTCTGTCTTTCATCAGCATATCTGAAAAACAAATTATAGCAGAGAGTCCAAACTTGGTATTCTAAATGTGTATCATATAGGGATGCTACATTAAACTTTTTTTACAGATTAAGCAAATGGTTCGTGCACAGGGACACCCAAGAAAATTCAAATACATTACGTCTATGGGGGAAATTGCAGGTAAGTAGAGTTCAACATCTATAGACTGCACTAAACCAAATGAAGCGAATATATATAGTATTTTATATACGTAAAAACATGTTTAATGTAGAACATGGTATAGCAATCATTCACTGTTCGTTTACAGGGCTACACAAAAGAACTAGATTATAGTACGACAATACTTGAAAATTGATGGACGCGTACTTCAGGTTGTGCCGTGTGCTATTAATATATTATTATATTTATGTCCTCCACGTTATGTGTACATAATTTCTAGAAGACATACAGGGATGCAAATATTTAAGCTATAACACTGAACAAACTCATCATCACTGTCCTGTATCACCAATAAACTGCGAAATGTCTATTAGTATAGAATTTTTAAATGCGCAATTTCTCCTAAATAGCAAGAACACAAACTCTCCCATTTTGTTAGGAGTGATTGTGTAGTGTTTAATTAAATAATTACTCAGTTTTAGAGGAGATCGTGATGCTTGTGCTGTTAGTAGGTTATGAGAAATAGTTTAATTAAAAAATGTTTTGTACTACTATCATTGTATTGAAATTCTTAGGAAGGGTTATGAAATTTCAAGCATTAATTTTTGAGAACGAAACAAAATAACTGCGTTTTGTCTTAAATTCTTGAAGTTATCAATATGCAAATTCAAGTCGGCAATTCACTATTGGTGTTGTGCAACCACCTAAAATTTCAATTCGCCCAATCTACTCTTTCCCTCCGATACCCTATGTGCGCAATATCTTCTACCGCGCGATCTCTCCTAGTTTTTACCTTACTTCTTGATCATTTAAGGATAAAAGTATCAAAATATGACAGAATATTTAGAAAAACTGAGCAAAAATTCTATAACAGAAAAACTGGAATCTTCTTGCGAAAATCAATTTCATAATTATTTTTAAGCACGACATCAATTTTTAATTTTGCATGTACCTTATATGTTTTCAACTTTATATACAGATATATTCTAATTAAAAATCATTTATGCGCATAATAAATCATTACACTAGAGAAGCTATTTTTAAGAGTGATACACTCTCATAGTATTTAAGAAACTGTAACATTATGCATAGTTTTACTTATTTTTGATTTTTTTTGTAAATTTAAAATTTATGGAAGTTCGTAGGTTCATTTTAAAGACATAATTAACACGATGTATATATATTAAAAACAATATGGATTACTAATAATATTAACTTTAAAAAAAATATTCATCTAATTATGAGAACGATATGTTTTTGTTTTTATAAGAAATAAAAAATGAACAAGCATAATATGGTTCAATTTATAAATACTAAATGGAAATATGAGCTTTTATATGAAAACTACATCAGCGTCAAAGGTACCAAGCCCCTTTAACTCATTAACTACTATGACAAATCATAGTGACTGTTTATCAGGAATTAGAAGGACATGAGTGTAACGTAAAATCGTTGCACCAATCATGTCTGCTAGTTTTTTACTTTCTCTTACCCATAGGGTCGAGAAAGTATTCTTTTAGGGTCAAATTTTCGAACGTGAGATTTTGTTATATATACATGTTCTGAAGCCCCCTGAATACGAAAATCGTGTTTTTAGCGTATGGCCTGTGTGCCTGTCAGTGTGTCTGTTATCAGCATATCTCAAGAACAAATAGTAGCAGAAACTCCAAACTCGGTATTCTAAATGTGTATCATATAGGGATGGTACAGTAAGCTTTTCGTTGAGGTGAAGAAAATGGTTCGTGTACAGGGACACTCAAAAGTATTTAAATACATTACGTCTATGGGGGAGTAGAGTTTAACATCTATAGACTGCACTAAACCAAATGAAACGGATATATATTTTTTGTAATAGAGATATTCAACTGGGAAAAAAAATTGTGTATGTAGGGGCCTCGCCTCCCCCCTGGGGGGAGAGTCCCCCCTCGAGAGGAGTAAATTGTCATGATGAATATCTTTCAAAGGAGCTCGCCAATACCTTTAAAACGAATGGTTGAACCATCGATCTGCGATAATTTAAAAATAAGTTATCGATTTTTTTCATTTTTAACACTTTTTTTTTTTTTTTTTTTTTTTTTTTATGTAATATTGTGAATAAATTCAACTTTTTAAAGATATTAAGTGTTATTCAACTCCCTAATATGGAACTCGTCTGTATTATCATAAAAGATAATTTTTTAAATAATAAATTTAATAAATTATTTTTTAAAAACAGAATTATTTTTCAATAACCGAATTAAATTCTATATACATGTAGGTGCATTAATGAAACGGCGGGTTGAGGGGGGATACAGACCCCTTACACTGAACTAATTATCATATAAAACTCTTCCGAAGCCTAATTTGAATTGTTTAACATAGGTTTACATAACAGTACTCGTTATCTTACCTCTTATCTCCAACCTGCATTTATAGTATTAAATTTCAGGGTAAGAGAAAGTCGTGTGAGTGACACACCAGTTAATTTTTTTCATCTGATGAAGTATCGGTCTCTGAATTTACACTGGCGTTCAAAATTAAAGGAACAACTTCCTTTCCCATTTTCTTCTTTTGCACATAACTTTCAAAAAAATAATCATGTGTACATAAAATTAGGAAGTCATATTTGTTATCATATCATTAATCGAATTTTATATAACTTTAGCATAAGTAATAATTTTTAAACCAATAATTATTTATTTTTCTTTTTTTTTTTTTTTTTTTTTTTTTTTCCAAAAGTATGCTTAGTAAAAAATGAAAATTTTCAACCATTTTAGAAATGAAAACTTAAGGAAAATTGGTGGTTAGGATACATAACAGGTAGATGAAGACGCACATGACTTCAAATGTCAAATTAAATACCAATTTTTCTTTCTCTATTCACTTTTTTTTTTTAACTTTTATAACAGACTTTAAAAAAATATATAATTACCAATCTGAAAACTATGAGTTTCACTATATTAATAAAAATGCCGATAAATAATTTTATAATGAACATCTTATCCAATTTTCATACTTGCGTATATATTTTTTAAAAAGTTATTCACTTGCGAAGAAAAAAGAAGGAAAGAAAAAAAAAAGAAAGAAAAAGAAAAAAGGAATATAAAAGTCGATATAAGAAGAAAAATCTGGTTTTATTCTAACACACGCATGTATGTGCATCTTCACCTGTCTGTAATGCTTCCATATGACCATTTTTCCTTAAGTTTTCTTTTCAAAAATTGTTGAAATTTTCCATTTTTTTCAAAGCATACTTTTTAGAATAATTGAATAATTATTAGTTTAAAAATTATTACTTATGCTAAAGTTATATAAAATTCAATTGATGATATGATAACAGACATGCCCTCCAAATTTTATCTTACCATGTTTTTATTAACTTCGAATCTTGTTTGTATGATTGTTTGTTTGTCTGTTTGTTTGTGTGTTTGTCAGGGACAAATCTTGCAATCGATTTTTAACTAACTTCCCGACTAGCTAGATATTTGAAATTTTCAGGACAGCTCACAACACGATGACAATTCATTTTTCTAATAATTTTAGTCAACTATTTCAGGTCCCGTAGCCTTCGGCATCGCTTATATGATTCGACAGAAAATTTATTTGACTAACTTCCCGACTAGCTAGACATTTCAAACTTTCAGAATAGTTCAGAACACTGTGAAAATGCATTTTTTTAATATTTTTAACCAACTGCTTCGGGTTCCTGCTGCCTTCGGCAGCGTTACCAGTACAAAGCTTGCAATCGATTTTTCACGAAATTTCCGACTAGCTAGATATTTGAAACTTTCAGGATAGCTCAGAACACGGAGACAATACATTTTTTTTTAATACTTTTAGTCAACTGTTTCAGGTCCCTATTGTATTCGGAAGCGTTTATATGATTCAACAGAAAATTTATTTAACTAACTTCCCGAGTAGCTAGACATTTGAAACTTTCAGAATACGGTGAAAATGCATTTCAAAAATATTTTTAACCAATTGCTTCGGGACCCTGCTGCCTTCGGCAGCGTTCCCAGTACAAAGCTTGCAATCAACTTTTAACTAACTCTTCGGCTAGATAGCCATTTGAAACTTTTATAATAGCTTAAAACACGATAGCAAGGAATTTTTTTAATACTTTTATCCAATTTCTCCGGGTTCTCGCTGCCTTCAGTAGCGTTTATATGATTCAACAGAAAATTTAAAAACATGGTGTATAAAAGTTCTTTTTATCTTGAAATTATTTCTATGTTCATTTGCATTAAAACTACGCGCGAAAGAAGAAAACGAGAAAACAAGTTATTGCTTAATTCTCTACACCAGTGTATTTACGCCCGAAACATTTGCTGCATGCTTTGGTTATTCACAGTATTTGCTTACGAATACTTTAATCATCAATAAATCGCAATGTATTTTATCAAGGAAATATGTCTTAACACTGTGATACTTTTAACCCCCATTGTAAATTCTTATATATGTTTTTTTCCCCATCTTAAAACAAAAGTTCAATTTTCTTTACTTTTTTCTTTTGTGAAATATTCATTTTTTATGTATGAATGCTTTCTAAAACTGTTTAAGTTTATGAATAATATGAAAAATTCATTAAACAGTGATATTTTCTATAATTTTACAACTGACACTAATGTTTCATTGGTGTATTTAATTAACACTTGACCATCTAAGTAGCACGCAACCACATGTTTAAATTTTGGATAAAAAATAATCATTATATAAATTCAGTTAACAATTAAAATCAAATTTTAAGTTAAGTATTTTGTATATAATGCTCAACATTTAAAAGACAACATGACTCTGATATAATGCTCAACAATTTAAAAGAGACTGCATTCTTTGAGTATCTAACTACAGATATTTAAAGTTTATTTCGATGAAAATAAAACAAAACAAAACATATTTAATTTAAGTGTAGCAATTGCACAAATGTCAAAGTAATGATACGTGTTTTTATCAAAAAGCTCTTCATGTGTTAAGTAAATATGTCACATTTTATAAACAAATAAATGAATATCTATCATAAAAAACGACAGTTTTTTGAGTGACGCAGCAAAGCTCAAACAAAGCTTAGGAGCGACACTCTATTATACAGCTAGTTTTACATCAAAGGAATTTGGAAACGCCGACATTTAATATCTCAGTAAATAGTAGATATTTTGATCTGATGTTTTCAGAATAATCTTTTATCTTCTGCATGATGCTATCCTGAAAGTTTCACACTTCAACACTGTATATATTTTGAGATCTGGAGTTGCAATTTAAGACTTCAAAGGAAAAATGTGTTATCGTGTGAGTTTTTTTTCTCGAAAACGGCTCGAAGAAATTTTATGAAATTGATATATGATATTAATTTATTTTGTCTGAGAATCGTGACGTGCTTCGTTTTCCCCAAAAAACTCTTGTTTTTTATATATTTCACTTTAAAAATGGAACTATATTACCTCGCGGATTACACTATTTTCTTTCGCATCGCTCAAAAGAAAAGAATGTAATCCAGTTTGGAATGTTCGCGGACGTATACAGTCTTCGTTTCCATTTGAAATATTCAATCTCAGATAGGTAATTTGGCTCCATCTATTGGCAGTTAGTGTCAAAAACAAACTTACAAAATAAAATATTTTTCTTTCTTTAATATATATATTAAATGAGTTATTTATTTAGAGATTTGTAT
Organism: Salticus scenicus; assembly: GCA_963930645.1. NCBI lineage: Eukaryota > Metazoa > Arthropoda > Arachnida > Araneae > Salticidae > Salticus > Salticus scenicus. Next base: position 121,243,312 of record OZ005661.1, read on the forward strand.
TTATATAATTTTTTTTTTTTTTTTCAAAAATATTCATTCAATTCCATTGTTTTCAAGTTGATACGTTGTTAACTTTCAAAATTGGTTTTATTTTAAAAAGTGATTGCAAAAACAAAAACCTTTTTCTTTACTTTCATAAAAATGATAGATAATATCATAATCATATGCAAATATTTGTAATTTTTTTTTTTTTTTTTTTAACTAAATGATAAATCACTTAAACTATGGATAGAAAAAATCCTGAATAATAATAATAATAATAATAATAATAATTAATTGATTAATTTGCTCATTAAATTTCTATAATATAGTATGTAAATGAAATATTTTACAAAGATTGTAATAATTATAACATATCAAATCCAAATCTAAAATTTCATGTTTTCTGTTATTATTATTATTTTTTAATTTTATAAAATAATATTGTAATGAAAAAAAAAAAAAAAAAAAAAAAAAAACTCGGTTACCAAACACTTAAATGCATTGGAAAAACTCTGAAAACAGAATTAAAATTAGTAAAATAAGTAATAAAATAAAATGAAGTAAAATACATCTTTATCTGACTTTAATTTAAACCCATAATATATTTTTAAGAAAATTAATTAATTAATTTTGTTTTTCGCATTGTGATACTTAATTTTACGAAATAATACATTTCTGTAAAGCATGCTGGTAAAATAATTAAGAATTATACAGTGTATTATTTTATAAATTAGTTTGTTCATTAAATTTCCAGTAAAAAACTATACTACCTAAATATTTACCAGTATAAAAGTTTCACATTTTAAAGATTTTTCTATTTTTATTATTTTTCTCTTTTAAATCAAATCTATACTTCAAAAATAATAATTATTTCTTTCTTAAATTTAACAGTAAGGAGCAGGCATGAATATGACAATAAAAGCTACTCTAGAAAAAAAGAAAAAAAAAAAATCCTCCTTCACTTGTACAGACTTATTTCTTACATATAATATTGATATAAAATGAAATTACCATGCATCTGCAACCTTTAAATTAGAAATTAATAATACATTTCAAATTTTGTATTATTTTGCAAATTTTGTTTATTGCCTTTATTGAGATATTGCAGTTTATTGCCTTCCCTTAGTATATGTTTATTGCCTTCAGAACATCAGGTTTCCTCCCCCCCCCCCCCCCCACAAAATGGGTATTTTTGAAATAGTGATTGCTCTACCAAACGGTACCGCTAGGACTTCCCTGGTTAATCGATTTTAGAAAAGCGTGTTTCTGAAGTTCATACAAAATCTTGAAAAACAGAGTCGAATACGAATTATTCAATTTGTTTTTCTATATCCAGTAATTTTCGGAATTTCTAAAAACTGTAAAACACGTCTTCGACAATTTTACGGGATTTTGTTTAGTTAAGAAAAAAGCAAATATGTATGGTGGGGGAAGGGGGGGGGGTGGCACAAGGTGTCGGACATGGGCAAATTTTAATTTTGTAAATGTGAAAATTGGGGGAAGGGGGGAATCTGTTACTTTGATGGAAAGACCTTTTCAAAACAACATTTTAACAAAAAATGTTTTTCTCTATAATTATTAGATAGAAAAATATGAAAGACAATTTTTCGTTTAAAGTCTTCCCCCCGGGTCTCGAAAATACCTTGGAAATTCTAAAAACCTAAAAAAAAAGGGGGGGCTTAATCAGTTTGAAGGATCATTGTTTTGTTTTTAATTTTTGAAAAAAATTTTGGAAATTTCGAAAACAGGGACCAGCGAAAAGCGCATCTTTGAAATTTTAAACAAATGCATTGCTTTTTTCAGTTTGTCGAAAATGTCTTCTATAAACATAAACAACTTCTTAAAAAAAAAAAAGAAGAAGAAGAAGAAGAAGAAGAAATTGAAGCTGTATTACGATAGGGGGAACCTTAGAAAGCAAACAGTAAAATTTGGAGGGGAGTTAGGGGGGTTAAGAGCTCGTTTAAAGTTCTTACTTACAGACTCATATTCAATTTGCACGTTTCTTACAATTTTCAAAAATTTCGAGTCGTTTCCGATAGATTTGGGGAGGAAAATGGGACTTTTAGAAAAAAAAAAATATATATATAAGTTCCTTAAAAATACCCCACCAGCGGCCGAGCGGTGGATGAGAGGTGCCGGATTCGATCCCATCCCGCACTCTTTGACATAGCCGTTCCTTTCGTGTTTTTCTCCGAAACTCGCTTAAATACGGGCCTCGACCCCTTAGAAAGACGTCATGGAGGCCATTCTACCTATATGCCTAGGACCCTAGCGTAGTCAGTTGGCCTTAAAACCTACTACCAACCAACCTTAAAAAAGTATCGTTGAAGTGATTGCATCTAGAAGATATCTCGAAGTGCTAAAAAATCCTTATCATTTAAAATTTTAATGTTAGATCTCTTAGTATACTTTTTACCCCATAACCCAATTTTAGAAAATGAGGCAATGTCCAAATTCCCTTCACCACGTTTTAGAAAATTTTCAGGAATTCTAGCCAGGAAGAATGTGGGAACTATGTACAGTATATTTAACCAGATAGGAATAAAACTACATTCAACAAAACATTTTCTAAAAACGTTTTCCCAATTAAAATTTCAAAGTGGTCTAACTGATTACCCCCCACCTATTTTCCCCATCTGAATTAATTTTAAACCAAACAAAATCTCCCTCAGATTGATTAAGCATCTTTTTTAGAATTATCAGAGTTTCCAAAGGAGGATCTGATCCCCACCCCCATGGTGTTAAGTATTTTGGAAAATTACTGTCAAATCCTTACAACATTTTACTTTAAACATCTCCAATTAAAAATATAACAAAATATTAATATTTTGTTCATTCAGTTGGGCCATTTAAAAACTTGTGTTTAATTTTTTTTATCAAACCAAAATCTACGCGGTGAATGGAGCTCTTTAAAAACTTATTCATAACACTTTTTTACAGCAAAAACTTTCGTACACAAATTATTTTTTGAACATTTATTTTAAATATTCTGTTGAACTATTTAAGAAACAGATAAACCGTTGAACCAAAGAAATTGAATATTAAATAAAATAAAACTCTCTCTCTCTGTCTCTCTCTTTTTTTTTTTTTTTTTTTTTTTTGTAGAAATTGTTTGTTATTTTTAAAATATACTACATTATGCCTTTGTAATGTTGCGTGTTTCCATCACACAACAAATATTCTTTCTTGAAGTATTTTATTTATCACTTTTCATAAATTTTTAAAATTTTATTTAGTTTGTTATTTTGTTCGAGGTAAAATTTAATGTGGTATGAACTATGAAACTGCACTTTTTAAGGGTTACAAACTCATTGCCATGCTCCTTTAATTTTACATTTTAATCATTAACCCCTTAAAAGTAATGATATCAATACAAAAAACCCTTAACGGGTTAAAAGTTTGTGACGCAGCACTGCACTTTATGGCTATAAGAATTAGAAATACGGGTCTTAAAAATAATTATATCAATTTTTCAGTGACGCTTTGCTATTAATTAAAAAATACAGAGATTTTCTTATTTGAATTTGTTTTTTTCTTCTATTTATTTTTACAGTGTAAACGTTATTTTCAATATAAAATAATATATAACATTTACTTACCGATACCTTTTCATTCACATCTCTTATAATATCAAAATATGTATTTTAAAAGAAATGATATAAAATTCCAGCAACGCAGTGATGTTAAACTAAATAATTTGTTTTTAAATTCCACTGCAATTATTTTGTTTTGCATATTAAAGTATATTTGCACATTGAAATATTGCTTTTAATTTTCAAATACGCAGTCAAATATATCACTTTTATTAAGTTTATATTATGTACTGAAATGTATTTATTTCAGTGAATTATTTTATCTTTTGCGTCACGCTATCCAAAACTGTAAGTAAATTTTATGGAAATGTTTATTTTGTGCCATCTTATCCAAATTAATTGAAAAAGCATGCAAATAGATAGTGTGCTGAAAGAAAAAAAAATTGCGAAATTTTTAGTTGTAGTTTTGGATGGCGTGACGCAAAAGATAAAATAATTCATTGAAATAAATACATTTCAGTACATAATATGAAAGTGATATATTTGACTGCGTATTTGAAAATTAAAAGCAATATTTCAATGTGCAAATATTCTTTAATATGCAAAACAAAATAATTGCAGTGGAATTTAAAAACAAATCATTTAGTGTAACATCACTGCGTTGCTGGAATTTCATATCATTTCTTTTAAAACACATATTTTGATATTATAAGAGATGTGAATGAAAGGTATATGTAAGTAAATGTTATATATTATTTTATATTGAAAATAACGTTTACACAGTAAAAATAAATAGAAGAAAAGAACAAATTCAAATAAGAAAATCTATGTAATTTTTAATAAATACCAAAGCGTCACTGAAAATTTGATATCATTATTTTTAAGACCCGTATTTCTAATTCTTATAGCCATAAAGTGCAGTGCTGCGTCACAAACTTTTAACCCGTTAAGGGTTTTTTGTATTGATATATATACATATATACCGAAAGTTAACGCAAAAGAACCCCCTTCGATTAAACGTCCCTCTGCTTTTCACATGAATTTCGTTTGTTCTGAAAACGGAATAAGCGCCCCTTTACTCTCAGAGGTAGATTCTATCCGAATAGGAGACAGTTTTATACGTTATTTATTTATTTATTCTCTTCCTTATATATATATATATATATTCAAATATGTTTTAAAAGGTCAAAAATTTATGATCTAACATTGCATTTAGTGCAAAGCTACTAAAATGCAATAAGATAATAGCCATATTTGTGCTTTTTTATTAAACTGTCTGCCTAGGGGGAGAGTTTGATCAATAAAAGCATGCTTCAACCCCACACATATGTCTCAAGTCATATGGGGCATTTTTGATAGTTTAGTTCATTTATTTTAAGTTTTTGCTGTTAATTTTTCTTATGAATTGTTTCACATTAATTAATTTTCTTGTAAGTTTTTCTTTAGTTATCTTTGTTACTTATTTACAACTATCTTGACTGAAAACATATATTATATTTTCATATATATATATATATATATATATATAATATTCGCCTTTATAAATATAAACATTGATTTGTTTTGAAATAAATCGGTTACTATGATTATTTGAAAATGAAAAAACGTAAGCTTCCTAAATTAGTAGCAAATTAAAAAATAAATAAATAAAATACCGAATTTTTCCGGTTACTTGAATGCCGGTTAACGAAGAGTTTACTTTATTTATTTATTTTTTATTACTGCAACTAAATATATCTATATACCTATATACAAAAAGGTGGGGATGTTTTAAAAATTCTTACCAGCTAAGATTTTTTTTTTTTTCCCGGCTAGTAATATACGATACGCATAATTTATAATATTTATTGCAAAATTTACTCAGATATAAGGCGAATTGACCGCTTAGTAGAATTCATTCAAGTTCCCAAAGCACCATTTCTTAAAATACGATGTTCAATACAGAGTAACAACAGCTTAAAAAGATAATATCATCTAAAGTTTGTCATCTATTCAAACACTGGTCATGCTCTTGGTAGGAAGTTATTTATTTATTTATTTACTATATAATCTATAAAGTTTGTCATCTATTCAAACAGTGGTCATGCTCTTGGTAGGAAGTTATTTATTTATTTATTAACTATATAATCTATAAAGTTTGTCATCTATTCAAACACTGGTCATGCTCTTGGTAGGAAGTTATTTATTTATTTATTTACTATATAATCTATAAAGTTTGTCATCTATTCAAACACTGGTCATGCTCTTGGTAGGAAGTTATTTATTTATTTATTTACTATATAATCTATAAAGTTTGTCATCTATTCAAACATTGGTCATGCTCTTGGTAGGAAGTTATTTATTTATTTATTTACTATATAATCTAAAGTATCTCAAACACTGTAAATGCTCTTGGGAGCAAGTTATTTATTTATTTATTTATTTTTATTATTGTTTTACATTACGTTACTGTTTTACGGATTTTCTTTTTATTTACTGTTTCCTTGGCTGTTTTACTACGTTGAATATTAGCCATGAAATTAACTAACTTAAAATTCACTCGCCACGTCCAAACAATTACTCGCCAGTGGCGAATAAATCTAGCTTTTCCCCACCTCTGTGTAAATTTTCATGCAATTTTGTTTTAACAGGAAAATACTAATTTCTATATTTTTGCCAATGTTTACGAATTTTTTCATGCAATTCTGTTTTAAAAGGAAAATTCATATCCATTTCTATATTTTTTGCCAATTTTCACGGTTTATCCGCCACATCCTCAAATACATCCCGATTTTCTCTGATGACTGGGGGGGGGGGGGATGCCTGAACAATATTTAACGGTTCTATACATATTAAAAAATAATAATAAATAAAAATTAAATCCTTGAAAATCCAACCAAGATTTTTTTTGATTCACCATTTAGGTGGATTACTTTTTGTTTTAGATCTTCATGAAAATAATTAAAACTTTAATTTGATATATTCTTTATATCGTGGGCGAAACAATGTTATTCTTTATATTGTGAGTTATTATACTTTTCTTATAAAATGATAGCATTGTGTGGTCTCTAGCTTTTGAAATGTGAAGGTTTCAGCATCAATTCACATCTAATTATTGTTTCTGGAATAAAATAATAATAATAATAATAATAATAATTAATGTGCGGAAAAGTATTATTCTTTGCCATGATTAAAGGTAATTTTAGTTAATTGTAAAAAGCAAATGAAAAACAAACAGAAATCCTTGAATTATTTCATCCTGAAGTTAGTACTAAAAATATTTCTTATAGAATAGTTTGATAAGTTTTTGTGATAAGCTATAAATAAGGGCATTTGAAATCCAATCTAGTTATCTGGTTAGTTTTGAATTGTTACGATTATTAGGCTTTATGAAGTCTATTTCATTCATCGTAGTCATTTTGACGCAAAAATAAAGTTATCGGTTTTTAACCGTCTTGTTAGATTTCTTTTCATCCTAATTTGTTATTACGTAAATTATACATTTTGATAGAAACATTGTTTTTGATCGCATCTCACAATAACATGATAAAACTTTCAAGACTATAAGATGGGATTTAAAATATAAGCTTTTCGTGATAGTAATGTAAGATTGGTGACATTCAAAAATTAATTTAAATGTGAGATAGAGTCATTAAATTCGTTTTATAACTCATGAAATCTTCTTCATTTAACTTAATCATTTTGAAGTATTAATATCTTTATTATTATTTTTTTTATTTTTATTATTATACTAATTACATTATAAATTTTTTACTTTTATTTACCCGACTACCGTACGTAATGAAAGTGCTGTTTTTGGTCAAAATTTTTATCACGAGTTTTCAACCAGTTATGCTTGTTTTTAAAGTCTCCTGATTAAAATAATCTGGTGTGTCACTCACACGACTTTCTCTTACCCTGAAATTTAATACTATAAATACAGGTTGGAGATTAAGAGGTAAGATAACGATGTTATGTAAACCTATGTTAAACAATTCAAATTAGGCTTCGGAAGAGTTTTATATGATAATTAATTCTGTGTGAGGGGGGCTGCCGCCCCCTCAACCCCCCGTTTCATTAATGCACCTAGATTTATAAAAAATTTAATTCGGTTATTAAAAAATAATTCTGTTTTTAAAAAATAATTTATAAAAATTATTATTTAAAAAAATTATCTTTTATGATAATGCATACGATTCACATATTAGAGAAGTAGTATAACACTAAATATCCAAAAAAAAGTCCATTTTATTCTCAATATTACAAAAAAAAAAAAAAAAAAGTTATAAGTTTTTTTTTTTGTTGTCGTTGTTGTTGTTGTTAAAAGTTAAAAAAAAAAAAATCGATAACTTAGTTTTAAATTATCGCAGATCGATGGTTCAACCATTCGTTTTAAAGGTATTGGCGAGCTCTTTTGAAAGATACACATTATGAAAATATACTCCCATCGAGGGGGGACTCCCCCCCCCCCCAGGGAGGAGGCGAGGCTCCTACATACACAAAATTTTTTTCCCAGTTGATTATCTCTATTAGAAAATATATATATTCGTTTCACTTGGTTTAGTGCAGTCTATAGACGTTAAACTCTACTTACCTGCAATTTCCCCCATATCGACGTAATGTATTCGAATTCTCTTGATTGTGCCCGTACACGAACCATTTGCTTGATCTTAACAAAAAGCTTACTGTAGCATCTATATATGATACACATACAGAATACCAAGTTCGGAATGTCTGCTACTATTTGTTCTTGAGATATGCTGATAACAGACAGACACACAGACCATTTGCTAAAAACATGATTTTCGTATTCAGGGGACCTCAAAACGTGTAAATATAAGAAAATCTCGAGTTCGAAAATTTGACCCAAAAACCTTTTTCTACCTTATGGGTAAGAGAAAGTAAAAAAACGAAGTGCGTAATCTAATAATAATCTATATCGAAGTGCATAATGTTTCTTAAAAACGAAGAAAAATAGAATGGCGAAACTTCTGAAATAAGACAGGTCCGACATATAAATAATTTTGCCAGCTTTTGGTAAAATTTTCAAAAGCATAGATGGAACTGTAAGTCTATATCTAACAATTCTCTTCAAAGTTGTTATATAAATTTCCTTTTAGATGTCCATATGTATGTATTAGTTGGTTACTTTAGGAAAATTGGTAAGTATTTTCTATAATTAGGTTAATCGTCGGTCTCACAAGGCGTTTTTTAAGCATGCCATTACGGATTTTCTATAAACTCGCCCTATGAATTCCCTTTTAGATGTCGTTTAGTAAGTAATTGTTGTTTTCTGGTGAACAAATGAGTTTCAAAAGTTCATGTTAAAAAACGAGAGTGGGAACGAAAGTTGGTATCTCAAAAACGGCTCTAACGATTTCCTTCAAATATGCTATATATACCTTTTTATTTGTCCATTCTTTAAAAAATTTAAAATATTAAACAATTACGTTAATCATACCCATAGTGGACTTAGCTGTTTTTCAACACCTTCCACAAAATTTCGTCTAAGTCCAGCCCTTCGAGGAGACTTACTCATTTTTCCAAAATTAATCTCTAAATTCTGTCTAAGTCCAACATTTTGTGTGGACTTAGCTGTTTTTCATCGCCTCTCCCCTAAATTTCGTCTCAGTCCAGCCTATCGAGGAGACTCAGACATTTTTCAAAATTCTCCCAACGACACCCAAACAAACAGTAGCAAATTCTAAGAGAATAAACTCTCCTACGGTTAACCTGAAGCTTGACTTCCAGACGCAGTTCGCTCTCCTAAACGACAGACTCCAGGAGCTTAAGGACCTGCAAGAAGAACTAAACACCGCTTACAACAGGCAAGAATCTTACATTAAAGCAAATTTAAAATCGAACACCTCGACATTGCAAGAAACACAAGCCGCAGACTCCCACTCAGCCTCATCAGCACAACACCCAGCTGACGGACGAACCCTCGCAGCACAGTCGGAAAGTAACATGCAGCCAAAAGATACACCAAACCCTGATTTTCCATCTCTCGAAGACGCTCGAAAACAAACCCGCCCTCACCTCATCTCAACCGGCAGTCCCACACAAGTACCGACCAACAGCAGAAACCTCAAAGCCCTCAACCTCTACAACAAAACGCTGAGCACTATCTATATCACGGCAAAGGACCCTGCACTGAGTGGTTACGATATCCTCAAACTAATGCGTACCACAAAAGTGACAACAGCGGTCAAAATAAAAAAATACAACACATTCCGGCGCTCACTAGACATTATCTGTAACAATAAAGAAGAAGCTAACACCCTAATCCAAGATTACAACAGTAACCAAAAACTAGCAGTAGCCCTCACCTTCAGAACAAAACCAAGTCCTCAGCAAAGGCTCATAGTTATGGGAGTCCCAGATGATCTCACAGTCGATGCCATAAAAATGGAACTTCAAGAAACAGGCCTCCTCACAAAAGAAACAACCACAGTCCTAAAGCCGATCGAGAGTTCCCATCGAAGGAGCAAGAACACAAAAACATCATATTTGAAGCGCCGCTATCCACAGCAGAGGAAATCATCAAAATGAAATATCTTCAAATCGGACTCCAGAGGTGCATGATCAAACCCCAAACAAAGGTTTCAAGATGTTCCAAATGCCAAAGTTATGAACATACTCAAACATATTGCAAACAAGAAACCTATTGCTCACACTGTGCCCAGAAACACAGGAACGATAACTGTCAGGAGCCCCCGAGCTGTATTAACTGCGCAAAACAGAACCTAGAGAACACCAAGAAGGGCATCCACCTGGTAAACACCAACCAACCAGCATACTCTCCAACATGCCCGGTTCACGAAAAAGCCTATCGGAAACAAAGGGAGGCCCTGGGCAGAAAATTCAGCGAGCAGGAACCAAAGAACACACAACCACTGCTTCCACCACCAAGACAGCAACAGTCAGTAACGGCCAACACAAGAAGCAAAACCACTCCCCACCCCAACTCAAGACAACAATATACAAGGTTCTCAAGGAATCAACATGAACAAACAAGGCCCTTCCCATGGCTCTTCAACCCATTCACGCACCTCTTGCCACACCCGATGACATTCCAACAAGGGCAACACTCAAACATCCCCAGCGGAGGACACTCCAACCCAACCACTAACTACTATCATGAAGGGAACCAGAGGTACATCTCCAGCGGAGGACACTCCAACCCAACTACTAACTACTATCATGAAGGGAACCAGAGGTTCCTAATGCCTTCGGGACCCTTTGGACAAGCTCAAGAACCACAAGGAGTACAAGGGTAAATCATTTCTCTATTCTTAGCCCCATTCTTAGAAAATCTTTATCCTTTTTTTTTTTCTTTTTTTTTTTTTTCTTCTCTCTCCCTAAATGGGGAGGTCCCGAAAGAAAAAGCCCAAAGCTCCCTCCTCTTCCGCCCAAGAAGCAACATCCTTCTCCACTCCAATAGCTAACTTTAATAATCTAAAATTCCTGCAGATCAACCTCAACAAGTGCATGGCAGCGAACTCGACGGCTTGGGAATTCATGGAAGAAAAGTCCATAGACATCGGGCTGTTGCAGGATGCATATTGCACCGTTGGGGGTGATCTATACGGCTTCCCCTCCGCCTGGTCAAGTTTCAGTTCCAAAAACAACTCAGCCCACATAGTCATAGCAACAAATTCACTAAATTACACCCATGTCTTCACTGGGGACAATTGTGTTTTCATTTCACTCACCACGAAGGAGGGAGAACTGCTCCTTGGAAGTGCTTATGCCGCCCCGTCTGCGGACTTCGAGGCCTGCTTGCTGGAGTGGCAGCATCTCATCACACACAGGTCACTTTTCATCTGCTGCTGCGACCTCAATGCCAATTCCCCGTTGTGGTGTTCACCCAACGAGGATCGCAGAGGTCGCGAGCTTATAGAATTCATAGCTGCTAACAGCCTATGCATGGCCAACATTGACAACTCCGCTCCAACATTTTACAAGAACGACGCGCAGGGCTGGCCAGATTTTACTCTCTGCAACCCCAAGGCCTTTGCCAAAATTAGTGACTGGTCAGTTCTGGACATACATAACAATACAGACCACAACTACATCACTTTCACAACAAACACCATACCCTCAATTTCTCAGTCAAAACGTTTCGCCACAAAGAATGGTAACTTCAAAAAATTTAATAACATTTTACTAAAGGAATCTTATAACCTAACTACGAAACTAGATACAATCACCAACGAGGATCAACTAGAAACCTTCACACAACACCTCATAGCCACAATCCACACAGCAGCAACTTCGGCATTCAGACTCAAAAAGTCGGGACGGCGGTTCACCTACTCCTTCTGGACTCCCCAGTTACGTTCCAGGCGTAATCGTCTAACAGCACTAAAAAGACAACTTAAATACATAGACCCATCATTAATTCCTCAGCACAAACAAGCAATCAAACTCCATTCTGCATTATTCAAAAAACACATCAACACAGCCAAGCACTACGCATGGAAAAAATTTTGCTCCTCACAGACCAAGATTTTCGGAACTGCGCAAAAATTTTACAGTCACAAATTCTTCACTCCAACAGAACTGAAACTGGAGCGCCCTCCGGCGCTTTCTTCCAAACGGAATAACCTGGTACACCTTACAAGCACTCTCTTCCCAGAATCTCTCATCACTCACTTTCAAGAACCAGTCTTTTCGGCTCCCTCGGATGACCCCTTCACGGAGGCCGAAATCAAAGCCACTCTCTTTAGCTTTAATGTAAAGAAAGCTCCCGGACCTGACAACATCGACTTCAAAATCCTCCGTAATGTTTACATCACAATTCCACACGTTCTTCACAAATGGTCAAACCTCTGTCTCAACCAACACTACTTCCCAGAAATTCTCCGCCGTGGCGAAGTGGTGTACTTTCTGAAGCAAGGGAAACTTCCCTCTGAACCCTCCTCCTAACGACCAATCTGCCTCCTCCCAACTCTAGGAAAATTATTGGAGAAACTGATAGTTACACGAATAAACTTTTACCTAGAATCCAACAACCTGCTTCACCCTAACCAATTCGGGTTCAGAGAGAGCAGATCATGTGAACAAGCAATGCAAGCCATAAAAAGTTCCTGCGCCGTTAGCTGCAACGCCCAGAAATACACCACCATCGTCTCACTCGACATTCAGGGAGCTTTCGATAATATAGAGTGGTCCCATATCCTCCAAACACTCCAGGACCTTGGCTGCCCGAAGAATCTGGCAGGAGTCATCCGCTCCTACCTTTCCAAGCAGAAAATCATACTTAACTGGGGGGAAGGTACTACAGAACTTCCCCAATCCAAAGGCTGCCCGCAGGGCTCCTGTTTGGGTCCCTTACTCTGGAACTTAATAGCCAACAGCATCCTACAGGGAATGAGCTCCGCGGGTTTTGAGATTTTCGCTTACGCGGATGACTTCTCCCTGATTCTCTCTGGCCGCATAAGGAAGGATTTGGAAGACCAGGCTCAGGTTGCCCTTTCCCTTTTTAGCGGAATACTAAAAGATCTTAATCTCAAACTGTCCCCTTCAAAAACAAAAGCACTTACCCTTGCATTTCCAAAAGCCCTCAGCAGTAGGAGATATCCCAAGATGCGGATTGATGGCGTCAGCGTAAATCATGTAGAAAGTCTGAAAATTCTAGGCATCACTTTTGACCGACGCCTCAACTGGCTACCCCACGTAAAAGACCTCAAAATTAAACCCCAAAAAATCTACCATAATTCAATAAAAATGGTTGGAAAGAGGTGGGGTATCTCCCCCTTCTTTCTCAAAACTTGGTACCATACCATAATAGAGAAAATCCTTACCTACGGGGCATCCATTTGGGGCGGTCACCTCAGGTCGGACGCGATCTCCCAACTCAATTCAGCCCAACGTCCCTTTCTCCTTCAAATAGCAAGGGGCTATAAAACTATTTCAACTGACGCTATCACCGTCATCACAGGGATACCTCATCCCCATCTGCAGGTCTCCCAAATACACATCAAGTCTAAAATTCTACAATTAAAAGATACAGAATTAAGCTCGATAATTTTCCCCAACACTCCAATACAACATCTTACCTGCAGTTGGTCCCTCCACCCTGGAAAGGATGTTGACCCCTTAATAACCAATACTTCTAAGAATAGCTTCTCCCCGTCAGCTCCAGTGGCGGTCTACACGGATGGATCTAAGACGGATGCTGGGGTGGGCGCAGCTTTCTGCGTTCTAGCCTCGGGCGTCGTAACCCATCAGTGGGCGGGCAAACTGGAAGAATATAATTCAGTATTCCAAGCAGAACTACTCGCAATTCAAAAAGGCCTCGATTGGATAGCCACGGCTACACATGCAGACATCAAAATATACAGTGACAGTCTCTCAGGCTTGCTCGCCATAGCCCGCCTCAGGAGCCGACACCCCCAGGTGATTGCCATCAAAAATTCCCTAAGTGCTCTAAACTGTAACTGCTCCCTGGCTCACGTTTCAGCCCACAGGGGTGTGACTGGCAATGAAATAGCTGATTCGCTGGCAAAGGCCGCGACGGAGTCGGAAGAGATAGCCGTCTCCCTCCCCGCTCCCCCCTCTATCGTCAAAAGAAAAATCAAAAATTTATTTCAGCAAAAATGGCAAGACCTATGGTCAACCTCTGAAAAAGGGAGGCACACATTCGATTTGATTCCAATTGCAAGCTCCAACACATGGACCCTGACACCCCCTATCACCGCCTTATTAAGTGGTCACGGTCCATTCCCATCGTACCTTAACAGATTTCATTGCCGGCGCTCGCCTTTGTGTCCATGTGGAGAGGAGGGAACTCCGGCTTATTATTACTTCTCCTGCCCCCTCACAGTAAATTTCCATCTAAGGAATCCTAATCCAAGGCCAATAAATTGGCTGCCCAATATTTTATCCAGGAAACATCTAATTCATAAACTTAATAAAATTTACTCCCTCTTAAATGACATCTCTAATCGAACCAATTAATATCTATTCTTTTTAGTTTTGTTTTGTTTCTTTTTGTTTCTTTTTCAACTTTTTCCTCCCCCCCTTCCCTCCTTGTGGCGTCAGCAGCACAGCAAAGATCACCAAGACAAGCAATACAGCAAAAGCCTAGCCAACAGTGCAAAATCACAAGATCCAGTTTCCAGAAATGTTTAAGAGTCAAACCTCAACTGCTGGAGTCAACCCATCAATGCCACAGACCAATCAGCATGCCACTTGTCGCGGGGGACCAGCAGGGCCCGGCATACTGATCAAAAACATGTAAATATATTCTTATGCTACCCCTCATCGCCCCGTGTCGCGAGTAGGCGTCTAGCCTGGCGATGAACAATGTAATTTTTTTTTTTTTTTTTTTTTTTTTTTTTTGCTTCATTAAACGTTCGGGACAGCCCTACTTGGACTTCGGTCCTTGTACAGCTCAACACCGCTCTTCGAGCGGTGAGCCGGGGCTGCTCCCCTGTTAAATCATACCCATAAAATATAAGATTAATTTTACGCATTCAAGTAATTTATATTACTTTTAAAATTACTTTAAAAATTCATGTTATACAAATAATTCAGTGAAATTAAATGGTAATGATAAAAGTTAATAAACAGGTGATATTTAGAATTATTCTGTTGTTACAATTGATAGCAATAATCAATTAAAGAACTGAAGCAACAAAATCAAATACCTACCTACTGATTGTTAAATTTTTCAAGCAATACATTTATAGATGTTTTTACTCATAGGTAAATATTAAACAATTAAAAGTAACTAATTCATTAACAATTCTTTTATTTATTCGTCTATTAATATTCTTATAATTTTGAATTCAATAATAAAATTTGATTTTAATGAAATTTTGACATTTCCTAACCTCAGCATCCAAGTTTTTTTCCACAGCTCATTTTTCTGGCAAGAACAACACAATCATAAAAATCTATATAAAAGTAGTAATTTTGTTAAGAATAATCTGGTGTGTCCCTCACACGACTTTCTCTTACCCTGAAATTTAATATTATAAATACAGGTTGGAGATTAAGAGGTAAGATAACGCGTACTGTTATGTAAGCCTATGTTAAACAATTCAAATTAGGCTTCGGAGGAGTTTTATACGATAATTAGTGCTGTGTGAGGGGGGGTTACCGCCCCCATGCGTAGTTAAAAATTATTTTGTGGAAATGCTCGTGTTTCTTAAGATATTTAACATTTTTAGCATTCTGATTGCAGTATGCTGTGTCTGTCAAGTTTCTTAAAAATGGCTTTGCAATGGGTCTAATACCGTACTAGTAATAATTAAAAAAGTGGAAACTTTTTTGCAATGCTTTAAAAAAATAAATAAATAAAGTTATATCTCCATGAACATATGGGATTGCCTCATAAAAAATATACAGATAGTTAGAAGAAAGCTCATAACCACATGCTACAGCCAAAACGCAGTCAAAGCATTATTTTTTACAGGGTGATCCAAAACATTTTGATTTTTTTTCTAGTCCTCTTTTCCTCTTCAGGACAAAACTTGTGCTGAAACATATGAGATATAACATGTTCTTTACAGTCCCAAAGTTTCACTATATGATTCCTAAAGAACTTTTTTAAACAAAACGTCTAAGTTTGCAAGCGTTCAAATACTTACTGGTAGATAGTGCATTTAAGGTTCTAAAAGAGACTTTATTTACGAAATTGTAAGTGCTTTATGTGATTTACGCAGACATGCAATTCAGTAAAAAAAAAAAAAAAAAAAAAAAAAAAAAAAAAAAAAGGAAAACGTAATGTAAAACCAGTCGATGTATAACGAAAAATCATATCACAAAAGGTTTGTCAGATATTATAATGAAAGTGTGATAAATAATATTTTATCTTAATAAAACCATATGGAAAATTTTCGTTGAAGTTTATTAAACAAAAAAGTAGTTTTTGGATTATTTTTTAAAATACAAATAAAGAAATAGCTTAAAGTAATAACATATAAAACACATTCAACTTTATTATTATTTTCTTGAATTACAAATAAATTACCAAAAAGAGTAAAATCTTATTTTGTATCATTTCAACCCGAAACGGCTAATTATAAAATTTATGTGTAATAAACATTCATTTTCACTTTTCCGAAAATTATTTACAGTAATAATAAAGGAAAGGAAAAGCATTATTCGTAGATCACAAAATACATACATCTAGATTTTTGAAAACAATAGTGATTCATGCGCACTAATCTGAATAGTTACTTCCCTAAAAGCGTAGGACTTGCTAGCCGTTTTAGAAACGCTTAGAGCTGATACAGATACTTCCACTACTTCCATTATCTTTTTATAAAATTTCTATATCTAGAATTTCTGTATTATAATTTGGTCTAGAGAAAAGCCAAAAAAAAAAAAAAAAAAAAAATACGTGTGGCATTCGGGGACTGCCGCGGTAAAGCTATTGCATAGCATTTTTTATCAACTTATGCAATTATAATTATTTATTTATTTTATTTTTTACCCTTCCGCTCCCTCCTCCCTTTCCCGCCCCTCCCAATAATTTTAAAAATTCAAAAATATCCGCAATCGATTTGTAGGTAACGAAAACCTCGATGTACCAAATTTTAATGATCTAACTCTATTTTTTTTGCCCCTCTGCCCCCCCCTCCCCGGCCCTTCTAATAACTTTACACTTTCAAAAATATCCCCATTCGATTTGCAGGCCTCTAAAACCTATCTGTACCAATTTTCAATGGCCTAACTGTATTTCTATTTGTTTTTGCCCATAGTCCCCCTTACCGCCCCTCCTAGTAATTTTACAAATTCGAAAATATCCGCAATCGATTTTAAGTATCGAAAACCTTTATATACCAATTTTGAACGATCTAACTGTATTTTTATTTTTTTGCTCCCCCCTCTCCCCTCCCCCTTATAGCCCCTCCTAATAACTTTACACTTTCGAAAATATCTCCATTCGACTTGCAGGCCTCTTAAACCTATCTGTACCAATTTTGAACGGCCTAACTGTATTTCTATTTGCTTTTGCCCCATAGCTCCCCTTACCGACCTACCCCCCTACCCACCCCTCCTAATAATTTTACAAATTCAAAATCATCCGCAATCGATTTGTAAGTATCGAAAACCTCTATGTACCAATTTTGAACGATTTGACACTATTTTTATTTTTTTGCCCCCTCCCCTCCCCCCTTCTCGCCCCTCCTAATAACTTTACACAATCGAAAATATCCCCATTCGACTTTCAGGCCTTTAAAACCTATCTGTACCAATTTTGAACAGCCTAACTGTGTTTCTATTTGTTGTTGCTCCATAGCCACCCCCCCCCTTGCTGCCCCACCTGGGGGCTGAATTTCTAAAATTCCAGAAATTGGTTTTTAGATAGTTGCATTAGCTATATTTTAAAGCAAAAATTTCACGTTTATCTATTTTTATTGTTTGAGATATATAGGATTATGAGAAATCACGTTTTACGCATGTGAAATCACGTTTTGCCTACCTTGGGGACCGAATTTAAAATATTCCAGAAACCGATTTTTAGACATTTCTATTAGACATTTCTATTTTAAAGCAAAAATTTTACGGATATCTGTTTTTTGTTTGAGAAATGAAGAATTTTGTGAAATTACGTTTTGAAGTGCCGAAGTCTGCCGAACTAACTGTCTGCCGAACTGTGTTAGGTTTTTTTTCGTTACGGAGTTTCTTGATTCGGTCGCCGCGCTCAAAGCCCGCGATAGAAGCTATGCAATAGCTTTAAAAAAAAAAAAAAAAAAAGATAAAAGTTTTAATTTTGCATGTTTTTTTTTTACTTCTTTTTTTCTTGAAATATTATTTAAATAATGTATACACTGCGTTACAAATTCTTTAAAATATACATTAAAATTAAGTTTGTTGTTTTATACACACTGCCAAAAGAAAGTCCTGTTTGCTGCAAGAAATTTTCTGTAATTCAGAAAAATACGTTCTATCAACGTAATTTTTTCGTTGATAGAACGTATTTTTCTGAATTGCAGAAAATTTCTGGTAGCAAACACGACTTTTTTTTGACAGTGTAGCTACTGATATATCAGAAAAACAGCACAGTATCAGGTGTGACAAAGCTAATTTTCATTACACCAAAGATGATATGTATGAAATTAATTATTAACATTTAAGTTAAATGTAGCAATCATTATTCCATATGATATTAAACCACCAAGAAAAGCTATAACAAGTCTTTTATCAAGTGTTACACTATCTAAAAGTTTAAATCCGATAAAACTTTCATTCATTTTCATTGCAAGGCGTAAGTATTTCCATCGGTCACTTTTATTAATTGGAAAGTCGTGTACAGAACTTCTGAAATCGGATGCCGCATTTGAAACAGATGACGCAAACACGCAAATAATTAAAAATCGGGCAAAGGCAAAGCCGACGTTTAAAAGTCGATGCGTAACATTTAACGCTGTTGCTAGAGATGTCTCAAACATAATAACATATGTATGATAAAGTAATCGTCCTGAAAGACTCATGAAAGTTATCAATAGTGTCGTATGAAACATTTTATTGATGATAGCATTTAAAATCAAAATATCCTTATATGCTTGATAAACTGCATCAAAGTTAACAATATCTGCACTTTCAAATCTCTTTTTCAATTCGATAATTACATTTTTAAACAAGTAGCAAAAGGAGCAGAAATATATTGGTATAGTTGGTGTTACGTATCCCCATAATTCCATGATTTTGCTGGCATAAGAAAATGGAGAGGAATGTCGTAATTGTATCACAAAGACTTCCTCACTGTCCATAAATATGTGAGAGTTCACCCTTGCTAAGTATATAATAATTATCAATAAAACACACATATCATTCAAAACTAACATTGCCAGTATAGTTTTCCGGGTTTTTGATATATTGTAACATACAATGGTTGAATAAATTTTAACCATTAAATGTTTTAAGTTTTTCAGCTGACTTCTTTTTGCTAAAAATAACACCACAAGATAGAATTCCATCAGAAAAATAGCTAAAGAAATTATAGTACTTCGTAAAGATTTGCCTGATTGGCTTTCGGTCAAACATCGAGCAATCAAAGAATAAAAGTGATTTATTATATTTAACACCATAAAAACTGTTGAGACACAAAACAACACAGTATTTCTGAATGTCCAATTACATTTTGTAGTAAAGTTCAAACCATGTGCACACAAGTACGCATCTAACAATGACATGATTTCACGAATTGATTTTGTTGAATAATTCTTCTTTTTTTCTATGAGAGGTTTTAATGTTACTGATTTTGGGCCTTTTACTCCGCTCATTTTAAAATACAATTCTATATCAGGTACAAAATCAGTATTGAATTAATTAATATATCAAATGGCAGATTGTATATATGATAAAATAAATATCTGTCTTTTATTTGATTTTTTTTTTCTTATGTCAAATTAATAAAATATAACGTAATTTTAATCACGTGAAATGCTATTTTACATGGTAGCAACACTGTTATGAATCTACCCGTAAAATATAAATTTCTTTTACAGTTTTTATGTACTCTATCTAAATAACTCTATTTGTATAAATAAAAATAAAAATCGAACGTCAAAAATGTATTTTCTCAAAGTTTACTCTTATTTTCCGGCAAATATTTGCATACATGAGAAATTTGTTTCAATAATGTTATTAATCAACTTTTTAGTTGTTTAAATTAATTTTCAAGATATATTTCATTCTGAAAAAATGTTTAACTGAAATATTATAATTATTCATACAAAATATTATTTAAATATGTGAAGATTATTTATTATTTCCATGCCTCTTATGACTTTTAAATATTTCTTTTTTTAAATATACCTGTTAAATATTTTTATGTGACAAAAATCACTTGATTTAAATGCATCAATTTAACCCATTTCTTACCATGATCCCCATTTGGGGATCATAGATAATTTTAATGTTCTTCACTCTAATTTCAGATTTTTCGCTTATTTTTAAAGTTGTATATTCACACTAAAGTCTACTCTTAATATATATAGCGAAAATTTTATGAGTTGCTGAAAAAAAACTATATATATATAACTTTCTTTAAAAGAATCGTTCGTAAATTACATATTTTTAGATGTATCAGTTTACTAAGATAATATCTGATACTTTATATTGAAATAATTATTTTTTTCTTATAGAGAATATGCCTGCATGTGTTCTAAATAATATGACATGAAAAATGTTCAAATTGTTTTTATTATAATTTGACCACAGCGAAAATACAGTGATCCCCATTTGGGGCTCACGGGTATTGTGATGTAAAAAAATTTCCTATTTACATTGAAATAGAACTTACCTTTTTCTTAAGATATTTGGAAAATGTCTCTAGAAATTTCATAAAGGGCGTTTCCTTGAAAAATGTGAAATGTGTGAGTTACAATAATACAAAAGAAACAGGAAGAGATAGGGCCGGAAGGGGAAGAAGGGGAGGGAACAATAAGCAGGTGTTGGCATTGTGAATCCTCAAAGCTATTTCCCCATCAAAGAGTAAAATGGAGACACTAACAATAACTGATAAGCAGAAAAGGGGGGGGAGAAAAAGGATTTTTGTACAGGTGTTCTGAATTATACATGTTCTTAGTTGTTGGTGTGAATTCTCTTCACACATGTTTTTTTCAGTGTTGTTACAGAGTCTTTTCTGCTTTGAATTACCTTGCAATACGTAGTACGATTTTCATAAATACATAATAACTGTACTATTCTCATTTGTATTTATACAAATATTTGTTATTTATATTATATTTGGATGATCATGAGTTGCAAAAAATTTTCAACTCTAAGAGAGCTTGAAGAATATTGGGACAATAACCTTGATTTGACAGATGATGAAGATATTGATGGTACTATTGATATAGTTGAATTACCACCAGATACAGCGGATGCTGTTTCTGATATGGAAGATATAGATGAAAACGAATTAGAGGATACCATACCAAATGATGTTCCAGGTTCCTTAGAAATACATGGCGGGAAGTGTAATGAAGAAGTTGCGATTCCAAGAAAAAAGAAATCTAAAACAGAAAAACCTGCATCGAAATGGATTAGAAAACACGCATCATTCAATAATTCTAGTTATGGAGAAGAAGAATGCAAGAAGCGTGAAATGAATATGATTGAAAAAGTAAAAGGTAAAACACCAGTAGAAATTTTTGAAATGTTCTTTACAAATGAACTGGTAAATCATATCGTAAAAGAAAGCATATCTTATGCTGCTCAAAATAATCGTCACGAATTTACACTCTCTCAAGACTGTTTGAAAAATTTTTTAGGAATCTTACTGTTAACTGGATATCACTCCTTACCTCAAGAGAAAATGTATTGGTCAGAAGAAGAAGACATAAATGTAGCAGTTGTGCGAAAATGCATGCCGAAAAACCGTTATATGGAAATAAAGAGAAACCTACATTTTAGTGACAATACAAACATACCAATGATAAATGGAACTAAAGACAGATTATTTAAAATACGACCAATTATTGATGAGCTAAATAAAAATTTTATGCAGTTTGGAGTATTTTCGCATAATATTTGTATTGATGAGCAAATGGTGCGTTATTATGGACATCATTTTTTGAAACAATTTATTAGAGGCAAACCCATCCGCTTTGGATTCAAGCAATGGGCAATGTGTTGTGGTGTGACAGGATATTGCTATAATGCCGAAGTCTATGAAGGTAAGATAAGTAACAATTCAGAAACGAATACGAATGGATTAGGAATGTCTGTAATACTGAATAAAATAGCAATCATTGATAAACCAGAAGAACATTGCTTTTATTTTGATAATTTTTTCACAAGCTTTGATTTGATGAAAAATTTAAAAGAGAGAAATATATCTGCCACAGGAACGGTGAGATATAACAGGATGAATAATTGCTCTATAAAACCAGATAAAGAAATGAAAAAGGAATTTCGAGGGTCTTTCGATTATAGATATGATGAATTGAATGGAATATTTGGACTTGTTTGGAAAGACAACAGTTGTGTTAGAATGTTATCTAATCATTTAGAAATACTACCATTAGGACGTGTGTCAAGATGGTCTAGAACTGACAAAAAACAAATATCAATTCCACAGCCTAACGCCATAACAAACTATAATAAGAACATGGGTGGTGTTGACAAGCTTGATTGGAATATACAAAAGTACAGAATAAGAATCAGGGGCAAAAAATGGTACTTTCCCATTTTTACTAATGCAGTGGATATGGCCCTTGTTAATGCTCATACTGTGTACAACATTGGTAATGAAAAAATGCCATTATTAAATTTCAGAAGAGAAGTTGCACGATTTTATTTGAATTTACATTCTCTTTCTGATCCAAAAAACAGTGGAAGGCCATCATATAGCATGGCTGCCGAGAAACGTGTACCAGAGAATGTGAGAAAAAGTATTGAAGGACATTATTTAGAAAGAACACTAAATGGAAAACAGAGAAAATGTGCAGTTTGCAAAAAAAATGTTCGGAAACAATGTGTAAAGTGTGATGTTGGATTACATGTAGAATGCGTTATTAAATGGCATTCATAAAAATGTTATGATTATTTTACATGCAATGTACCGTAATCCCCAAATGGGGATCGAGTTTTAAATCAATAAAAATCATATATTTATTTCCAGTATCATAAAATTTAATTAACCATGTCTGTTTACATGCTAAAAAGTAACAAAATTTTAAAAAAATAATTAAAAAAAAAATCTGGTACTTAATGGGTTAAACTTTTCGTATACTAGTTAGAATGTTTCTAAGAGCTCGATTGATACCTTTTTTTAATTCTAATTACATTCTGTATACCTGAAGTTGATTTGAATTAATAGGGCTTAAAATTATGCATTCTTCTGTTTTTAATGGCCCCGATCTTCTTAGTTTTCTTTCTGTTTATGAAATGCTTAAAAATTATGAGTTTTTTTTCTAAACAGTATTGATTTATTAAAATTTTTATACCTGTAAAAGAAAAAAAAATCAAAGTAATTAGTCAAAATAATTTTCTTAATATATATATTTTAAAAAATTATTTTCATACATATATATTATTTTATGATAGAGTGTTTTATATATATATATATATCAGTTTACATACATAAAAAATGAATTGATTTAAAATAATGTTTTCTCAGAAATTACAAAAAAGTAATGTTCAAAATTTGATCAGGTTTTCCAAAATATTCATTATTTCAAAAGATTTATTGTAACAGTGTAAATATTTTAATAGTGCTTTTATTTACTTGTTATTATAACAAAGTTAAAGAAAAAAAGTTTTTTCTATCAGCCATTCAAAAATGTTAATCATATTATCAACGTTAAAAAGTAGTGTCAAGCAAATAATTTTTTTTCCCCTTTAATAACAGTAAAGAGAATATTTTTATCTTTCTATTTCTAATAAGTTCAAAATACACCAAGAAATATAGGCTTACATTTTATTTTTAGGGAAAAAAATATTTATATTCGATATTGAAAGAAAATTATATATACTAATTGCTCTAATTGTACCATGATGTGTTTCATTATTACTTTGATAATAAAAGCCAGATTATAATTATTTCCAAGAACTCTGTTGAAAATTTAGATTCACTATGGCCAAAATACATTCGGTGTAAATTACTGGCTAGCATAGTTAATTCCAAAATTTATAATAATTCAATTTTCGTTTATATGCATTTTAAAAAGTGAAAAGAATTAAAGAATTAAATTCTTGACAATATTTTTTTTTTCATTAAATGATAACTCTTAAAATGACTTATAAATAAAAACTTATTCAGTGTTTATTACATTATTCCTATGGCTGAGTCACCCATTAATAAACGAAAAATGTAGAAAATAATGATAATAAGCAGTACGTTTCAATATAATGATTCTGAAATACTTCAAAATTACTTATTTGACATTGTATACGCCTGTATTTCTTACAAAAATACTTCAGTTGTTATCCAAAAATTGTGAGTACTTTTCATTATTTTAAACTTTCTGCTACGAATTTTGATAATTTGGTTGAAATTATCAGGTTTCATAAAATTCATTATAAAATATCCGCAAATCTTAAGTACATCGTTTTTTCCGAGTGATAAGAGACACAATAATATGTTTTCTAATATGCGTTATAGGAACATATTGTTTTGCATCCAAATACACAGCTGATTATTTTTTCTTTAATTTAGCAAAGTGTTCAATTTTCTTCTTTCTTTTCTTTTTAATTATTGCAGAATCTTCTTAATATTGTATTTCAAAATCAATAAAAATAATATTTATTTAGTCATCGCTTGTCTATAATATTTTGTAACGAAACACTAACGCCAATAAAAGTCGCTATTCTAATATTTGAACAAAAATCGATAATGGTTTTAGTTCTTTCTGAAGTATATTAGCAATTCTTTGGCAGTTTTTAAAAATGAATAAGGGTAAAACTGAATACAAAGAAAAAATAAATATTAGTTCCTTAAATTTATGGAATTAAAAGACTGCATTAGGTTATATCATAGTGAAGTATAGTTTTCCTTAGTTTTTTATTTTCATTTCGTTAACTTCATTTTATTCTTTTTTGCTAGTTTATGCTACACTATCTACCAATAAGTATTTGGACACTTTCGATTTTAGACATTTCATTAACTTAATTTTATTCTTTTTCGCTAGTTTATGCTACACTATCTACCAATAAGTATTTGGACACTTTCGATTTTAGACATTTCATTAACTTAATTTTATTCTTTTTTGCTAGTTTATGCTACACTATCTACCAATAAGTATTTGGACACTTTCGATTTTAGACATTTCATTAACTTAATTTTATTCTTTTTTGCTAGTTTATGCTACACGACCTACTAATAAGTATTTGTACACTTTCGAATTTAGACATTTTGTTAAATATCTAGAAACGTTTTTTGGAATCATATTGAAACTTTGGTAGCATAAAGAACACATACATCTACCTCATATATTTCAGCAAAAATTGTGTCCTGAAGAGGGCCAGTAAAAATTTAAACAAAAGTCAAAATGTTTTGTATCACCCTGTAAAAATAATTCTTTAAATGCGTTTTGGCTGGTAGCATGTGATTAAGAGGAATTTTCTCATTATCTGTATAAGAGAGAGAGAGAGAGAGAGAGAAAGAGAATTTTTAAGAGGCTACGACATATCTGTAGTGATAAGTATAAAGGATTTAAGTCCATATTCTTGATTTTTCAGGAGATGAAAAATAAAGTTAAACTAACTAAAAACTAATCAGCAGAATCGATTAGGAAAAAGGGATTAGGTTGGTTTATACCATTCAGTGATTGTCAATCTTCATTTAATAAAGGGAAAAATTGAACTAAATATTTTATACCAAAGATTAATGCTAAATTTCTGACTTGAATATTTTTTTACCAATGGATTTTCTCAAAGACTAAATGACATGGATTTAAATCCTTTATACCTGGGGGGGGGGGAATTCCCCCCCCCCCAGGGGTGGGGGAGGCGAGGCTCCTACACATACAAAAAAAAATTTCCAGTTGACTATCTCTATTATAAATAATTCTGGTAAATTTCATAATGATTATTAAAAAATAATTTTCTTTATGCACATTTATACAAAATTTTCTACTATACCACAATGTTAAAAATTTAGAAAAAGCGGAATGGCAACGCAACCTGTAAGACAGTTTTTACCAAAAGTTGATAGGCACTAATTTATGTCAAGGTGCAACTACATACCAATTTGTATGAAATTCTGTGAAGTACTTCCTGAGATACAGTTGCCAAAAAAGTTTGTCACACCCACGCAGAGACTGACAGACGAACAAACAGACATTTTCTAAAAATGGTCAAATCGTGTTCTACAGCTCTCAGAACGTGTAAATCCATCAAAAACCTGAGGTCGAAAATTTTTACGAATCCAATACTTTCTTCTATTGAATATAGAAGAAAGTAAAAATTCTGTCCCACAGGCCATAATTATAAAGAGTTTTTCTTTGTGTCCCTGTAAAAAACCCGTACGTGCTAAATTCACCAAAATCAATACAGTTCGTGCAACTGTGACCTATAACATGTGTACAATTTTTTTGTTCAGATTAAATAAGCGTTTAGACGCTATCGCACTTTTAAATAATTGGCCCCATAGGCCATAATGATAAAGAATTTTTCTTTGTGCCCCTGTAAAAAAGATTGAGTAACTGTGACCTATAATATGTGTATAAATTTTTTTCTCAATTAAGGAAGGCGTTTAGATGCTATCGCACTTTTCAGATTTTGGTCCCATAGACTATAATGATAAAGAATTTTTTTTTTTTGTGTCCCTGTAAAACTAGTATGTTGTGGCCACCGCAAGACTTTCTTCTATATTTTCCTATACATATTCAATCAGTAACAATATTTAAAAAAAATATATATATATATATTTTTTTTTTTTTTGTAAAAATTAATACATATTCTATCACTAACAAAAAAAAAAAAAAAAAAAAAAAAAAAAAAAAAGCGAATTTTTTTCTAAGTTTTTTTTTTTTTTTTTGGTTAAAAGTAAAAAAAAAAATCGATAACTTTGTTTTAAATTATCACAGATTTATAGTTCAAGCATTCGTTTTAAAGGTATTGACGAGATCTTTCGAATGATACCCATCTTCAAAATTTACCCCCCACGGGGGGGGGGGGGGTTACTTCCCCCCCAGGGGGGAAGCGATGCCCCCCATGCACAAAATTTTTTTCCTAGTTACGTACTACTATTATCAATAATTCATATTAATTTTACAATCACAAGTGTAAAATAACTCTTATTATGCACATTTATACGAATTTTTGTCCTATTCTGCCATGTTAAAAATTTAGATAAAATGCTATCACAGCGCCTCCTGTTAAGCTATTGATCCCCAAATATAATCAGCACCAGTTTATGTAGGGGACCAACTAAATACCAAGTTTGGTAAAATTTCGTTTAAAAAAAATATATATACGATTTTTTTTCAGTTTTTTTTTTTTTTTTGTTGTTGTTAAAAGTAAAAAAAATTGATAACTTTGTTTTAAATTATCACAGATTTATGGTTCAACCATTCGTTTTAAAGGTATTGACAAGATCTTTCGAATGATACCCATCTTCAAAATTTAACCCCCCCGGGAGGGTACTTCCACCAGGGGGGAAGCGATGCCCCCCACGAACAATTTTTTTTTCCTAGTTACGTACTACAATTATCAATAATTCATATTAATTTTACTATCACAAGTGTAAAATAACTCTTATTATGCACATTTATACGAAATTTGTCCTATTCTGCCATGTTAAAAATTTAGATAAAATGCTATCACAGCGCCTCCTGTTGAGCTATTGATCCCCAAATATAATCAGCACCAGTTTATGTAGGGGACCAACTAAATACCAAGTTTGGTAAAATTTCGTTTAAAAAAAAAAAAATACGATTTTTTTCAGTTTTTTTTTTTTTTTTTTTTTTGTTAAAAGTAAAAAAAATCGATAACTTTGTTTTAAATTATCACAGATTTATGGTTCAACCATTCGTTTCAAAGGTATTGACAAGATCTTTCGAATGATACCCATCTTCAAAATTTAACCCCCCCGGGGGTGTACTTCCCCCTCAGGGGGGGAACCGATGCCCCCCCCCCCATGCACAATTTTTTTCCCTAGTTAACTACTACTATTATCAATAATTCATATTAATTTTACAATCACAAGTTCAAGTTTTAGTGATATTTCTTTGGTTTTAATGTACGCGTTACTGATCGATGCGAAACGAAATTTCGTATGTTTTAAGGATTCATGCAGATTGCGGGCTGTGGAGGATTTAAGGGGGGGGAGCTAGGCTGTCATTCATAATTGAATTTTGGAATTGTACATTTTTTATTGGTCTAGAATAACACTTTGAAAAATCTTAACCCCCCCCCCCCCCCCAAAAGTCAAGTTCTGGATCCGCCACTGATTGCGGTCGAGATATCCAGTGATGTTTTTTATGGTTTTCATGTAGGCAAAGCGTACAGACGTGCATATTACTGATCGCTGCAAAACGAAATTTGATGCATTTTAAAGATTCATGCATAATGCGGGTAGTAGACGCAGTCCACTACAAGTGGGAGGCACCGAGGACGCGGAGGGCCCTCCGGCGAAAAAGCTTTATGATATGACTAATGAAGCAAAATAAAGGGATTTGTTTAATTTTACTGATTGCTGCAAAACAAAATTTCATACTTAATTAAATAAATACCTTTATTTTGCTTCGTTAGAACAGGATTCGATAAGGATTTATTTAACAAAACTCTATTAAGTGTACTTTATTTTTCGTAGGAATTTTTTCTAGTGCTCGGATACTTTTGCTGTCGACTGTATCCGGTAATTTTTTTTTTCCTGTTTTCATGTACGCGGAGGGTACACACCCTGAAGCTCAGTGCTAGTGCGATGTTAAATGCAACATTACTTTCGTAACTCCGAGATTGTCGCCCAATCGCAGTGCTAGTACGATGTTAAATGCAACCTTACTTGCGTCTCTCCGAGATTGTCGCCGATGCGCAGTTCTAGTGCGATGTTAATTGCAACCTTACTTGCGTATCTGCATATTATTAATTGCTGCATAAAGTTGCCGAAGCGCAGTGCTAGTGCGATGTTAATTACAACCTTACTTGCGCATCTCCGAGATTGTCGCCGAAGCGCTTGCAAACTTACTTGAGTATCTCAGAGATTGTCGTCCATAACGCTGTAGTAGTGGGACGTTAAATCCACTCTGCTTATACTACAGTCAGCAACAAAAGTGTCCGAACACTAGAAAAAATTCCTATGTAAAAAAAAAAAAAACACTTCATACGGTTTTGTGAAATAAATCCTTGTCGAATCTTGTTCATAGTCAGTGTACGAACATGATTTGACATGGATTTATTTAACAAAACCGTACGAAGTGTACTTTTTTTACATAGGATTTTTTGTTAGTGTTCGGACACTTTTGTTGCCGACATGTTTCATCTGGTTTTCTTTTTCAATTTTGGCAACAGTAGGGTAACTTCATTTGAAAAACAGTTTTGTATGTTGTGGTCGTCAATTTTTTTATGAAAAATTATGATATATTACTTTTATAGAAATGTGTATTTATGTAAAACTAGTATCGCCCAGTGGTTGTAACTCGACCATTTTTTTTTTTTTTTTTTTTTTTTTGCAAAGCGAGGCAAAGCAAAGTTATTGCCTTGTCCTAAACGGAATGCAATTGCAACACAGCTGCGGCAATTGTTTGCCAATATTCACTCTAACTGAATCAGCAGAGTTTTACTTAATATAACTATTTCTCTCTGTAGATATTAGCCTTTCCTGAAATGAGAGAAAATCGCAACGGGAAAACGCCCCTTGTTGTGTGATACAGCCCAGACGCTAATAGGTACCATGTCAGACCAAGGTCCAACCAAGTATCAAATTCTGTTAAATTAATTCGATTGGTTCATAAAGTACAGTGTTTGAACAAAACAAAACAAAAAAAAAAAAAAAAAAGATATTTTTCAAAAAGGGTCGAATTGAGTTCGGAAAATTTCAAAACGTGTAACTTTATCGAAAACCGAAAATCTAAAACATTTCTGAATCTTATATTTTCAATTATATATGCAGAGGAAAGAATAATAAATCCACTTTTTAAAAAATAAAAATAAGTAGTCAATTTCACTAATTTCACTTAATTAAAATGCAAGGAAATCTCAAAACGTGTAAATTCATCGAAAACCGGAAATCAAAAGTTTTTATGAATCTTCTACTTGCTTCTTCTACCCACAAAAGCTAGCAATAAACACACTTTTTTAAAAAATAAGTAGCCAATTTCAGTTAATTAAAACGTAAAGAAAGCTCAAAACATGTAAATTCAGCCAAAAAAAACGGAAATCGGAATTTTTTCCGTATCGTCTACTTATATATGCAGCTGTTAGTAACAAATCCATTTTCCTTTTATTTAGTATATTAGTTCAATATTTATTGTTTAAATATCACCCTTTGAAATGAAATGTTTACATTCGAAACTGGAAGTTTGCCATTTTTTTTTTCTGGAGTTTTGTGATTTAAAATTAAAATTTTATCAATTTTACAGAAAAAATAACTCAATCAAACATATGTAGACAGTAACTTATATATAACTATCCGCGACTGTAATGAAATGCTCGCCCTCTGGTGGGCTAAGGTGAAATTATCACACAACTGCATATCCTCATATTATGCAATCGACTTTCCATGATGAAATGGCGGAGAAAGAATAATAATTACACGTGGCTGTTATATTTACTAACAACTGCAGTGTTCAGAGAGCGCCATCTATCGATCATTACAAACGCGGATACCCAAATATCGGAATTAAAATCGGCATATAATTTCCGTTATTTTTTAATCATTTTTTACAAAAACTCATTGGACAATTAACATAGAAAATCTTTTACATGGCTCCATGGACAGACAGTGACGTCATCACTTCGCTTGCGTATAGTGATGCTACATTATACAAATTACTGTGTCTATGGTTTTATTTGAGCTTTATGAAATTGCCAGATTTAACAACTTTCTACTTTTAGGTATTTTTTAATGTGAAGGAATACGTGTATAAAAGGGAAAAATGGGGGAAAATGCATAAAAAATAAATGTATTTTTAAATACCTTCTTGACATCGTAAGAAAATAATATTTGTATTCGCACCTTTCGGCTAACCATACCTTTCGAATGATACCGTTTTCAACCCTCTACTCCCATAATTAATATGTTAAAAAGGGACAAAAATTTTATGCTTGCCTATTAATATATAGATATAAACTAAAAATATGTTTGAATTAGTGTTACAAATGGTGAAATTTGTTGAGAAGATTAACTCTTCGGTTTTTCAAGGAGTATAAAATTCTACGAAAATTTTGAAACGGGTAAGTAAAAAAACATTTGATTTTTATTTCTATTTTCCTTTATTCACGTTTTTAAAAGGCGTTTTTTAAGGTTTATGTTTAGATAATTGCTTTAAAACACTTTTAGAAAGGACGGGTATGGAAACCGCGAAACCGTGCTTCCAGTCCGCCATTTTGTAAAGAACGGGAGAGAAAACCGCGAGGGGTAACGGCTACTCAGAAAGATCTCAATCAAAAGGCTGCCCTCAGGGATCATGCCTAGGACCAACTCTTTGGAACCTCATAGCAAACAAAATCCTGCTGCACATGAACTCTGGGGGTTTCAAAACTTACGCATACGCAGATGATTTCTCGTTACTTCTCTCGGGCAGAATTAGAAAAGATCTGGAGGTTCAGGCCCAGGAGGCTCTCTCTCTTTTCAATAATCTTCTAAAACAACTAGATCTATCTCTCTCCCCAGGTAAAACACAGGCCTTAACATTCTCTCACCCAAGACAATTGAAAAGAATGCCTGTGATGAGAATTGACGGCGTCAGTGTCAGACATGTTCCTCATATCAAGGTCCTTGGCATCACGGTCGACAGGGGTCTCAAATGGCTAGCCCACATTAAAGAACTTAAATTGAAAACTCTCACACACTATCACAATGCAGCTAAAATGGTTGGAAGGAGGTGGGGAATCTCCACCTCCTTTCTTAAAATATGGTACTCTACAATAATAGAAAAAATATTAACTTACGGGGCTGGCATTTGGGGGGTAACCTGTCAGTTGCTGCTCAGACAAACTTAAACTCAATCCAGAGGAACTTCCTCCTCCAGTTATCAAGAGGATATAGAACAATCTCCACTGACGCCCTCACTGTTGTTACGGGCATTCCCCACGTCCATCTTCAGCTTCAACAGACGTACTTAAAAACAAACATTCTTCAATTAAAAAATATTTCTTTGGCAAAAGCCCTTTTTCCAAACACAGAAATACAACCCACAGTCAATAGTTGGAATATTCATCCCGGCAAAGATGTTGCTTCACAAATAGTAAATTGTAACAAAAATAGCTTTTCTCCTTCTGCTCCTGTGGCTATCTACACTGATGGCTCCAAAACGGACCACGGTGTGGGTGCGGCCTTTTGTGTGATGACCGATGGTTCGGTTGTCCATCAGTGGGCGGGCAGACTGGCCAACTATAACTCTGTTTTTCAAGCGGAATTATTCGCTATCCAAATGGCCATAGACTGGGTTATGACTAATATTAATAACTATCCCTCCCATAATATTTTCAGTGACAGTCTGTCAGGTCTTCTAGCCATTGCTCGCCACAGGAGTAAACATCCACAGGTTATCTCAATTAAATCAAAACTTATTAATATGGCTAAACATCTTTCCCTGGCACATGTTTCTGCCCACAGGGGAGTTCTCGGCAATGAACTTGCTGATTCACTGGCCAAGGCAGCCACCGAAAACAACTCAATAGATTTTTCACTCCCTGCCCCTCCCTCATACGTTAAACAAGTATTAAAACAACAATTACTTATAGATTGGCAGAAACTGTGGGATACTTCTCCAAAGGGAAGATACACCTTTAATCTCATCCCACTCGTAAACTTAAATTCTTGGTGTCTTTCCCCCCCCCCGTGACTGCTTTTCTGACAGGTCATGGCCCATTTCCATCCTATTTATACAGATTTCATTGCCGACGCTCTCCTCTGTGTCCTTGCGGGGAGGAGGGAACTCCTAATCACTATTATTACTACTGTAGTTTAACTTCTGCCTTTCACTTAAGAAATCCCACTCCCAGGCCAGCCGATTGGTTGTTTAATATCCTCAATAGAAAAAGCCTGCTTTCTAAACTAAATAATATATTTGAATTCCTTATGAATATGACTAATCTCACAGATTAATCTCACATTTGCTTGCTCTTGCTTTAAGCCACTTGCTCTGCTTGCTCTGCCTTGCTCTACTTGCTTGTCACTTTTACAAGCCTTAAGACACTTGTCACTTTTCCACCAGCATAGAACATGCCGCTCCTTGTCGTGTGGGAGACCTGTCTCTAGTGGCTTTTGTAATTTTTTTTTTTTTTTTTTTTTTTTTTTTTTTAGAGTTTAAATAAACTCCGGAAGAGGGGCCTAGCATAGCTGGAATCGCTCGACACTGCTCCTAGAGCGGTGAGCGGCACCTCTTCCCTGTTAATATTTATTTACAATCAGCGAAGAACACTGCATTCTCATTAGCCATTGGTTGAATCAAAATACAAATGTGAGTAAAATCCTTTATAATTTAGTTTTTATTTTGAGATAACTGAAATTCAGTTCATTCTGTCTCTCATAAATTTTTCCGTTTACACGATATTTGTTTGGAGTTTTCATATAAATTGTTCAATACTTTTAGCTATTAAATAATGCAAATGAATTTTTTTTTAAATCTTGCACATACGTGGTTAAAAATTATTTTGTGAAAATGCTCATGTTTCGTAATATATTTAATGATTTTGCATTCTGATTGCAGTATGCTGTGTCTGATGTAGTATATCAAGTTTCTTAAAAATGGCTTTGCAGTGGATCGAATACCGTATGTGTTATAATTTAAAAAAGTGGACACTTTTTTGCAATGCTTAAATATATCGGTTTGTGATTTCTCTAGTTTTACTCCATGTTCACTGCTAACATTGAGCTGACTAACTGTGTTTTTAACTAATATCTGCTTATTATGTTTTACATGTGTCTCGTTTTTCATAAACTCTGTGTTGCCTCTTTCTTATTTTTTGTGAGAGTTTAAAATTACGATATTTATTGTGTTTTATCAACAGTAATTTTTTATGTGGTTTATTGGATTAACATTTGTAGTGGTGAGTTTATTATGATCTACGTTTTTTCTTGATTTATTTTCAATGGGTGTTTCATCTGCGTGTTATATTTTACATGTGACTAGTATTTAATAAATTTTGTGCTACTTCTTTCTTGCTTATTTGTGATTGTTTGGGGCTTAAAATTACAATGTTTATTAGTGTATTATCACTAATAATTTTTTAAATGGTTTATTGGAGTATCATTTATAGTGATGAGTTTTGTTTTGATCTACGTTTTTTCTTGTTCTATTTACAATGGGTGTTTCGGGCCTGAGCACAAAGAAATTCTTAGCTTTTGCTTTCTTTGTGACACAAAAACATCTATTTTTTAGCATATTTGCATTCTACCAGGCCCTTGATAACGTTAGAATGCAAGTAATGCTTTTTTTTTTATCATTCCAATTTGCGATAATTCATTTAGATTTTATTTTATTTCTTTTTTGGTTTGATTTGGGTGGTCTTCGTTTTTGATCAGAATAATTGTTTGAATACTGAAATTAAATCATTTTTAAATTTCAAATGTTTGCACTGATAATATTATATTACTACTGAACGTTCTGTTTCTCTGTTTTTCTCTCTCCCTCTCTCTATATATATATTTATATATCCATGAATATATGGGGTACCCTCATAAAAAAATATACAGATAATTATAAGAATCCTCATAATCACATGCTACAGCCAAAACGCAGTTAAAGCATGACTTTTTACAGGGTGATCCAAATAATTTTGATTTTTGTTTATTTTTTCTAGTCCTCTTTTCCTCTTCAGGACAAAACTTTTGCTGAAAAATACGATATATAACATGTTCTTTACAGTCCCAAAGTTTCACTATGATTCCTAAAGAATTTTTTTAGACAAAACGTCTAAGTTTGCATGTGTCCAAATACTTATTGGTAGATAGTGCATTTAAGGTTTCTAAAAAGACTTTATTTACGAAATTATAAGTGCTTTATGTGGTTTACGTAGACATGCAATTCATTTTTTTTTTTTTTTTAAAGGAAAAAGTTAAACGTAATATAAAACAGTCGATGTATAACGAAAAATCATGTAACAAAAGATTAGTCAGATATTATAAGAAAAGTGTGGTAAATAATATTTCATCTTAATAAAACCATATGGAAAATTTTCGTTGAAATTTATTAAACAAAAAAGTAGTTTTTTGATTATTTTGTTTCTTAAATACAAATAAAGAAATAACTTGAAGTAATAACTTATAAAACACATTCATCTTTATTTATTATTATTTTCTTGAATTACAAATAAATTACCAAAAAGAATAAAATCTTATTTTATATTATTCCAACCCGAAACGACAAGTTATAAAATTTAAGTGTAATAAACATTCATTTTCACTTTTCTGAAAATTATTTACAGTAATAACAAAGGAAAAGAAAAGCATTATTCGTAGATCACAAATACAGGTTGATTCAAAGTAAGTGTGACCAATTTCAGAGCATCAGAATTTTTTATTGAATTAAATTATTTACATGAAATTTTTAGTGTCGTTTCCTTTAGCATAGTACACTTTACGTAACTGTTTAGGTCAAGCCAGAAGAGCTTTTTCGATCTTTTTTGGGGGTATTTTTTCAACTTCCTCTTTGATTGCTTTTTGAAGCTCTTGAAGTGTTCTTACTTTACGTCTTCTTAATTGTTTTTTAAGTATCCCCATAAAAAATAATCGCAAGGAACACAGTCAGGGGATGAAGGTAGCCATTTCTCAGGAGGAAGAAAATTTATTTTTTTATTTTTCAGCCATTTTATAGTTGATTTTGCAGTAAGACTTGGTGCAGAATCTTGGCGAAAAACAAAGTTTCCTTGAGGGTAAAGACGTTTACGTTCTTTGATCATGTGCTTCAGAACTTTATTCTGATAGTATTTAGCATCAATTTTAGCTTTTGGTTCTACAAAGAATGGTTTTGTTAAGCCTTGAGAGGACATTCCCATCCATACCATAACACCTGACGGAGAACTTGCCTTTTGCAAAACAGCTGCGTCTTTGCGACGCTTTTCGGGTGAAATATATTGTATCTTTGTGAATGCCAGTTGTGGATGACAGATGAAAAAGTGCTACATTCGAAGTTATCCATGTTTTGTATCTATCTTTGCGTAACATTAAATACAGAGGCCAAGAACGTTTTCTTTGTTTTTCTACGGTCTTTGCAGACATTTTATGACAGACTGGTTTATTCACATTTTTATAGCCAATTTTCTTTATCTGACGAAAAATTATCGATTGCGACACCTGTAGTTTCTTTGCTAAAATTCTTTGAGGCAGAGGATTTTCTTCAGTGATAAGTCTTTTCAGCTTATTTTTTTTCTTTTTCACCAAGAAATTTTTTTCGTCCAAATTTTTTCCCTGGATATTTTGATTGCCAGCCAAATTTTATTTCTTTTCGAAGTTTAGATAGTAATTCATTAGAAAAATATCTTTTTTGATTTTTAAATGCTTTATTTATAACATAATTTGAGCAACCATCCTTCAAAAGCTTTAAAATTCCGTTTCGGGTTTGAGGATCTAATTTCGGAGCCATAATTTACTCCTACTAATAAAAATAGCTAGATTGGTAATTTAAACGTCTCACTTTTAAAATAAAACCGGTGGTAAAGCGATTAAAGTTTACCATAAACAGTTACGTGCTATTAAAATTGGTCACACTAATTTTGAATCAACCTGTACATCTAGATTTTTGAAAACAATAGTGATTCATGCGCACTAATCTGAATAGTTGCTTTCCTAAAAGCGTAGGACTTGCTAGCCGTTTTAGAAACGCTTTGAGCTGATACAGATACTTCCACTACTTCCAATATCTTTTTATAAAATATATTCTATAAAATATATTCTTCTATATCTAGAATTTCTGTAATATAATTTGATCTAGAGAAAAGCCCCAAAAAAAAAAAAGATAGATGTTTTAATTTTGCATGTTTTTATTTATTTATTTTTTTTTTTACTTCATTTTTTCGTGAAATATTATTCAAATAACGTATGCACTGCATTACAAATTCTTTAAAATATACATTAAAATTAAGTTTGTTGTTTTATATCCACTGTCAAAAGAAAAAAAAAAAGTCCTGTTTGCTGCCAGAAATTTTCTGTAATTCAGAAAAATACGTTCTATCAACGTAATTTTTTCGTTGATAGAACGTATTTTTCTGAATTACAGAAAAGTTCTGGTAGCAAACAGGACTTTTTTTTGACAGTGTAGTTACTGATATATCATAAAAACAGCACAGTATCAGGTGTGACAAAGCTAATTTTCATTACACCAAATATGATATATATGCAATTAATTATTAACATTTAAGTTAAATGTAGCAATCATTATTCCGTATGATATTAAACCACCAATAAAAGCTATAACAAGGCTTTTATCAAGTGTTACACTATCTAAAAGTTTAAATCCGATAAAACTTTCATTCATTTTCATTGCAAGGCGTAAGTATTTCCATCGGTCACTTTTATTAATTGGTAAGTCGTGTACAGAACTTCTGAAATCGGATGCCGCATTTGAAACAGATGACGCAAACACGCAAATAATTAAAAATCGGGCAAAGGCAAAGCCGACGTTTAAAAGTCGATGCGTAACATTTAACGCTGTTGCTAGAGATGTCTCAAACATAATAACATATGTATGATAAAGTAATCGTCCTGAAAGACTCATGAAAGTTATCAATAGTGTCGTATGAAACATTTTATTGATGATAGCATTTAAAATCAAAATATCCTTATATGCTTGATAAACTGCATCAAAATTTACAATATCTGCACTTTCAAATCTCTTTTTCAATTCGATAATTACATTTTTAAACAAGTAGCAAAAGGAGCAGAAATATATTGGTATAGTTGGTGTTATGTATCCCCATAATTCCATGATGTTGCTGGCATAAGAAAATGGAGAGGAATGTCGTAATTGTATCATAAAGACTTCTTCACTGTCCATAAATATGCGAGAGTTCACCCTTGCTAAGTATATAATAATTATCAATAAAACACACATATCATTCAAAACTAACATTACCAGTATAGTTTTCCATGTTTTTGATAAGTTGTAACATACAATGGTTGAATAAATTTTAACCATTAAATGTTTTAAGTTTTTCAGCTGACTTCTTTTTGCTAAAAATAACACTACAAGACAGAATTCCATCAGCAAAATAGCTAAAGAAATTATAGTACCTCTTAAAGATTTGCCTGATTGGCTTTCGGTCAAACATCGAGCAATCAAAGAATAAAAGTGATTTATTATATTTAACACCATAAAAAATGTTGAGACACAAAACAACACAGTATTTCTGAATGTCCAATTACATTTTGTAGTAAAGTTCAAACCATGTGCACACAAGTACGCATCTAACAATGACATGATTTCACGAATTGATTTTGTTGAATAATTCTTCTTTTTTATGAGAGGTTTTAATGTTACTGATTTTGGGCCTTTTACTCCGCTCATTTTAAAATACAATTCTATATCAGGTATAAAATCAGTATTGAATTAATTAATATATCAAATGGCAAATTGTATATATGATTAAAATAAATATCTGTCTTTTATTTGATAATTTTTTTTTAATGTCAAATTAATAAAATATAACGTAATTTTATTCACGTGAAATGCTATTTTACATGGTAGCAACACTGTTATGATTCTACCCGCAAAATATAAATTTCTTTTACAGTTTTTATGTACTCTGTCTAAATAACTCTATTTGTATAAATAAAAATAAAAATCGAACGTCAAAAATGTATTTTCTTAAAGTTTACTCTTATTTTCCGGCAAATATTTGCATACATGAGAAATTTGTTTCAATAATGTTATTAATCAACTTTTTAGTTGTTTAAATTAATTTTCAAGATATATTTCATTCTGAAAAAATGTTTAACTGAAATATTATAATTATTCATACAAAATATTATTTATATATGTGAAGATTATTATTATTATTTTTTTTTTTTATGCCTCTTATGACTTTTAAATATTTCTTTTTTAAAATATAGCTGTTACATATTTTTATGTGACAAAAATCACTTGATTTAAATGAATGAATTTAAACTTTTCGTATACTAGTAAAATATAATTGTAAGAGCTCGATTGATATCCTTTTTTAGTTCTAATTACATTCTGTGTACCTGAAGTTGGTTTGAATTAATAGGGCTTAAAATGATGCATTCTTCTATTTTTAATGGCACCGATCTTCTTAGTTTTCTTTCTGTTTATGAAATGCTTAAAAATTATGAGTTTTTTTTCTAAACAGTATTGTTTTATTAAAATTTTTATACCTGTAAAAGAAAAAAAAATTAAAGTAATTAGTTAAAATAATTTTCTTAATATATATATTAAAAAAAATTATTTTCATACATATATATTATTTTTATGATATATATAGAGTATTTTACATAGATATATATATATATATTTCAGTTTACATACATAAAAAAGGAATTGATTTATAATAAAGTTTTCTCAGAAATTACAAAAAAGTAATATTCAAAATTTGATCAGGTTTTCCAAAATATTCATTATTTCAAAAGATTTATTGTAACAGTGTAAATATTTTAATATTGCTTTTATTTATTTGTTATTATAACAAAATTAAAGAAAATTTTTTTTCTATCAGCCATTCAAAAATGTTAATCATATTATCAACGTTACAAAGTAGTGTCAAGCAAGTAATTTTTTTTTTTCTTTAATAACAGTAATTAGAATATTTTTATCTTTCTATTTCTAATAAGTTCAAAATACACCAAGAAATATAGGTTTAAATTTTATTTTTAGGGAAAAAAAATATTTATGTTCGATATTGAAAGAAAATTAAATATAGTGCGACCACGTTTCCTACGACTAGCAGGGAGGCCGAGTCCAAAAGTTTGGAGGGATGCAAAACTGGCCGAGAGAGAGCTATTTGGCAAACATCCAGTTATTCGGTGTTCCCTTATCTCTTGTTTTCTCTCAGTCACCCCTATTTTAACACTGGACAAGTTCAATCCGCACTTGCGCAGAGGCTTCCGTGGTCGCAAGAAATGTGGTTAAAGAATATACTAATTGCTCTAATTGCACCATGATGTATTTCATTATTACTTTGATAATAAAAGCCAGATTATAATTATTTGCAAGAACTGTGTTCAAAATTTAGATTCATTATGACCAAAATACATTCGGTGTAAATTACTGGCTAGCTTACTTAATTCCAAAATTTTTAATTATAATTAAATTTTCGTTTATAATTTTACATTTTAAAAAATTAAAAGAATGAAATTCTTGACCGTATTTTTTTTTTTATTTCATTAAATGATAACGCTTAAAATAACTTACAAATAAAAACTTATTCAGTGTTTATTACATTATTCCTATGGCTGAGTCACCCATTAATAAACGAAAAATGTAGAATATAATGATAATAAGCAGTACGTTTCAATATAATGATTCTGAAATACTTTAAAATCACTTATTTGACATTGTAAACGCCTGTATTTCGTACAAAAATACTTCAATTGTTATCCAAAAATTGTGAGTACTTTCCATTATTTTAAACTTTCTGCTACGAATTTTGATAATTTGGTTGAAATTATCAGGTTTCATAAAATTAATTATAAAATATCCGCAAATCTTGAGTACATCGTTTTTTCCGAGTGATAAGCGACACAATATTATGTTTTCTAATATGTGTTACAGGAACATATCGTTTTGCATCCAAATACTCAACTGATTATTTTTTCTTTAATTTAGCGAAGTGTTCAATTTTCTTTTCTTTCATTTCCTTCTTTCTTTCCTTTTAAATTATTGCAGAATCTTCTTAATATTGCATTTGAAAATCAATAAAAATAATATTTATTTAGTCATAGCTTGTCTATAATATTTTGTAACGAAAACACTAACGCCAATAAAAATCGCTATTCTAATATTTAAACAAAAATCGATAATGGTTTTAGTTCTTTTTGAAGTATATTAACAATTCTTTGACAGTTTTTAAAAATGAATAAGGGTAAAACTGAATACAAAGGAAAAATAAATTTTAGTTCCTTAAATTTAGGGAATTAAAAGACTGCATTACGTTATATCATAGTGAAGTATAGTTTTCCTTAGTTTTTTATTTTCATTTCATTAACTTAATTTTATTATTTTTTGCTAGTTTATGCTACACTACCTACCAATGAGTATTTGGACACTTTCGAATTTAGACATTTTGTTAAATATCTAGAAACGTTCTTTTGGAATCATATTGAAACTTTGGTGGCATTAAGAACACATATACATCAACCTCATATATTTCAGCAAGAGTTATGTCCTCAGGAGGACTAGTAAAAAATTAAACAAAAGTCAAAATGTTTTGTATCCCCCTGTAAAAAATAATTTTTTAAATGCGTTTTGGCTGTAGCATGTGTAAGAGGATTTCTCTCATTGTCTGTATAAGAGAGAGAGAGAGTTTTTAAGAGGCTACCACATATATTCTTGGAGATATAACGGTTTTTTTTAAACGAAAATTCCCCTTTTTTTTAATTATTACACGTAGAGTATTAAACCCGGAGCAAAGATATTTTCAGAAAATTTGGCATACTTCATCAGGCATAGCCTACTGCAATCAGAATGCGAATATGTTAAATACAGTGTGTCCTAAAAGTACCAGTACTGCAACTTAAAGAACTCATTGTGCCCATGATTTTTTTTTTTTTAAATATTAAATTGTATCGTCTGCTTATTATTGCATCAATTCTTTAATTTTTATCATTTGTTTCTTTCCTCGCTCAAGTTGTGTGAGAATAAAGTTTTATGTTATTTTGTTCTTCATGGTGAAATGAGTTTATCGCATTTCAGAGAATTACGCTGTTTGAAGCTTATTTTGAATGTAAATCGTATGAAAGATGCAAAGATGTTTGGCGATATAAACATCCAGATGATGCAATACCGAGTAAAAATATGCTATATCAGCTCATTCGACGATTTCGTAATACAGGTTCTGTGCAGGTATGTACAGGTTTCTCTTCAAGAAGTCACTCCCAGCGTGTTAAAACGCGTTTCTAAACACATGCGCAAACGAGTTCAGCTTTGCCTCCTAGAAAAGGGTGGACATTTTGAACATTTATTATAAATGTAAGTTTTGTATT
The DNA here is from genome assembly GCA_963930645.1 of Salticus scenicus. Taxonomy (NCBI): domain Eukaryota; kingdom Metazoa; phylum Arthropoda; class Arachnida; order Araneae; family Salticidae; genus Salticus; species Salticus scenicus. The sequence continues at coordinate 121,285,540 of OZ005661.1, forward strand.
TTTTCCTCCGTTATTTTAAATGTGCCTTTTATCATTAGCATAAAAAAATCGTTTTTAAGGTTTGTTGTTTTGTAAAAAAAAAAAACACATCAGCGTCAGTACTGGAACTTTTAGGACACACTGTATTTTACTAAATATGAGCATTTTACTAAATAATTTTTATCTACGGATGCGCTAGCTTTTAAAAAATTTCATTTGCATAATTTAATAGTCAAATGCATTGAGATGAAATATGAGAACATATGTGAAAATCCCAAACAAATATCGTGTAAATTTAAAGAGGCATGAGAGATAGAACGAATAGAATTTCAATTCTTCTCAAAAGAAAAGGAAGATGATAGAGGGTTTTATCAATATTTATTTGCAATCAATGAACACTGCATTGCCATTGGGCATTGATTGAGTCAAAATACAAATGTGAGTAAAACCCCTTTTAGTTTAGCTTTTATTTTGAGAGAACTGAAATTCTGCTCATTCTATCTCTCGTAACTCTTTAGATTTACGTGATATCAGTTTGGGGGTTTCATATAATCTGCTTAATACAAAAATCAAAATTAGATAAATAATACATAGATAAAAATTATTTAGTATAAATGCTCATATTTCATAAGATATTAACATTTTTGCATTCTGATTGCAGAATGCTGTGTCTATACTCCATTTCTTTTACGCAGTCGCCTCAAGGCCACGCTCAGATGAACTGTGATTTCATTTTCCCCGTCCGTTGGTAGGTTACTGAAGAAACAACGATATCTCACTGGATGGAATTGAGCACGTGATCTCCCTCTCTGAATTCCGTGGCCTTGAAGTGCTTCTGATGAGGAAATGGACTAAATAAAGTATGCCGAATTTTCTGAAAACGGCTTTGCTCTGGGTCTAATACTCTAATAATTAAAAAAGTGTAATTTTTTTTTCAATGTTTAAAAAAAAAACCACTATATCTCCATGTGTATATGTGGTAGCTTCTTAAAAATTCATACAGATTATGAAAAAAATTCTTCTGAATCACATACTATAACCAAAATGCATTTCAAGTATTACTTTTTACAGGGTGATCCAAAACATTTTGATTTTTCTTTAATTTTTAACTTGTCCCCTTTTTTCTTTTCAGGACACAACTTTTGCTGAAATATATGAGGTATACCGTGTTCTTTACGCTACCAAAGCTTCAAGATGATTCCTTAAAGAAATTTTCTAAATATTTGACAAAATGTCTAAATTAGAAAGTGTTCAAATACTTATTTGTAAGTAGAGTATAATAATAGGCATTACATAATTACCTTCTTTTACTATATACTTCAAAAGCACAGTGGTACTATTGCCAAATATGCATGCATATGTTGCATATAAATTTTGTTTTCTTCCAACCAACTTAGAAATTGCTGTAATGGAAAAAACATGCCCTAATAGCCCTACCTTTTGAATAATCTCAGTCAAGATTAAATTGTTACAATAGATTTAACAATCATCTCAACTCAACTATTAGATTTGGTTTGATTCGATACTATAGAGGCTGTCTACCAATTCATGCTCTACTTGCACTATAATTTTATGACTTTTTTTTTTTTTTTTTTTTTTCCATAAGGGTTTTATTTCTGACTTAGTCACTTTTCGTTCTTGCTAAAACTAATTCAGCCTTTCCACAAAACATGTAATGTTGGTAAAAATGAAAAATTTCGAATTCTTTTTGTTACTTTTATGAAAGTTTAAAAACTTTATTTTAATTTTAAATAATGGTGATAAAAAGTGCAGATTATTTTTTTCTTTTTTAATATAGACATTCTTAAAATAATTTCTTTATTATCATAATCGTTATAACACTCGAGACATAGCAAGAAATTAAAACTTCTTCACACACCATAAATTTTAAATTAGCACAACCGGTTTCGAAAGGACGTAGCCTTTCTTCATCAGGTGCAATAACGTGCAACTGCCTTGGAGGCAAACGTAAGACTGAAAGCAGGACAAAATCCAGAGGGGGAGGAGCAACACAAACAACCAATAGGAAGCAACATGCAGGGCAGGACCAATCAGCGAGGAACACACGTACACACACACCACAAAAGGAGGAGGGAGGAAAGGAGTAAACAAATATATATATATTTTTTTTTCATTTCAATAATATTAAACTAATAAGTAAATTTAATAAAATTTATCCATTAATTATTATTATTATTATTATTTTAAGTAGAATTATTTTATTATAACAAATATGATGTTATAAGCATAATGAAGGAAATTATTTAATTGAATTAACAAATTAAACAAATTTTTCCAGGCTGTAGACAGCAAAGTGGAATCAGATTTTGCATTGACAATTTTATCACGATTAAGGTAAATAGCTAAATTTTCCAAAAAATCCAGTTCGGAAGCGCGTTTGGCATGAAAGATAATTTTGGCACTCTTAAAATTAAAACTATGATCAAATTCCCAACTGTGCTTCGCAATAGAAGATTTAGAAATTTCTTGATTAACAACATACCGAGAATGTTCACGTAAACGACATTCAAGATTTCTTTTAGTTTGACCAATATAAGATAAATTACAGTTATTACAAGGGACATTATAGATACCCCATTTTTTAAGCTCAGGAACAGGGGATTTGGTTGAAGGGAAATGGAATTTATTGGCAGGTTTAAAAATAACGTGAAAATTGAAACGCTTCAAAACTTTGGCTAATTTAAAACATAAGGGGGGATAAAAAGGTAAGACAACAAGATTATCAGGTTTAATTTTATCATCAATAGAAAGAGTAGAATTATAAGTTGGCCTACTGAACTTTTTGAGAGCTTTATCAATTATAGAGGGTCTACAACCTCTT